>CM048848.1:66542305-66979805 GCA_026545225.1 Cornus controversa | reverse complement strand
TATCCATAGAGAAGAACTCCTTGTATTAAGGAGGTTGATCCGTAGAGAAGACCTCCGTGACGTTTTATCCGTAAAGAGGATCTCATCACCATTCGAGGCTTGTCCTAATAAAAGGAAAATGACTCGTTCGAAGTTTATCCATAGAGAGGAACTCCTCACAAGATTTTATCCGTAGAGAGGAATGCCTCATTGCATTATGAAGGTTGATCCGTAAAAAGGACCTCTGTGACGTTTTATTCGTAGAGAGGAGCTCGTCTCAAAATTGAGGTTTATTCGTAGAAAAAAGCTCCTTACCAGAAGAAATTGATCCGTAGAGACAATCTCCATTGTATATCCTACGGGGTGAGCATTCCAAAACAAGCCCCAAGGCTTTTTTTTTAGGGGGGTCCGCAAGCTCTTTTTGATCGTCTTCGTGTTGTCTCCAAAAATAAAGTAGCTTGAAGTCCCTCACTTGGTGGGGATCCCAATTGCCATGTCTCCTTAATTTCTTACGAAAAGTTAGACTATAATTAAAATAATGACACATGGACACACATGGCAAATGTCGAATCATCAATACCAACATATATAGAAAGTAAAGTTAGAAAAAGAATGCAGATGAGTTTGAGAAGAGAGGAAGGATATTTTAGGAAGAAATAAATGTCAGAGATAGTTAAATCAAACTTAAAAGGTGTGAGAGTTATTTTTTTGACGTAAATTTAATCTATAAATAATAATAAATAAGAAAAACCTAAAAGTGTATCAAAACATTTTACCCTTTATTTTATGGTGTCATACTCGTATCATCCACAAAGACATAATATTAAAAGGTCAAAAGATAAAGAAAAGTTGTTCCTTATCTTTAAAGAAAGCATTAACAACTGGGAAACGTCCAAAAACCTGTTGGACCCACAATGTCCCAATTCCAAGCTTGTCAGGCCTCCAATCAATTGATTGGAGAGGGCAGGCCCCAAAATAATTACTGCCGTAGATAAGTTACCGGCCTTGGCCCTAATTCTATTCGGGCTTCAGGCCTCAAGGGTGAAAAAAAAACTCTCTTATATCTACAACCAGCACTTGATTTGGGCTTCATTTGGGCCTATTCAACCTTAATTTGGATTCGTAACCAGCTTTTCTGACAGAATTCACAATGAGTAAAAATATATTGTACTGAAATTATTTACAAAATTTGCTCTATAAGTATACATAAATTATAAATTACATATATTAATATTTAATACAAAGTATTAGCTATATATGTCTAAGTATCGCATTTTTAATATCAAATACCACTACTTAGCATACTTAATATTTGCTTAGCATAATCTATTAAATTTTTAACAGCTAACGTGGGAAAAACAAGCATCCCGAATGTCAAAAAATTCTTAATTTATGTCTGACAATTTTGGGTTTTGAGTATTTGAAAAGCTTGCAACCATTTGATCTATAATGATATCCTTTGGGGAGAAGTCTACAATACTCCGGAGGTATTTTGACACGATATCCGTTGCTCTTCATTTCTTTTCAAAACTATACAGTTTTCTATTATCACGAATAATGGAGAGCATTGAGTGGAGTACCATGTGTCAAAATATTGTAGACTTTCTAGTCCATTGGGAGGCCAATTCAGTGGTTCATATGGCTATTTCTCAAATTTGAGAGTTTTTGGATGTTGTTCGGCAATCTGTTGTTGTCTTGTTGATTCCTTTTGTGGTAAGCTGTCTGAATCATCTTGTTTATCTCCTTGTTGATCCCTTTTGTGCTGGGCTGTCTGAATCATCTTGTTTATCTCCTCGTTGGCCTCCTCGGCAGAGAAATTTTAATTTCCTTAAATGTAACATTGATACCTCTTTTGAGCTTAATTCCATGATTGGTGGGGGTTGGTGCAGTGCTTAGGGACTGCTCTAAGTTGTTTGGGTTGTGGCTGTTTGGGATGCTAATGTTTGTTTTGAGACTCATTCGCTGGCTGTCTATAATGCTATAAAAGATGATGGTTTTGGGCCTCTCTTGATGTTCAGGCCATTGTTGCTGAATTCAAACTGGTACTGCCTTGTTTCCCCTCGTCCACAGGTGGCTGAATTCAAATTGGTACTGCCTTGTTTTACCTAGTCGACAGGGCAAGGGCAATGAGGAGGCCCTCGCAGTTGCCAATTTGTCAAAATTTGATGTTGTTCTGGCTCACGTTCCTTCCTTGGCATATCAAGGAGCTTGCTCATGGTGATTGTAGTGATTTGTGGTAGGCTCTTGTTTAGAGCCAGGAATAATAATAATAATAATTCTTCGAAACCCTTTACGGACAAAAAGTAAGTGGGTGTGTTATTCTATTTACCAAAATAATAATAATAATAATAATAATACCTAGTATGTAATATAATATCAAGAATAAAGGTAGATCTTATGACGTTTTGAACAATAATCGGGCGAGACCCAATCTGAGATGGGTTTCAATCAGTCTTGTCGACCCAGAGTTGTCTGGCTCAGACAGATTCAGGTTGCATTGAAATTTTCAAATCAAGTCGAGCAAAACAACAAAAAGAGCTATCAAAGGCCGTCCCACCTAAAATTAGGTGACCATGTTACCAAACACATCGACACCATGTTGGCCCCATTTGAAGTCGTTGTGAATCATCAATGTACGGTAGTGAGCAAGAAACCAGACTTCTTTCTGCGCAGATTCAAATTCATAACTTCCAATCCATCAGACCAATCCTCTATTCAATTTTAACAGTAAAAAATTTGAAATGTAACAGAAACCAAAACATGTCTATAAAGTACCAAACAGAGAGCACTCTATTAAGTAGCGAAATAATGACTACAACTACTGTCTGCTAGAAATCTCACCCAAAAATAACTATTCCACAAATCCTCTCTGTGAAAAAAATAATGAATCATGACCCCCCGTACATCACTCTCTATATTAAAAAATTTCTCAGACGCCCCCCAAGAGTTTTAATTCAATTGTATACACCAAGCAATGACAATATATAAGAACAACATACAAACAAACTTCAAAATTGTGTTAACTCCCATTGATTCAATCATTTAGAGAATGCAGAGTCGGACCCTTTGGTTTTCCCCAACAAAACATCCTTGGCTTCATTGATCTTAGAAGCAAGATAGTGGCTCCCACCACCATCAGGGTGGTTGGCCACCATCATCCTCCTATGAGCCTCCTTAATCTTCTCAAGCACAGCACGCTCTCTGAAATCGAGGAGATCCATGAAAGGAATTTTACAACTCAGAAGTTGCAGCGAAAAAATAAATTAATTTTTGAATAACGATAGAAAAGAGAAATACAAGAGCAGAAGAATTATATGCATAAAAATCACGACTCCCAGGTACATAATTACTCGTGTTTATGAAGTTAAATAATTCAGATCACTCAATAGCAAATTTTGAGTTGGCAAGCAAGTTAGTTGTAACCAATGAATGTCAATTTAATAATTCCTAGCCTAAGGCAAGATATGAACAGTACAGTTGGTGGTTACATATAATTCCCTTGACAGGTGCCAATTATTCAGGAACATACTCTAGAAGAGAGAGAGAGAAAGAGAAAAAAAAGGTTACGTGAGTAGACATTTTACCTGACTCCAAGAATTAATGCTGCTTCTCGCCTTGTCATAACCTGATCAAACCCACCAGGATAAAATCTTCGAGTGCGAGGAAGCGGAGGACGAGTTCTGAGTACTTGCCAAGCACCTATCAAGTATCTGCCTCCCATGGCAGCAGCTGCGACAGTGACACCTAGCACTAGGGGGGATTCCTGGCAAAAGAAAAAATGTAATGCTCGGTTATCCACAATATAATTTCAATGAATCTAGAAACACATTACTCCTCCAAGTTACAATACAGATTATAGTAAATTTGCAAAATCACGAGGCTAACAAATTATTTGGCCACAACTTATAGAAAAGCTAGCAGTACATATAGATGCTGTGGACAAAAAAAATTGATTACCAAACTCCTATACTGATGCTTGACTTACTCCATTGAATAAAAAACAACCACCTACATTAATGCATTATTTTTCAGTGATTGTATTTGGTGTAAATGGTTGAAAGAGCAATATTGAATCTAGAACTGATCTTGAGTCCCAACTAGCAGAAGTGAACAATATGTGAGTTTCTGCCCCAGATTCCATAGTAATCAGACAAAGGATTTAATGAAAGACAACCAAAATCACATACATAATAAAAATAGGGAAATTAGTATATTCCAAATCAACCAACAACTCAAAAATAATATAAAAGCTTAAAGTAGTATTAAAACTCAGGAGCAGATTTAATCCAATCACATACTAATGGCACTCAAACAACAAAAAGTACGCTTGGAATATAGGACCATGGAAGAACAATGCCAAAACTCAACAAAGCTCTCCAAAAATATTTAGGATTAATTCTAGTAGTCCAATAAGCTATATCAGTTGCAAGTACTTTCTGTGACATCATATTATATGTTTAAGTCTTCCCCTCACCTGAGAACACTTTCAAAAAGGATCAGACTGCCTTGTTGGTCTTTATTACACATCATCAAAAAACAAACAATTTTATCTCATCTTGTTTCCAAATGGTATTGATCTTAACTTCTTGAGAGTGTGTCCATTTCTATCATTGTAAAAAGAACATGCCATACACTAACCAACTCAAAGAAGCCTTCTCCTAACTATGAGAATCGAGTTTCACCATCCTGCTTTATTAGTTAACCACAAGCTATAATAAATTTCCTTGCAATCTTAACTAATGTTAATTTTTGTTTTTCCTTTTCTTTAGCATTACCCTCCATGAGTACCGTGTACCTTTCCTTACTAACACATTTTTTAGTCTCCGTTCCCTATGTTTCCTCACGTCTAGAATAAACACCTCTTGCCTCAAGCGACCATATCTCACCACACATCATTCTTGAAGGCCTGCAACCCCCTTAAACTAACATAATGGTTCCTTTCCTTCTAATTCACCGTGAACCTCTGTTGATATTCTTTAAATATATTCAATCATCCTATTCTTATTGCATAAATTTCATTTTCAAGACTCAATATTAATAAAATTCCATGTCGATTCTTCCAACATGTCATCCTTAAATAGTTCTAGTTTCTCACCTATTACATTTCACCACTTGGTTGTTATGTTCCAGATCTCTTTTGCTCTTTCTTCATTGTACTTGAATATATAAATATAAAAACCATCACTCTATTCACCACTTAGTTGGAAGGAAATCAATATGGGGATGTGTTTTAAAGGCTATAAGAAAAGATGTATGGCCTGATAATAATGATGAACCACATCATCTTATCTGAGTCATGTTTGACCATCATTTATAAGTTTAAAATTACAATGAGTTCAACAACCATAGTTAAAATTTCCCCAACTGCCACGCCACCTACCAACTTAATTTCTTATAGGCATGTCATGTTAACCCTCCTAATTACAATCTCTAATTGTCTACTAAACCACAATTCCTTTATATGTTAATGTTCCTATATTCAAATTTGCTAATTCTAAGCCTAATATGTTGAACTAATTTCTTTGCCTGCACTTTTGCAAAATAGTACAGAAACCGATTCTCCAGCGTTGATGTAAAGTCCCTTGTACATTTTATGAAGAAACCAGAAACCAATTCCATGCACTGCTTAAGTAGAATACTGTTATTTGACTAAATTTTCTCAGAATTCATGTTTATATGCACATGAAAAAAGCTTTATGCCAGCTGTCAGATACCTAACACAAACCTCCTCTTTTATCCAGGCTTAAGATTGGTTATGTGAAGATAAATCACCAGTCACAAGATAGACAAAGATATTACATAATACCATATAACTCTTTTTTTCCTCCAGAAACCCACCACACATTACATCCTTACAGATCTCATCAAGTACTTTTACTAAGTCCACATAAACTCAATTTTCAAAATCATCTATTATAACATAGTTATTTGCCAAGTTACTTATCACCAGAGTTTCACAATATGACTCTCAAGTCTCTTTAAGTTTTAACATCCGCGGACAATTTTGACCTTCACATGATTCATTAAATAAGTTCAGAAAGTATGCCTTCCATATGTCATTACTTTGAAAAAACTGACACCACGGAATTAATATGAATGACCAAGAAGCAAATAATATGGAGAAAATATATTAATCTAATAAGAACAACCTTCCAACTGCATGTGAAGACAGAAAACAGTAATTTGAAGTCGTTTTTCCTCCATAAATATGTTCATATTTGCAATTAAAACTCCAAAAAAAAATTATGCCGGACTAATCATTAATGTACACTGACTTTCCAGTAAACTTAATTTAAAATTCTGTATTTCCACAATTGAAATTAGGTCACTGAAATTACATAAATTCAAAACCAAAACATGAAGTATATTATATGTCAAACAACTTCTTTTTTTCTTCAAAATATTATATGTAAAAAACTTAAAAGTTTTTCAAGAAACAAACATTGGATAAATTTGTGGCGCACGTGCAGTTTAACATGCTTGCCAGCATATATATAATTCCTCACCAAGCGACCCAATAGAATAGGATAATCAAGATATTAAATTATTCAAGAAAAACAAGAGGGATTATAAAATGATGTTACCATCAGAAATATTCAAAACTTGACCAGCCCACCCTTTACTTCGATTGCAACCCACATGATCAAAAGAAGCCAATTGATTGACTCCACCTAAAGCCAAAACCCTGTTGCAACCGTTGAGACCTTTTGACTTATTCTAGATCTCCCACTAGCTTCACCAAATCACATCAAACTCCCGCGATGAACCTTTCGGCTCTAATACCACTTATTATACATGCAAAGCAAATTTCCAACAAGATCCAATTAAACAACAGCACAATATTTATTCTGGTCCAACAAATCCAATTGTCCAAGGATGAGAAAATATAATGCATTATATTATATGAAGTTACAAATGTCCCTTGCTTCTATACCCTAGAGTGTTCTCTTGTCTCTCCCACATATACCTACAAACACTGTAATCTGATGGCGCAAAACCCACACAATTCCATCTCTCTCATAAAGCGGCATTGATCAACCGACTACCTATTATCCATCTATAGAGTCTTAAATCAAAGTTTCATGTTGGACAAAGAATATGACTCCTTATCATCCAAATAATTCCTAACATAAACTTTCCTAAACAAATTACAACTACAGAAAACTACCAAATTTTGAATTTGAGACATATCTAAACAAAACTGCAACTGGATCAAATCTTGTAAAGGCACAACCAGCAATCATTTAGGGATTTTTACTCAGGGATGGCTCCCACGATCCCAGTTTTAGTTTAAAGCCTTTCATTCAAGGACTCAACTTCTCCTAACTCTTCAAATACCATACATTTCCTACCTTCAATTTCTTACTATGCAACTCTAATTATCGCAATGTATGCTGCTCAATTTCACAGTACATAGACATTCACGAACTTGTTTTTACTTGGAAATTTATTCAGAGGAACTAATAAGTGGCACCAAGAAAGATTATTTCTGGTAATTTAGTAACAAACTTCTGGGGTGCATTATGGAATGAATTTGGTAGTTGAACATGCTATACAAAATGAAAGTACTCTAAAATTGATAACCAAAATAAATTCTCTCTTTGGAGAGTTAGATGTTCTATATAATGTTTTGAAAATAATAAACAACCACACATTACTTGACCACTGCATAAAATCAGGGCATTCAAACAAGTCAACTGACCAAAATTTCAACAATAGTTACTAGGAAAAGTAGCTTCAGTGAAGCCAAAGAGATATGCCAACACTTTAATGTGTTTCAATAATGTGACATTGACTATATAAATTCTAAAAAATTGATAACAATTTGCCACCACAGCATATGACCTTATTCAGCAGAAGCACAAAAGTAGTATGAGAGCAAATCAACAATCAGATTATCAGACAACTCCACTGTAGGCTAAATAGATGCGAAAACCATTTAAATTTTAGTACAATACTTTCATCATTACAAAATAAGGCTGAAATTTCTTGATGGCAAAACAGACATATATAATAAAATAATATTATATCATTCTTCACGGTTAGCAATGGACACAAGCATTGTTTTCCACATAACAAAAATTTGGAAGTCACAATTACTCTATAGTATAAAATCAATTTAATTCTACAATTTAGCAAGAGAATATCTACTTGGGGCTTAGTTTATCCATGCCTAGATAAAAAAAATATAATTCACGTTGTTCCAAGAAAAAATAAGCCATGCAAATTAACGCAAGTTACCAAGAACCAGATAACAGGAACATTGTGTACTGATCTAATAGAAACAGATTTCCAATGGCACTATGAACAGAAAGACTAATTTGTTTTAAATATATGTGTGTGACGTTTAACTTTGTGGTGCCGTTTTAACTCATATATAAATCCTCACTAGCCAACCCAATAGATTAAGATGGCCAAAATATTACATCATGCATTCAAAAGAATAGGATAAGAACATGATTTTACCATCACAAATATTCAAAATTCTGCACAATCAAGTAGTTATCTGCAATACAGGACAAACATAAAATCAGCAATAATAATAATAATAATAACAACAATAATAATAATGTCGTGTTTGGTTACTGAGAAAGAGGAAGATTATTCGAAAACCTTAAAGTTCCGTCGGTTACTAGGCTAAATTGGAGTGGTTCCTTTTTTAAACCAGTTATGAACAAGAACAGCAAGAAATTATCTGTATTTGACAATAAGGGTTTTTAAGAATCAAAAACTTGAGTCCTCGCTTTCCTCAACAACCAAACAGAATGTGACAATGACAATAAGGATTTTGAAAAGGAATCGAAACTGGAAAAAAAATTTCCAAGAAAGGTGCAGAAACTAACCTTTTTGTATCTATATTTTCTGCTAAATTAGGGTTTTATTCCTTCCTTTCTTTCTTTCTTTTCGAAGTTCAATAACTGTTTCGTGGAAAACCAGAAACTTCTCCTTTCTTGTGTTCTTGTTTCGTCTTCTCGAAAATTATTTTCCCCCTTAGCTTAGGGCCAATTATGACACAACTTGGGCCCCAAGAAAAACCAAAAATTCCAGAGGATTCTCGGCTTATGTCTTACTGCTATTTTAGAGAATATTTTTTATCTACGGCTGCGGTCGGACGAATTCCTCAATTCTAACTATTTAACTAGAGTTTAATTTATTTTTAAAATTTTAAACTCAGACTAAAATTTTGGATTAAAAAGTAAAATTACTTCAGATTATCTATATTCTCAATTTTCATATTAAAAATTTAAAATAAACTTTAATAAGTTTCACTTTAAATTACTCTTAAACACACAAAATTAAGAATTTAATACAAATTTTTAAAAAATGACAAATAAATTTTTAAAAAATTAATTATCCAAAGTGTTAACATACAATAAGTTAAGATTTAAATAAAAAAAAGTTATCATAATTTGAATATTATATAAAAAATATTTAAAATAAAATATATATATATAAATAATATTACAATTTGGGTTCGGGTTGTTGGCACATCAACTCAATTTCAACTCTAACTCAACTTTAATAGTAAAAATAGTTGTCAAAACTCATAAAAAATCGAGTTAGACTTGGGTTGGGTTCGAGTTGCCTAATCCAAGTTGCACCCCTAGACCCACCTGAGCAAAATGTATTAGTAATATTTTGATTTTTTTTTTGAGTAAATGAAAATTAATTTTATAAGAAATTGTGAATAATGTTTTAAACATTTGTATTAGAATATTTTATGGGTAGAATAAGTTATAACCTAACATCAACTCATATTTTCAATCCATTCTTATAACCCAAACTCAATTGTAGTTTAAAGAATAATCAAACATCAACCTCCTTTTTCAATCTAATTCATATAACACGAACTCAATCATAGTTCAAATTCTTTGAACACTGATTGTACTTAAAGGTCGAGTTGGATCGAAGGTTTTATATTTTGGACTGATTCTGAATTACTAATAAAGTTGAGTTTACTGATGATTTTTATTTATTAATTTTTTAAGGATTTTAGATAGCAAATATATATATATATATATATATATATATATATCTTTGAAAAGTAAAATTACACGACTACAAAATTTTCTCCCAAAACTTTCTTACAGAAAACGCAATAAAGTGATAGTTTCTTGTATACATTAATATTCGTTGAAACATAATAATCCTCCAACATTCTTACAATATCTTTATTCTAATAAAATACATGTTAAGAAAAATTATTTTACTTTCTATTTCTCATTTTCTCTCACTGTCGGACATTATTTTTTGCTAATCAAATGCGTGTAAATCAATCGACATAATTGAAATATTCAGTTATCTCTTATAAATCGAAATAACGGAAGCAAATAAACCGTTAGCTTGTATTACAAATTGTTCTTACACCAATGTAATCCTCATCAATAGAGTGGTTACGAGAGTCCTCTTTATATATTCCACAATTCAAATTTTATTGGTTTTTGAACTACCAAAGAGATCGAAAGAAAGAATACCAGTGAAAAAACTCAGAAATAATTATATATTCCAATTGTAGTTTTTTCTTCTCCATTCTTCCCTTTTATAAAGATTATGCATCTCATAATCCGAGATGCATGGATATCTACAAAATTCACTTAGTTAAATAGATATATTTTGCTCCATATATGAATCTATAGTGGATGAACCACTTAAAGGAGAAACGCATTATCTTCACCCATTATCATATAATTTCAAAAAATACTCTTATACACTATTTTTGACGTATAAATCGAGTACAAAGTAAGTGAAGAAAAATATAATGTAATTAGTAGTCCAGATATGATTTTTTCTGTATGTAATCCAAATAATGTGTATTTTTTGCCAAGCTAAACTAAAAAAAGAAAAATAAAAATAAAAAGCTAACCAACTTAAAAGCAGCCTAAAACAATGGACTCATATTTCTTTTAGCATCTAATATTGCATTTGGTACGGAGGAATGAAATGCACATTTCAATTATTCTTTTATTTTGTAGGAAAATTAAAGTGAAAATGATCATTTCAGGTTCATTCCCTAGAATGAAAGAAAATGAAAATTCATTCCACATCTTAACATATGGAATGGTCATTTCATTTCCAAGTGAAATTAAAAACAAAAATCACATTTCTAAGAAACATCACGTTCCAAGTCTAAAACCACTGATAATGCTGCCACCACCTTCCACCGCCACCGCCGCTTTCCACCACAACCGCCACCTCCACTACCTTCCAACACCACCGCTTTCAACCACAACCACCTACACCACTATCACTTTCTACCACCACTGCCTTGCACCACTGTTGTCTTCCATCACCTTCCACCACCACCACTGTCGCCTTCTACTAACATCATCACACATACCACTCTCATCGCCTTCTACCACCACCACCACCACCACTTACATCATTTCATATTTGCAATCAAACAAGAGAACGAGAATGACCATCAATTCTCATTCCATTCTCACTTGCATTTCATTCCATTTATGCATATTCAAACGTAGCATAAAAGTAATTTAAAATGCCTTTTGTAAAACAAGCAATATAATCTCACAAACTCATATTTTCTAGTAGTTCAACAATTTCAACTAGCTTAATTTTTTTTTTATGGATTTAAACATTATATGAGCATTTTCATTAGATGAGCTTGCTTTCAATCAATCAAAAATTCTCTAAAATTCATCTCATCAGTACAGAGTAAGGTTACAAATAAACCGAGCTAAGCTGAGCTTGAGTTTTTTTAGGCTCGGGCTAGGCTCATTTATTAAAAAAAATTGTTTGGACTCAATTTGAGCTTGTGTTCAATATTATTTTAACTCATTTATGAACGTAAACGAGCCTACACAAGCATGTGTTCATGAACATGTTCATAAGTTTATGTTGATGAACATAAGTCTATGTTTATAAATATATTCATGAGCCTACACGAGCTTATGTTCATGAGCCTAGAAGAACTGAGTCCAATACTGTTAATGATCAACTAAATGAACCTAAAAATTAAGCTCAAAATCGGCTCATTTGTTTAACAAACAAGCCCGAACATAACCTTAAATGAGTCGAGTCTGAGATATTCATTTGCAATCCTAATAAAGAGTTTACAGCAGAGTAAATTAATCTAAGATTTTTGCACAAATGGGTTCATTGAGCCCAATTATGATAAAATTAAGATTTTTTTCAATTTAATTTAGACACTTATCTTTGGAGTGAAAAGTCCATGGGATCCACTAAGCTAATAGTCATCAAACCTACCTTTGCCTAAATTTTGTGCGACTTAGTAATACCTTGCTTTAAATTGTTCGCGACTCAAGTGGTTCAAGACGGTGGAACCAATCCACCATTTTGATCTCAGCTTGGCCTTTGATCTTCAAGGTGTATCCTCAAATCATCAAGCAAAAATGATGACAAAACTTAAACTTTACAACCAATTTTTTTGTGGAAAACCTAAACCTTACATAACACGATTTTTAGAGAATTAAAAAAAGATTATTCTACAAAACTAATAATAATATTAGAAAAAGTCAGTTAAACCAATTTTGGTATTACTTTCAATTTTTTGAAAATGGAAAATTAGTCTTAGAAAACCAACCAATCACTATTAAAGTCGCCAACCTTTGATTCATTTAGTTTGACATCTCAATTGGTCAAGGTTGCAGATTTTGAATTTTTCCACTTCTTAAACCTATTCTTCCAAAATACCCACACAAGTAAACTCAAAAATTACCAAAAATTAATAAAACACATGATGCCACAAGTCGAGAGCAATCAATATATTCTATATGGTGTGCTGGTGAGATACAGGAGAAAAAAAATGTGTCGTTTGATGCCATGCAGGAACCAACAAGGCTTATGCTGCAGATATTATTATATGTTTCCAAACATCGATTGGGATCACTTGTGGGGCTTAACATATATATATATATATATATATATATTAAAGTGCGAGTAATGGTTACACACTCGTCATAATCAAACATTTTCTCTCTTCACAATAACGACCTTCATTTTGAAACATAAGTAAAACAAAATTTGTATTTCCATCTCAAATTTCCTAGTTAAGCGTGTCACATGGGTTTCTAAATGCTTTGTTGGGCATGCCTATTGGCATTTTAGTCATAAATATGGGAAGATATGAGAGAGAGCTCGTAATCAATTCCAGGCTAACCTTGAAATGGCTTTATCCGCGTAGTGATAGAACTGAGGTAATCCACATCATTTTAGATTTTTGCGAAGCAGAGCATGTAATTAGGCCCGTAAACATACGGATTGGGATCGGTTCTGATTTGATTTGATATGATCTAATAATTCGACAAATTATTTATGATTGAAATTTATTTCTGATTTATTATTAATCGGAGATCCAATAACTTGATTCAAAAAATATATAATTTTTTGTAACAAAAAAAATAATATTAAAAGATATTAGCAAACAATAATTTGAAAAAAAGAAGAGAAGTAGGAAAAGAAAAATAAAATATAGACAAAAAAATTAATGGACTAATAGGTATTTCACTTTTTATTGAAGAAACAAACAATAAAGAAAGAGAAAATAGAGAAGTAAGAAGGAGAAAAAAATTAATAATATGTAAATCTATATATCTATATAATATAAAAGATTGATATAATAAAGATAAAAGAGGCAATTTAATGGTCAAAAGTGGTTAAAAAATCAATCATGTGGTACAAAATGTCTTTTGCTATCTACGGTATAAAATTAATTTATCTAACAGTCACTGGTATACACTAGTATTATATATTATAACATTATCAGACTACTATCGAATTATTATATATTATATATGATCAAATAATTACCAGTTCGGATCAACTATAATCCATATCCGATTTATTTAACAAACGAATTATCAAATTCAGATCGTTAACCGATTATCGAATTGAATATTATTGTCGAATTATTATATATTATATATGATCAAATTGTTATCTAACCAGATCAATTATAATTCATATATACAGTTTGTTTAGCAACTGAATTATTGAATTCGGATAGTTAACGAGTTATCGAATTAAATA
Source organism: Cornus controversa (assembly GCA_026545225.1). NCBI lineage: Eukaryota > Viridiplantae > Streptophyta > Magnoliopsida > Cornales > Cornaceae > Cornus > Cornus controversa. Next base: position 66,965,819 of record CM048848.1, on the reverse strand, counting down.
TTTTAATCCGTGTTTATAATTATGGAGTTAGAATCGGATTGAATTCAGATCAAAATTCAATCCATTAATATGTCTACATGTGACAAAGAATAAAAAACAAAAAGAAAGTAGTACATAATTGTAAGACTATATTTATTTGTTACTTTGACTTGAGAGCCTATGATCTACCAATTGTAAGACTATCAACCGTATATATATTTTTTATTTAAAAAAAAAAGGAAAAACCCTTTTATTATGAATGAAAAAGAGATAAAAATAAATGAAATAATGAATAGTAATAAGCCTTGATTATGTTTGTAAAAGATATGTGAGAGAAAAGAAATGATCATTTATTTTGTGAGTGACATACTTGTCATAAAAAAAAACACATAATCACTAACCCTATATCATTTTAAGAACCACTCCACACAACTTGTGAGATCACAGTGCATGAAAAGTATTTTTACTTCATATTCCATTTATGGAAGAATAGCAAAATCATTGTTTAAAAGTTAAGCTATCCCTCTTTGTACTCTTTCTCGTTTCCTTTAATTTCCTTTGATCTAAATCGGCTCTTAATAATCTAATTTCCAACCCCTTTGATTGTAGAATATCGGCTTTAATAGTACCATTTATTAAAAAAATATTGAATTATTTCAATTGAAAGATATTGAATTATCTAAAATTAATTTATTGTGATTAAAGAATCATCTAAAATCACTTTTAATAAGTATGGATTTGAATAGGTATTGTATGATTCACTAAAGAGAGTTAATGATTTGCAATTCAATTTTTTCTATTCAAACTTTAATTGAGAAATAATATTTGCATCCTAAAAAGTTTATTTTCTTGTTAGTAGTATCACTTTTTTGAGTCTTTCAACTCAACTATTATTATCTATATATATATATCTATATCACATTTAAACTTGGTAAATGTTAGAATGGTAAATGTCTAACGGTCTACAATTATTTTATCTAACAATTACGGTTGCAAGTAGACGAGTAGGCACCGCATACACTAGTGTGTATATATATATATATATTTCGAATTACTACTGTACTATATTTTGGTTATTTTGGTGGGTACACAGAAGGAATTAATTTTGTAGAGGAGCTGGACACCCACCCAAAAAGGTCAGTTTGACTTTTGGGTAGACTTTCTTGTAGTTCGTGTAGTCACATAAATGTCAACCAGAAAGGTCATTTTTGTCATTACACCACCTCGCCGGGAAACATACACCGGCGGTCATGAATTAAAACTCTCCGGCCACTGTCTTAAAAGCTCTTAACTGTACGCCTGGCTGTGAGTAAGCATGTGTACTAACTATTTCAGAGAGAGAAAGAAGAGAGAGAAAGAGAGAGACCCTCGAATGATGAGTAACGAATTTAAAACCCTGTAATCAGAGAAAGATGAGAGAGAAAGGGCTTTAAATCCGTCGGTTACCTCACTCACTCCACCCCGAAATTTCATTTCATTACAAATCCCTCTCTCTATATAAATATAGATATATTTATATCTATATCTGTCTCTCTTTATGCCAATATCTCCGATTTTCAGGCCGTCGAGACGCTTCTGTTCAAAATGAAATGAAATGGGTATTGTTTAAACAATGCGTCACATGCTCAAAATCAGACCACCGTATTCCAAATCCCAGTCGAAATCCAAATTCAAATCGAAATCTTCTGAACGCAACTCTTCTTTGTCTATCGCATTCTTGTTCTTTTGCTGTGTTTTGTTGGGTTTTTCGAATAATATGACGGGAATAGCTGATTTTCAAAAGCTTCGTGAGGACAAGTACTACTGTTACAATCACTACCACCAGCGCGACGGTTGCCGGAGGTGTTGGTGATTCCGACGATGATGGAGTACGGCGGCGGAGGAGGCGGGTCAGGCGGCGATCACCACGATGCCTCCGACCCTCACCGGAAGAAGAAACGTTACCACCGCCACACTGCTCACCAGATTCAGAGGCTTGAAGGGTAAGATTACCTTTACATGCATACAGTCTTCTCTTATAATAATAACAATAATAATAGTAACAGAAATAATCACAACATTCACACTTTTTTTTCTTGTTCATTCTATATGTAAGTTTAATTTTGTAATGAAGTGTTGTTGATGTTGTTATGATCTCTATGGGAACGAAGGATGTTCAAAGAGTTTCCTCATCCAGATGAGAAGCAGAGATTGCAGTTAAGCAGAGAGTTAGGTTTGGCTCCACGCCAGATTAAATTTTGGTTTCAAAACAGAAGGACTCAAATGAAGGTATTTTTTTTGCTATGTTTATTCTCACACTGTCTCTCTTGTTCTTGAGCGATTGAACTTGTTTGTACTCTCTTTTGTTTTTTCTTCTATTTTCTGAATGAGTCTCTGATTGTTTGTATCAATTTAGGCCCAGCATGAGCGAGCCGATAACTGTGCGCTCCGGTCTGAGAATGATAAGATTCGTTGTGAAAACATAGCAATCAGAGAGGCTCTGAAAAATGTGATCTGCCCATCTTGTGGAGGACCTCCTGTTGGAGAAGATCCATATTTCGATGAGCAAAAATTGAGAGTGGAAAATGCCCATTTGAAAGAAGAGGTTACTACTTCTTAACTAGTATATATATGGCTTAAATGAATTCATGCTTCAACTATTTGGTTTTGCTTCTACTAATCATTCTGTTGAAAAAACTCTTGCTTTGCAGCTTGACAGAGTTTCTAGCATAGCCGCCAAGTACATAGGAAGGCCCATTTCTCAGCTCCCATCCATACAGCCAATTCATATGTCTTCGTTGGATTTATCGATGGCAAGTTTCGGTGGCCACGGGATGTCTGGTCCTTCACTTGATCTTGATCTTCTCTCTGGTGGTTCGTCGACTATTCCCAATCCGGCTTTTCAGGCAACAAGTTTTACAGAAATGGATAAATCCCTCATGGCTGATATTGCTGGTAATGCAATGGATGAATTGATCAGGCTTTTGCAGACAAATGAACCGTTGTGGATGAAGTCCACATCTGATGGGAGGGAGTTTCTTAACCTAGAAAGTTATGAGAGGATTTTCCCGAGGGCGAATACTCACTTGAAAAATCCCAATGTTCGGTTTGAAGCATCAAGAGATTCAGGTGTAGTGATAATGAATAGTTTGGCATTGGTTGACATGTTTATGGACTCGGTTAGTTCCTTTCCTCTATTTCACAATGCCTCAAGATAGTAAATTTGAATCACAATTGTTCACTTTTGTGACTCGCTATGTTGAATTTGCAGAACAAATGGGTGGAGCTATTTTCCACAATCGTCTCAAGGGCGAGAACAATGGAAGTAATATCATCTGGAATGTTGGGTAGCCAAAGTGGTTCCTTGCAACTGGTTATTAGCAGCAACCTCCTCACTTTCTTTTGATTTCAATACTTCTGCATGTTGCAGGTTTTTGTTTGTGTATTTTCTTATTAGTAAGGTTTCCTTGCAGATGCACCAAGAGTTGCAGGTTCTTTCTCCGTTGGTACCAACTCGACAATTCTATTTCCTTCGTTTCTGTCAGCAAATTGAACAAGGCTTGTGGGCAGTAGTTGATGTTTCTTATGATCTTCCTCAAATGAACCAATTTGCCTCTCCATGTCGTTGTCAGCGGCTACCTTCTGGATGCTTGATTCAAGATATGCCTAATGGGTACTCCAAGGTTGTCAAATCAATCTACTAATGTTAACACTTTTCTGTAGTTTTATATTGTGAATTGTGATAAACTCGTCTGTAATATTACCCTTCTGTAACTTAGTCCTGTTGTGCTTGAAACAGGTTACTTGGGTGGAACACATGGAAATAGAAGACAGAACCCCAACCCATACTCTTTATAGAGATCTCATACACAGTGGGTTGGCATTTGGAGCAGAACGATGGCTTGCTACTCTTCAGAGGATGTGCGAAAGATTTGCTTGTTTGATGGTGACTGGCTCTTCAACTCGCGATCTTGGAGGAGGTAACTCTTTAAACCAATTTCTTCAATGCTTAATCAATCACCTATTCAATTTCATATAGTGAACAAACTTTTCCATTTCCAGTGATTCCATCGCCTGATGGCAAGCGAAGCATGATGAAACTTGCCCAGAGGATGGTGAACAATTTCTGTGCAAGCATCAACCCGTCAAACGGCCACCAATGGACCACTCATTCTGGTGTGAATGAAACAGAAATCCGAGCCACTCTTCATAAGAGCACCGATCCTGGTCAGCCCAATGGCATGGTTCTTAGTGCAGCTACTACCATTTGGCTCCCAATTCCTCCACAGAATGTTTTCAATTTCTTCAGGGATGAAAGAACTCGACCTCAGGTATGTGCATGTGAAGTGTAATTTGAATGTGGATGTGAAAGTTGGACACTAGTACTGTCAAAGCAGCCAAATTAATTGGCTATTGATGTTTTTTAATGCTCTGATTTTCTTCCTTGTTTTCTTAGTGGGACGTGCTATCCCATGGCAATGCTGTCCAGGAGGTTGCCCACATTGCGAATGGGTCTCATCCAGGGAACTGTATATCTGTTCTTCGGGTAACTAAGATCATTTTATGTAATGAATTGATCCATTTTTTAATTTCAGTTTCCTTAATTCTCATAGTTCTGTTTGGATATATTTGCTTGATTATTTTCAAATTACTTTACTTGATCAATTGCAATGTGTTGGTTGTGTTGATCAGGCATTCAACACTAGCCAGAACAATATGTTGTTACTCCAAGAAAGTTGCATAGATTCATCGGGGTCGCTTGTTGTCTACGGCCCTGTAGACCTACCGAACATCAACATTGCAATGAGCGGTGAGGATCCTTCGTACATACCACTGCCGCCATCAGGGTTCGCCATTTCACCGGATGGCAGGCCGGACCAAGGCGACGGAGCGTCCACAAGCGCCAACACCCATGGGGGGGTCATGGGTGGTAGGTCAGCTGGTTCACTTATTACAGTAGTATTTCAAATACTAGCGAGTAGCTTGCCATCTGCTAAGATGACCCCGGAGTCAGTGACGACCGTTAATAACCTTATCAGCTCCACTGTCCAGCAAATTAAAGCTGCCTTGAATTGCACTAGCTAGTTCCTGATGATGATCTGCTTCTGCTGCTGCTCCACAACTGTCTACTCTCTTTCTCTCTCTACCATATTTAAATACTACACATTGAGAAAAATTCAGACTCTCTTCATGTTGGTGGTATTGAATGAAGGTGAACTATTGGGTTAGTTGAGGCTTTGAATGCTCCATCATCAATAGCTGAAGCTGACTTATTGCTGCTGCTGCTGCTGCTGCTGCTGGCTGGTGCTACTGTTTTTGCTGCCAAACCTCATTACAGTTTACAACAACTTCAAAATTTTCCCTTTTCTTTTTTATTTTCTTTTTGTGTGTGTGTTTTAAGTCCCTTTTTTATTTTTTTATTTTTTTTTCTTGTCTTTTTCATTTTGGTTTGGAGGATTAGGCTTAAAAGAGGAAGTCAAGAACGCACCATACGTGAATTTCCTGCTGTGGGGTCTCTCTGTCTCTTTCACTGTTACATTTTTTCCATTTGCTTTCCATCTCTCCCTCTTCCACTGCCTTCTCAACACAGCAAGAATAATGTATGGTTCGGGTATTGACTTCTGTTCATGGACTTTCTATCATCTATCTATGGAGCTATCTACAGGATCATCTGCTAAATCCTCTCTCTCTCTCTCTCTCTCTCTCTCTCTCTCTCTCTCTCTCTATATATATATATATATATATATATATATAAATATACATACATATATACATAAACATAATACATACGTGTGCTACTATGCGTACACTATATATAACCTTTTTTGTGACCAATTGAATGGGCATGTGTTCAAAGTCATGGTACTAGGACCAGATGCTGACGGGTTGGACAGTTTTGTTGCTTAAACATCAATTGGATGTGGGCTCTACGATTTCTGAGGTTAACTTGAATATGATTGAACACCAACAGATAAACTACCTACATTTGATTTCCATCTTTTATTTTAAAAAATGGCATACGTGGCCTTTTAGGGAACAAAAGCTTATCCTGAACGCCACTATTAGTCCGGATTATATTTAGAAGGACTATGCGTAAGAAGTATGAATACTTTTATTTTGTGCTCGTGTACAACCCCCACATTTTATGAATATTTCTGAACACTTGTTCATAATTTAAAAATATATATATATATTTTTATTTTGAACACTTGATTCACACATCTTAAACACTTGATCAAAATATTTCTAACACTTGGACATACTGAATGCTCAACCAACACATCTTACACTCTTAATCTTATATAAGCAAACACACGAGTATGAACTAAATGAATGCATTTAGTTCAAAACGGGTCAGTGGATTGACACTGACTTGTTCTCATGACTATTTCATTGCCTGTGCAAAAATTTGATAGGGTTTTTCTACAATTCACTTTTTTGAATAATGAAAGGGCAATTTTGAATCAACCAACAAATAATCAAGGCTTGTCGTGTTTTTATTTTTATTTTTTGTGACTAGAGGTATTTGAATTACCTAAAAGTTATAATCAGAATAAGTTTATCTTAATTCGTGAGGACACTAAGTTTGAATGGTTGAATTGAGAGAGCGACTAAGCTGCAACCGTGCAAGCCACAGACGTGGTGCAATCTCATATGAGAGTGTGTCCGAGTAAAATTTATCCTTCATAAACATGATAATATATGACTATAAGTTGCATATCCTATAATGTATGAAAATAATATTTTATATATCAATTGAAATTCAAAACAATGATTAAAGTTAATTTTGAATGTTTAATTGTATGTGTGATTGAATGCTTAGTGGTTGACAATTTAATATTTTTTTGGAGTTGGAGCATGACAGTGTTAGATAAAAAAAACAACTTAATGTATTCAATTTTTTGGGAGAAGAGGATTCTTATGAAAACTTGAACCATGGACTTTCTATTTTGAAAGGTGAAGAAGCAACGCTAAACTATAAGTTTTGGTGTATGAATTTAGTAGAATTGCAAGAGTTGATGCTGCCATACAAGTATGATCACCTTGTGCAAATGGTACCAAAATGGTAGCTGAAGATCTAGCTAGCCAGTGCTGTTATCACATATCCCTTACAAGTAGGATCAATACATTGATAATATATTTATTTTGTATATAACAATATTGAAAATTTATGAAAATTTTCTTCTCACAAGACTATACAAGTCAACACATGACTGGTTAAACTCATTTAATTGTTTAGTAAATGAACTCATAATTGAAAACCAAAATGAGCCAAGCCGCTGGCAAACAGAATCAATTAAAGCTATTAAAGAACAGCTAGATTCATCTGAAACCTTTGATTCATCTGAAATCTTAATGGCTTTTTTTACTACTTGAATGCTGTTGGCCAATTCACTTATTCACAAAAACCCATTTTACTCACAATACTGTACTGGTTCTCTGCTTAGTGCTGAACTGTGTACTACTGCTGCAATTTATAGTATGGGGCCAATATGACAGCTTTCAGTCCTCCTATTCTATATATATAATCTATAATGACAAGCATGTATATATATATAAATATAGCATGTTTTATATATGGGATGGCCCTAGTGTGAGTCCCATTATTAATTTTGGAAATTTTGTTTGCATTGTCATAGATGCATTGATTTAGGTTAATGTTTTCCAACCCCATCTTTAGGTTCAATTCACAGATGATATATTGGTGATAGCAATACCACTCTAAAACCCAACCAACAATATATAGTATAAAATATAAATGCCAAATGAATGGCTACAAAGACATTTTATTGACAAGTAAAAACATTTACAAATTAAGGGGTTTCACTGAATTTCTTGAGATTATACTATCTAACCATGGTGATGAGGTGAGCTATAGAACTTCATTAAAGCATAAAGCATGATAGCAAGAGAGATAAACAAGAAGCATCGCGAACGATTGGGACAAGTTGCACCAAGGTTTCTTAGGCTGCCTAGCTTCTTCTGCTCTAAACCTTTTTCCCTGTGAACAATAATAATCACCAGAGCAATTTGGATTCAGAATAAGCATTTGTGATTTTCCCAACTCAAAATCAAAATCTAAGCTCTAAGCTACTACTATAAGTTTATACAGTCAATTATATATGATCTCTTACCTTGGCAATTGGGATTGTGTGAGTCCTGTGTCACTGAAAAAATACAAAGGTTTTAGTAATGGCAGGAATAGAATTATGAATTCAAAAACAAGCTATATATGAGATGTGTGATCATATTTGTACACATTACTTTAGTTTTAGTTCATCTTTTGTGGAACGCGTTGGTTGAGTGTCTGTCATTGCCACCGGCACTGGTTGTTGGGGTTCAGGTGATAATGGTTGTTGAGGTTTAAGTACTGCAGTACTGGCTGCAGGTTGTTGAGGAGGTTCATCACTTGGGATGGCTACATTCTTCACCTATAACATTATATGTACATAAAGTTCATATTTCTTTTGTCAATAAATTCTCAACAATTAAATTAATATAGTCGGTCCAACCCACCAGATCCCTGAATTGCTGATTGTAAAACATTTGAAGGTATCTTAGCTTAGCTTGCTTTTGTTCCTTGTTCAATTGTCTCCAAAAGCCATATAAAGACCCCATGTTCAGCACTTTGTTAGCATAAATCTTCCATGTGTAGCTGCAAGGCAACAGGATTAGAGATAATATGAAAATTCAGAAGGAAAATCGAAAACTAGATATTGTAGGGTGGTTTGGTACCATTCATAGATACGCTTGAGACCGGATTGAGACATATTGTTCCAATATTCAGCATCCACCTTGCATTTCTCAAAGAAATTGGCAATCTTGTTGCTTGATTCGTCGCCATTGCTAGGATCAATGTGGAAGCCTGATACCCCATCAACAATAATTTCTGCTGGCCCTCCTTGATTAGTTGCAAATGTGGGTAACCCACAGTTCATTGCCTCAATAACTGTTAAACCAAAAGCTTCATATAGTGCAGGCTGTACGAAAGCTCCCTTTGTATCTGCAATGCAGCGATACAGCTCACCATTGCGGTACCTGTCATTTTGAGCTGCTATCCATCTGATCTGACCCTTAAGTTGGTATTTCTCTATCAATGCATGCATCTTTTTAATTTCCATGATTTCTTCCCGGTCTTTCGATTTGGATGGATCAAAGAATCCTGCCACAACAACAAGGTTTACCAAATTTCTGAGCCTTTTATTCTTCCCATACCACTCAGTCAATCCTGTTATGTTCTTCACCGTATCAAGTCTGGCCATTGAAAAGATGATTGGCTTCTTCCTATCTGCAAGAAATCCACTGTTCCAAGTACAATTCAGTTTTGATGCTAAAAACTTTCTAGCAAGTACACACAATGCACATGAAATTAGTGGAATAGATAGATTAACATACATGTGCTCACTATTATCCTCCTTACTGTAGAGTAGTTCTTCAATGGAAAGATGAAATGAGGTTAACCGCTTCTGTTTCTCGGTGAAGGGGAAAAAGATGGATTGATCAGCCCCAGGGGCAGCAATGTTGAACTTTGGATCAAAAACATTGATGCCTGAAACCACTCTATAAAGGCCTGGCATAGTAAATGCCGCATGGCTTTCATACTGTCCTGGCCTATTCTTACTGGGAAATTTAAGAAAAGATGCATTTAGTTTTGGCCAGCACTACAAACAATCATTGTATGCATCTAGCTAAACAGAATTAAGGTCATAAAAAAAAAAAAACTAACCTTCCTGCAATTTCTTGATATGTGCTAGTAATGATGAAATCAGCTGCATTCATCGCGATTAAGTCAGCTGTGAATTGGCATGAGAAATGGTACTTTGGATCCAACTCCTTCCATTTGACATCAGAATCTTCATACTTGGTTTTCTCTAAAGCATGAGCAATGGTTCCCTAGGTTCACAGCATGACCAAATTAAGATCTTTGATGAGCAAGAAACAAATAGCAAGTGAAGCAATTCATATAAACAATTTCAAACTAATCAACAATGGTTAAACCTGAGTTATTCCAAGTCTGTTAGCCACTAGAGATGCCACCAAATTTCCATCAGTGTAATTCCCAATTACAAGGTCTGGTTTACATTCCATGTGCTCTAGGATCTTACCAGTAGCATCCTATGATGATAGAGAGAGATTTAAACTAATAAACAAAGACTAGATAAAAAATAAAAAAATAAAAAGGTAAATGGAGAAATAACTTGCCCCAGCAAATTTTTCCAGGTATGGGTAAACATCAAACCGGGAAACCCATTGCCGGAGAACCCCTTTCTCAGTCCGAAAAGGGACCCTAAGGATGTGAGAGTGCATAGTGTTAAGGATAGGCTCCATCTCTTGGTTGCACTTTGTCCCTTGTGCATCTGGTATAAGACGAGTGACCTGTATAGATATAGTAGAAGAAAATAGGAATCAAATTCTCTATATCATATCTTCAATTGGTTGAAAACTACCAAGTCTTTGTGAATTTTATATACGTATAGCTGACCACAAGAATCTGAGGCTTCACAGTCAAGCCCTGTTGCTTAATTCTGAGAAGCAGCTCTTCCTCTAAAGCTTTCACTTGATCTAGAATGTAAACAACCTGTTTAAATTTAAGCAGATCAAACATTAGTCCTGGATGAACATGGAGTATCACATGTGTATATTATTTCAAATGACTATATACTCCTACTAAAAAATTGTAACTGGTCAAATTATACACCTGGCCTCCAGTATCCGGCAAGCCAAGGACATCCGACTGACCAAAGTAGCCATGAATGGAGAAGATTACAATGTTGAACATGACAGGAAGCCTCCTAAAGAGGGACTCCATGTTAATAGGGTCTGGAGCTTGAAGTGTCTCAGAAAGTATCCTCATTGTCTCTTTGGTTCTTTCTGCATTTTCACCCCATCCTTTCTCAAAGCCCCACTCTTTAAGCCTGAAACAATTCAAACCTCTTAGCATAGCAAGTAAGATTTTAAAATTCTACAATTTGGAAACAAAAGTAGAAAAATGGTAACCTCTGCTCGAAGTTCTGAAAAGGTGTGTCTTTGGGTAGCGCGGAGATGAAAACATCAGCTGTTATCAATGCAACTTGAAGCTTGGCAACTGTATTGAGTGTGTCATTGATCATAAGTTTCTGCGAGTTTGGAATCAAAATAAAATGTCCCAATTAGTGACAAAATAAAATGCATTCCTCTTTGAAATTAATTATTTGATTGTTTTTTCAGTTTATTTGCCTACCTCTCCATGATGACTAAGAGCTAGTAAGTACTCCAGTAAAGGATTTGCACTCTCAGAGCCCCCATTGAGCTTTGAAGTCATGAACTTTGAGATATAGTTGACTCCATTTCCAATAGAAGAAGAAAGAGTTAGGCGAGGAGTGCAGAAGTCTAATGCTCCAAAATCTATTTCCATTGCATTTTCATTGTTTGCCCTGCATATAAAAAAAACATGTTACTGGTACAATTCTTGAGCTAAATTTCAACAATTTTTTCTAGAAACCAGGTCTTAAACAACTTGTTGAATTTTATATAAAAACAAACAAACATGGGACTTGAACAGCGTGCTATATCTAATATTCCACTTATAGCTATATATATAATTCAGTATCTCGTCAAGCTAGCACGCACCACTTTTCGTCGTAGATCATTTCTTTGAATTTCAGGTATTCTGTAGCAGTCATACCATCTACTGCTAGATCATCATTGTTCACCTTGACATATTCCCAGAATCCAGGATTGCGCCTTACTGCTAAAGCAACATAAGGTGGAACAGCAGCAGCCTCCTGCAAATATTAAGAATAATTTCTTAGTCCACAGACAGATATATATATATATATTTATATGTGTGTGTAGATAGATAGATAGATAGATAGAAAGATAGGGGGGGAGAGTGTAATTTTACACACCTCAGTGGAACTGAAGACTTCACCAAGTAGACCATCCAAGACTTTGTTTCTTTCAAGCTTGTCCTCTATTGATTTCTCAATTTCCTCCATCAAATGATGGGTTTTCAGTAACCTTCTCCCGATTCCCACAAACCTTAATTTACAAAGGAAATTCAGTTTCAAAGTCAAAATAAACAAGTTAGGACTCTGCATGGATTTTTTTTTTCTTTTTTTGAAAGTTCAAGTAAACGTGCACACAACCACATTATTGCCTCTAGCAGGGCTCGAAGTCTCAACCTTCTCCTTTGGGGAGAAGATCGAGATCATAACAAATGCCCATTGGCGCATGAAAAAAGTTAAATCTAATGAGAGAGAGATAAATATTGAAGAAGCTCTATTACTTTCAAGAAATAAGTACCTAGCAAAGCATCTTTTCATATGATACCGGTTCTGCTTCAATGCATCCGGCATGAGATTTAGCATATCTGATTGCTTGAAAACTGGCGCAGAAGCCATTGTAATGGTAAAGATGGTGATGATAAGTTTCAAAAAATGGTGTGATGTTGAATGGAGGAATTGGTTTTCTGATCCTCTGACCCATGAAGTAGAGTGTATATATATAGAGGACACCTTAATGGCAAGGGCATATGAGGCTGAGGGAAGAAAAGAAAGAACATTCCTTGATGCTGAGTGTGGAAATTAATAAAGGCAGAAAGCAAGAAACGAATTTGTCATTGGTTAGATCCAAATCTGATTTTGGCCTTCGAGATGGATTAGCTTTTTATTCTTTTCTTCCTCGGTTTTATATACCCAAACGTTGGTGGTGTAATTTGCACTGCGTGTCTATAGTTTCTGTGTGTGTGTATATATATGCATTTGTTCCTTCAGTTTTGCACTTTTACTTCTTAATAGAGAAGAAAAAAGAGAGGAAAAGATAGTATTATTAATTAGGAGAAAATGAAAAGGAGAGAACAAATTTTTTTTTTCTTTTAATATCTCATCATGTTAACGGTTCATAAACAAGGAAGAGAATAGAAGGAATGATGTTTATAATCATTTCATTATATTTATAAATAACCCATTTTGCTTAGATCAAACAGTTTCAAATTGGTTAATCCATTAACGTGATTCAATCATATGATAACATTTCAGTTGTAAACGAAGAGAGAACAAAAAAAAAGAATGTTCTCTACTTCTCTTGTATGAGTGGAAAGCAAATAAAATATGAATTCACTTATTATAGAAAGAGTAGTGAAATACAAGGGCATTATACAAACCCATCAAAACACATATTCAATTGGATACATTAACGTGGGATACATTAATTTAAGAAGACAATTCGTATGAAAAAAACATGTAGACACATACATATATATATATATATATAGTCAAGATTTGGTTTGTTTTCCAGCCTTTCTTCTAGCCCGCCTTTCCCTAGAGCTGAGGGATGACTTAAAACCTTCATTTTCAGAATCCTCCGAATCCTCTAAATCTCTGAAAGATTTCTGCAAGATAATAACAGTAATGGTAGAAACATTACAAAAAAAATCTATGAAACAAACAAGTACATATGTACATATATACTGTATATGTGGCTGTCTATTTATACAGAGATATATAGAGAGGGAAGACGGGGGAGAGTTACCTCACTAAGCTCAGTAAAGCTGACTGCATAGAAAGTAACAGCTGCAGCTGCTACAATTCCCAATATGGGAAGGGCTATTTGCACTCCATCCATGTCTCTCTCTCTCTCTAACCTTTACTTTGTGGTACCTTGGAGAATTGGATATATATATTTTTATCTTCTTTGTTTCTGAATATTGAATGTATTTACTATTGTTGAATTAGATAGGGCTGGGTTTGGTTGTTGATCGAAAGGATAATGTTGTGAGCAGCACTCGATTGATGATAAGCCTCACTGTTATTTCAGTGGGCCGAATCAAAATTGGGTACACTTTGACGGGTTGGTGTGATTGGATGCCAATCATTATAGGGATCAGTGTTATGTCATTGGGCCCAATTCGTAATTGGGTAGACTTTGGAACACTTTGTATAGCCCAATTAGTTTACAAACAAGGTGCTTAACACTAAACATAAGCTTTCTTTTTCCTTTTTTACTCTTTCTTTTTCCTGATAGATGATGAGCCTTGAAAATTTATATATCCATTTGGTAGTAGTCTCGATTTGTTACTATTAAAATAACACAGACTTAGGGGTGGCAATACTCAGATCCAGATCCACTATGCTGCCTGATACCATTCCACACTTCGAACACAACGAAATAAGTTAATTTAAATTTTACTTAATTGTGTTCGAATGGTAGTCGTATCAATTCGAATAATTGTCAAACTCGTTTATAATCTGATTAGACAATTAAACGTGTTGACCAAATCTGTTATGTTCATGTTAAAAATAACATAGTTAATTTAACGTGTTAAATAAAATTATTATGTCCGTGTTAGAAATTATCCGTTTAGTGTTATGAATGATCCATTTAACTAAACGTGTCGTGTTTATGTTGATTTAACCCTAATATATGTCCATTATCATTAAAATGTAAATACTTCTAATCGTGTCAACATGATACCTCCAATGAAGTGTGCCTGACTTAATGTTATAATAGTGAATAGTAACAAGACTTTTCAACTATAATTGAGTTGTGTATGCATTAATTGGAACATTGGTTCAACATATTTTAGCATCATCAATTTGACATCAACCCTAGATTGCCTTTACCGCCTCGTGGAAAGTTGTTCTTACCAATGTATTTTTACGCTAGAGTATGGAGAGAACATACGGCAAAAGAAAGCAAATAATGCAAACCTATGTATGTTTAGGGTTTAGATAGGGCCGGGCTAGCTGATTAAATTGTAACGACCCTTGGGTACTAGTACTAGGCAGGTAGACAACGACGTCGTTCTATGGCGTATTCGTGTTACACCACTGATTTGGTTAGAATCGCCCACTGTAACTCACCAAAATTTGTTCCTCTGTTCTAAATTAGCTATTAACCCAAATCAATGGAACCGGAACTAGTGATTGCTTCATCATCCACCGATGCCGGCATCGGTTGCTGGGACCTACATTCCGGCGCCGAGCACCTCCGTTACCGGTCTTGCGCTTCCCCTCCTCACGGACTCGTCTGCGTCGGCGGTCACTTTCTCGCCTCCTCTCAACTCCGTGACTCCTCTTCCTCCTCCGGCTCCGTCCTCTTCTGGTCCTGGAACAAGGTTGCTCTCTCTCTCTCTATATATATATAATATATAATACTATATGTATGGCTTGTATATTAGTGTTATTTGTTTGAAGCTAAGTTGTTTGATAAATGGCTTCTAAGAACAGAAGTGTTAAATGTTGAGACTTATTCTACTTGAATTGCTATTGAAGCAATCGATGGTGATTTATTCATTCACCTGATAAATGACAATCAATTCAAGGTGTTTCTTTTTCATTCTTAGACCTGTCTTCTTTTGTGCAGCCTCATGTAGAAGTTAAGAGCTTCCCGGCAGAACCAATTAATCCACTCGTTTCTAATAGTGATGGGACATACATGATTGGAGGAGGTTTATCTGGCTATATATACTTATGGGAGGTGAATATATTTTCCTAGTGTGATTTGTTTTTGTTACAGTTGTGGTATTTGGAATTGAGAGAATTGTGATTCAGTTTTACTATGTAGTTTAATGCATGTTTTGAGTTTTCTGTATTGATTTGTATATTTTATATGGTATAGCTTGCGACGGGTAGGTTGCTTAAGAAGTGGCATGCTCATTATAGGGCTGTTACTTGCTTAGTGTACTGTGACGATCAATTGCTATTGGTTTCTGGGGCAGAGGATGGATGCATTAGAGTCTGGTCGCTTATCATGTACCTGCTTGTCTTCTTGCATGTATTTCATAACTTGTTGTTTGATGGAAATCATTATTGAGAAAAATTGCGTGTCAATTAGGATATTTGATGATATGCGGAGGGAGGAAGCAAGACACCTCTATGAGTATAGTTTCACTGAGCACACTTTGCGTGTGACTGATATAGTTACCGGTTATGGAGGATCTAATGCGATTATAGTGTCTGCTTCTGAGGATCGGACTTGTAAGGTTTGACATGCTGTCTACTAAATTTGTTCATAAGTACGAATATTGTCATGTTGTTGTTGCTGATTCAGTGGAACAAACTGCTTGGTTGAATAAAAGTAAAATGAAAACTGTGAAGCTGGGAATTCTGATCTACTAATTTTTTCCCTTCAAATATAATTTACATTGTTCTAGGTTTGGAGCTTATGTAGGGGGGAACTATTGAGAAGTATTGTATTCTCATCAATAATTGATGCAATCGAATTGGACCCTGGTGAGCATGTCTTTTATGCTGGAGGTAGAGATGGAAAAATATACATCACAGCACTTAATGCTCAAGGCACTTCCAAGAACAATTATGGGATGCATATCATTGGTTCATTATCTGATCATGGGTTTGTCAACTTTTCCTGTAATTTGATGTTAAAAGATTTTGCCTAGTTTTTTCCTTGCAAGTTTCATTTACTAAATACTGTCTTCAAGATGCTACTACTCTACTTTTTAACGTGGTCAGTTGTTTGTCTGACTATATTTCGAGGATTTGTTGTATATTGTAAAGAATCTTTTGATGTAGATTACCTAGTTTTCTCCTCCCTAATCTTTCTCTCTCTCTCTCTAATAACAAATACTTCCATTAAGAAGTTGCCCTCCACTTTCTCCCACAGGATGCTGTTTGCTTGACTCTTTTCTGTGTTATTTTATTTATTTATTATTTTATTGCATTTTCTAAAATAATTGAGGATAAATTAATGGTGACTTATGATATCCAATAGTGTGCTACTTTGGTTCAAGTTCTTATTGTTTTTGGCTTCCTTGCAAATTGTAAATATCCATAACAAGAGGGCAAATTTTCCTGTTTTGTTTGGTTCACATTCCCATATTTAAGGATGTTTTCCACTAACATTTAGTATGTTCTTAATCCACTATGTATAGTGGGGGGTGGCACTAAATAAGGTCTGGTTGAATTGAGCACAATTAATGACGCTTATAGCTTAAAATTGAACCCAACTCTTTTTTTACAATCTGTTAACCTATTTATTTAGATGTCTCTCCCCTTTGATTTTAATTTTAACTATAATTTTTACAACAAATTTTCTTTGTATTAATAATATTATAATGACATAATTAAGGATAATAAAACTTTTTTTTATTAATGAAATAATATGAAGATTCTTAGTTGGTGAACATAAATATTTCAACATTAAATATTATATTAAGAAATATGCAAAGTTCAATAATCATTGAGTCTGGTAAGATCAACTTGAGTCCGAGCTTTAGGAGGCGTTAGATAAACGGTTTGAAAGAGCCCATGTTTAGTTGCAACCCTAATTATAACTAGCTATATGATTTGGTCAAGGAAGAAGAATAAAGATAGCATGAAAATTATAAGAAGAAAGTTGTAGAGGAACTCCGTTATATGATTTAGATAGCATGAAAGTTATAACAAAGTATTACAGTTTACCTGAATTGCCTTTTGCATTAAATGGAATTACAATTCTAAATGGCTCGAATCAATGCGTTTTTGCTCTCTTTTTAAAAAAAAAAATGAAAATTTGAAAGAAATTAATTTTCTAGTACATTCAATTTTTTTTTGGCAGAAATACTGATTATTATTATTAGTCTTTTAAATTTCAAGATGACATTCCATACACTTATCTAGTTTACGCCAGGTACACCACACAGGTTTTTTTTTTCTTTTTCAAATTGATTCTTATTCATTATTTTTCTCAAAGATTTATAGTTCGAATTTTGGAACAGTAAGGCTGTTACTTGCTTAGCATTTGGTGAGGATGGAATCTCATTGGTTTCTGGATCGGTGGATGGCATGGTTCGAGTTTGGGACACTAAAATCCATAACATTATTCGCATTTTCAAACATGCAAAAGGTATTATCTGGATCATAAAAATATTGTCACTTGCTTACCTGAATTCTGTTAGATTCATTGCATTATTTTCTTTTTCCTTTTGTTAGATAAAATTTTATTAAAAGGGTAACGCCCATGTACAATTATGTCTGTTAAAAGACAAATTCTACATGATATTCCTTTATATATTTCAAAAAATTACCAAAATGATCCAAAAATAAAGAGAAGTCAACATCATGCATTTCACTTTCAATAGAAGTAATTTTATCCTTCAGGAGACTCACCTTATCTCTCACCTTACTTCCTTTACAACTCTTTGAAGCTGGATTGGTCGAGCTAGGCATGACCAATGAACACCTAAAAGGGCCAAAAGAATATTTCACCAACTCTCTCACCACTGGACAATGAATAACAAACGATTCACTTATTACCCATCCACATTAGACATACTTGAAGGCAACCGACTGCCTCAAAGGTTTAAGCTTTTTAGGGAATGGATAAAACGTTGCCTATCAAGTTCTCAAACCCCTCCTCATGTGCAACCCCCTCTCGGACCAGGAGAGACAGACCAAACTAATAGACAAACATAATGGATGAACAAATGCATGTCGAGATAATGGAACCCAAGATCTTTAGAATCAAAACTCTGGGCAAATAAGATGATATTTATATACAAGGATTAAGTAGGGCATACCCTCCTGTATAAAAGGAATCATAACTAAAAAACTCACAGGGAAGTTGCCCTAACCAGACAAGACAACTTTGATAGCAACCATATTCACCGAAAAAACTTTGATAGCAATTATATGACATATCTTACAAAGAGCTTCACACAGTTTGAGAACAATAGCAAGATTCAGGATATAACAGTCAGCAAATAGTAGAGGGTTGACTGGCTAAGTTTCTCCTGAACTGTAACAAAGAGCTTCACACAGTTTGAGAACTATAGCAAATATTTGTTGATCGTTTCAAGGATAAAACAGTCAGCAAATATTTTCACACAGTTCTGTGTTTGAATCTTATCTTCCAGCTAGTGTCGATGATCTATGTTTCTCTTGTCTTCGTTAGTGGCTTGAGTGATTTTTTCCCTTGGATTTGGTAGTAGTTTAATATGTAACGAGGTACTTGATTGCATAATTTGCAGGTCCTGTTAACAATATTCTTGTTGTTAGACAACCGCTTTTCTCAAATCATCAGACACTAATGAACTCTAAAGCTTCCTCAGCAAGAAGGCTTGGATCATCATTACCCCCTCCACTGGAGAAATATGCAAATTCGACAGAGGATCAGGAGAATATAGATATTAAGGCTTATCTTGCTCCGAATGCTAGTTCCAACAAAATTCTGGATGCTTCATACATCACTATTCACACTATGAACCATCAAATCCAAGAACTTCAGGTTCACATTCAACTGTTGATTTATTCTTAATCCACTTCATTATCGTTGATTCTATCCTTGTTATGCCACCACTATTATATATTTGTTCTGGACAGAGCTTTATGTGTGTGTTTATATTATATAACGAAATAGAGTCTTTACATGCATTGTATTTGTTATTAACCCGTCCTTTTGGTTGTTTATTCACTTAATTTTCACAATGCAGTTGACATGGAAATGTGTTCTTTAGCCCTCTAAGATATCAATTAAGTTGCATAATTTTGGATATCTTATTCCAGTGTAAGATACTTCATTCGAGCATTATTGTTGTTTGTATAAAAGCTGGTTCTGCCATTACATTCATTTGTAACTATAGAATCCAAGGATGAATTTTCACAATTTGTTCGATAATTAATAGATGACATAATACATGCCGACCGACTAGATGCGCTGCCTCTACTGCTGTTTGGATTCCTGCTCCAAATGAGTTTGATATGTTGTGCTTCCTTTTTCAATGTTGCACTTATCACACTCTGATCTGGTTTGGTAAGATCATAGTTGTATTCCTGTTTTAGTTACAATGGTATAGCCATCCCTCTTTGAGGTGCTGGGTAGATTGCTCCAGTTGGACTTGAATCTATACAGAGAATGACAATGCCCATTTGTATGCCACAAAAGATAAAAAAAGGTGTACAATAAAAATTCACGCACTTTTGTACTGCTATTTCTATGCTTAATCGAAGCAGGACTATTACTAATGCCATGATTTGCTTTGTAATTATGTACTACAAGTCTACAACAAGATTAATTTTTTATGATTTGTGAAAATATCATATTGTTATAAAATAGATTACTGTACTACATTGCTAGTAACCAGGAAGGGATTGAAATACACTGCAAGATTAAACACAAGTAGAAGGCCAATATTACAATACTGGAGTTAGCCATATGGTATCTAGTCTGCTCAAAGGTGTGGGTGCCTTACCCAACATCGTCTGTGTTGCAGAGGTAGCACACCTCACCACGTCAGACAATGCCGGATGGCGGCCCGAGTGGCACTTTCAGACAGCATCTGGCATCTCCACAGTTAATCCATGTGTTACATGTATAGCTTGACATGTGGCATTTTCTTGTAAGAACAGTATCTAGTGGTATTCTTTGAATATGTTGTATGACAACCCTTCAGGATCCAACGAAATCCAAGCTTCACTACCTGGAACCGCTGACCAATGCAAAGATATCTTAACAACTAAAGACTCTACAATTGAACAATCATACAGTATAACACGTGCAAGAAGCTCAACTGTGCAGTACGCCTTTCCAACAGCTTTATTATTTCCTATGGGTTTATTTGCTCCAATAGGTGTATTTGCTTGAAGGAGTCTGATTGCGCACTACTCTGGTCATGCAATCCCTAAAATAGCAAGATTTGGTTGCGAACAAATTTTTCTCCTATTTCATAGACACACATGATATCTCCAATGAGGCCCCTGCCTTCTCCTCGGGCATATACATAGTACTTCAAGTTTTTGCTGCACGTCTTCTGGCCACACAATCTCTCTCTCTAACAAACCACTGTCTTTTCCATTGGTATATCCTCAATGAGTTCCGATTGCTCACTCTAAGGCTGCATAATCTATCTTCTCCACAACAAACCTCACTGGTGAAGATCTTTATGAAGACCACTGCATCCCGATACACCTTGTGCACTATTTGGGTAGGGAGCTGGCTTTCATGACTTGGTGGTGCAGCTACAAGGGTGGCCCTCCTCGCAGACACACCATAATCTACTGGAATTCTAAGAGTACCAGGTGTGGTGGCTGAATTATAAGGCTCACTGAGAAATCTGAGATAACGTCCCTCGAGTTCTAAACCTTAATTTGACCTGGAGATAAAGACGCCATGTAACCTCTTTAATGGCATACAACCTCCATGACCAGGCAGGCAGCACACTAACGTTTATAAACTGCTCCATTGACATGTCAAGGGATCTTATTGGAGCACTAGGGTAGCTAACTAGATACGCCTATTGCCTTGGTGCCACCCTAATTGCCTTGGTAACCTTCTCTGTAGTCATAATAGCACCAACATATCACATCCTTTGGAACACATAAATCAAATTACTAGCATATAAAGATACATACACTTATATATCCTCAGATTCTTATATATTTAAATATTATAGTGAAAGATTTGGCTGATATATTCCCCGTTTGGCATTATGGATTAGTATAATTATAATTGTTATTATTATTGTTATATAGAGTTTTGGAACAATTGGAAAATTCTTAACATATATGAACATTATCAATAACATCTATGAGGCAGTGTTGATACGATAACTCAACTCATTTACAACTATTTGTGGGTTGACTTCGTGAATCTTCATTTGTCGTACCATGTAGAGCTTGACATTGAATATTAAAAATAAAAAATAAATAAACATTATCAATTGCTAGTCCAACCTACGCGAATTGGTGGGAGGGTGATTGGAAACTAGGGATAGCAACGGGGTGGGTATGGGAGGGTTTACCCTTAACCCTACCCCGCCCCATCTAAAAAACCTTCCTCCCATACCCGAGACGGGTACTGTCTCCAAAACCCATCCCCATCTAAATTCATATCCAATTCCTACCTCAGGAAAAAGACTATCGACAGTGATTGGCAACTTAGATTAAACCCAAAAAATTGGACACGAGAGGAAATAATAGAGAAGAGACACTTTCTAAGCACAAATCAGAAAAAGATATAAGGGTAAATTACGGTGACACCCCTGTGGTTTGGACTTATTTCACACGGATACAAACTTTGCTTATAACTCTCATATTAACCCACTATATATTTCCATCTCTATCGCCATTACTTTACATGTAAAATGTCTAACATACGCCCAATATTTTATTATTTTTTAATAAAAAAATATTAGTTCTGTTTAATGACTATTTTACCCTGCATTATTACACTGTCCTTTACCCTTCACTCTCCCTCTCAATCTCTGGTTCTCTCTCTCTCTCTCATCAAACCTAACCCTAAATCAATGAACCTCTTGCAACTTCTGTTACATAATTTTCATTCATAAAAGTAAGGAAACTCCTGGCAACCGTATTGACTTTAGTGACTGAAAAGGACCAAATCCACTTCCAATTGAAATATCAATTACACCTTATTTCTCTGTAATGTGTTCATGGAATGATTCACCAGAAAGGAAAAAAAAATCTGTTCCAAGTAGGCAGGTATGACTTTCTATATTATATATGTATATATATAAATATATATTTGGGTAAGAAAATATTTATATATATACTTATTAGTACATCCTTGTAATTAACCCGTGTTTACATCTCTCTTTCTATATTATATATATATAAATATATATTTCAGTAAGAAAATATATACTTCTATATATAATAATTCAGCTGTGTTTGGTTTACAATCCATGACCACATGATCTGCCTTTTGCCACTAGGGATCAGATTTGGAAACCGCATTTTAATGAAACCAGAGTTATATAAAGCTCTATCACTGTCATCCGAACACTATGGTCATTGGGTTCATATAGATATATAAAGAGAGAAAGAAGAGAGATAAAGAGAGAGAGAAGGAGAAACACGGGCACACATAAAAAGTTGAAGAGAAAATCTAGGGGAAAAAAAGAAAAAAAAAGAATTAGTTTGAGAATATGTCAACTGAGAAAAGAGGCGAAATTGGAGGTGATTTCATGTGTGATGGCTTTGGTTATTCAGGTTTGAGTTAACAATGGCGATTTGCGTTTGGATCGATATGGATATTGTGGATGGTGGTGCACGGGTTTGAAAAACAGGGGTTGTTAGGGCTTGTTTAGGTTGCAGTTAGGGTTTTTGCTCTAAAATTGATGATGAACAAGAAGAAGGGGTAATCCAAGTTGGGGTAAATTATTTATATATATTAGTCTGTTTATATATATATATATATATATATATGCAAGATAATTATAAAATACAATTTTATGAAGGATATATATATATTTTGAATTCATTTGACAAAAGAAAAGAAGAGAGAGAGGAGAAAGAAGAGAGAGAGGAGAGAGAAAGAAAAAGAAAATAAAAGAGAAAAAAATAGAGTTAAATAGGTCATTTCACAAAGTCAAATGACATATAGGTCTTTTTGCATGGTGTCTAACCTGCCTATACACGGTTTATGGTCTCTCTGATAGACGGTGCAAAACTTTTGGGTTTATACGGTCACTATAAGCAAAGTTTCTCTCCGTGTGAAATAAGTCCAAACCACAGGGGGTGTGAGTGTAATTTACCCAAGATATAAATATCTATATATATATATACATGTTACAGAGAAATATAGTTAGATACAAAAGAAAATATAAACAAAGATGCACAAACTGTACAAAGTAGAGAGAAATATCCGGTCAATAAAATTAATGATCTGAGGAGCTTTATAGAAGATTTGGGGCTTGGAGTAAAACTGTTTGAGAGAGAGAGAGAGAGAGTAGATTTGTTCGAGATCAAGAGAGTGTTGTAACAAAAAAAGGCCACGAATCAAGCACAATCACGAAACACAACACAAAATGAAACAAGCACAACGCACAGAACAGAAGAATTTACGTGGTTCAACGATGTACCTACGTCGACGGCGAAGATCCAGCAAAAATTTACACTATGCGAAAATCAGGAGATTACAAGTTTCAACCCCAAAACCTAGCTCTCGCTCTCTCACTCTCTTTCTGCGTTTTTAGTGTTTTCTCTCGTCACTTACTCCAAACCCTTAGATATCGGGTTACAAGAGAGTCCTAATCCGGGTCCAAAATCCACAAGCCCTTAGATATCGGGTTACAAGAGAGTCCTAATCCGGGTCCAAAATCCACAAGTGAAAAATGGGTCATGAAGCCCATTTTTCGGGTCAAAACTGGGTCACAATGCACCCCAAACCGAGACAAAATTCGAGTCACAACATAACAGAGAGAGATATCACTACCTCGCCGATCGTAATCGGAGATTGCCGGCATTGGCTTTTTCTATCTGGGAAGGGGGTGGGAGGCAGTCTCAGAATCTAGAATATATTATACATACATTATATATATTTATGTATGTAAGGTTAATTTGAGGAAAATAAAAAAAATATTATATATGCATGTAATTGTGTGTGTGTGTGGGGGGGGGGGGTGTTGGGTTCATAAATCTGAACCCAAATCGGGTTCAAAACACTTATTACCTGCCCGTTTTTAAATAATAACTCACCATACCCGCGCACCATTAGGGGTGGGGCGGGAACCCGTCGGATCGGAAGAAATCGCCATCCCTTTTGGAAACATGTCTAGCATTTGTCCTTATTTTCACATAAAATGGTTGCTCTGTGACTTAAACACTTGTTCTCATGCTTGTCACTTGTCAGCCTTGAATTTTCAGCCCCTTATTTTCCATGTTTTTGGGATATCTCTTGCATATTATGTGATATTGATCTGAAATATTTTACTTTAACATGACCTCTAAACATAATAATTATTCAATTAGATATGACAATAGATATTCTGTGATGTGATTTCAATAACTTAGGTCAGCAAATATTAGCCAAGACATTTTGTTGCTCTCATTACATGAATCTTATGTTAAACTAGTTTGCAATTTTTTCTACTTTATGTTTATTAGTTTTCATTAAGAGGTTATACAGTGGCTATCGACCAAACACAACCCCTTTTTACACCAGGCTATCTTCCAGACGCCAAACACACCAAACACGACGTCTTAACAAAGTCTACATCACTTGGATGCTTCTGGGTTGGAGTTGCGCCTGTGTTAGAAGTTGAAGTTGACACTTCCTGATGTCTACACACATGGAAGATTGTCTGAGACATGAGTAGAATTTAATATATTTCTCCAGTTCAGACACAGCCAAGATGTATTTGACTATTGGTGCGTCGATTTTGTTTTAATGTGGAAAAAGAACATAATGTTAAAGCCAAATATCATTGTAAGGATTTCTGTATATATCAAAAGCATGGTCTCTTTGTAAAAATCAATAATCATGGCAACAGTTAATTTACATGTTAGTAGACTTGTTTTTACCAATGGTATAAACAATTTTGACTGAAATATCCATCTGTAAATGCACATTTCAACATCTCTGAGAGTGTTGAAATTTTAAGGGACACCTCTAGATATTGGATTTGTTGGGTACAGTAGTGGTATGTCAATAAGGATTTTGATTTTTGATAAGTAGCGTGTCAGTAAGGATTTAATATGCCACCATGTTTCCTTTAACGTGTTTTTTGAGTTGATTCCTGTGTACGTTTTTTCTGATATTTAAATTATATTCTATTTAATCTTCATGAAAAGACAATGAATGAGTTCTATTGTCCCTTTCTGTGGAGAACTTTTAATCTTGTTGTTCAATTTGCAAAGTGATCCATACTTTTTTATGGCTTCAATCTGACTTCTTTTAGATTGTTAAATCTATTTGCAATTTCTGCATGGATTTTATTTCTATTTTTTTGTCGAAAATATAAATTTTTGAGAAAATTTCTCATGATGACTGAGGCTAGCCTTAGATAGAGCGGAATGGAAACATAGGATTCATGTAGCCGACCCCAAGTAGTTGGGAAAAAGGCTTGATTGTTGTAGCAAATTTCTCATGATTTATTGAGCCAATTTGTAAAAGAAGTTTGAACTGATTGATTTATCCAAAAGTAGTGGAGCCCTTTCTGCACCTGAAATCTGTCTAACCTTTGTGTTTCATCATATATATTCAGCAACAAGGTTCTGCTGCTGCTGCTGGTATGGAGATGGAAAGACTGAAACTTGATTGCAGAAGATATATGCAAATGAACCAACAATGGAAGAAAATGTATGAAAATTTACACAAGTTTTGTGTAGATGAGCTTTTGGATGGCAACCAAGCAGGAGGCTCCAAAGCCTCCAGTGGAAACTCCTCCTGAGACACAGCTGTTCTCTCTTTGTTCAAACAGCTTTCAAGTTTTGTAGATATAACTAATTATTATTGTAATTCAACTGATGAGATGCGTGACTTTATATCTTTTTGTTTAAATATTCATCATCATCCTTATTTCAGAAACTTCTTGTTGCTATTTTTTCTTTTTTATTTGGAGGAATAGCTTTTTTATCTGAGTTTCAAGTGTTCTAATTAAATGATGTTTAGAACAACTTCTGTGGTGGATGGTTTTGATTCATAGTATTGAGTTATCATGAATCCAATTACTAGGGAGAAAAAAAGGATCTAATACATTGCAAATTTAGGTGTTGCTGGTCCCGTGATTGAGAGCGAAGTTTATCTCATATCTTCTTCCTTCAAATTGTTTCTTTTGAATTGAGGTCTATAACAACTTGTTTTAGGGAGTTTGCTGGGATGGAAGGAGGTAGACACCTTCAATGATCAGGTAGCATAGAGCCCAACCAAAGGGAAAAGCAAAGCACTTCGAGATGGAAGTGAGAGGCAAAGTGGTAGTGGAATCATCAATCAGAGTTGGTGGTTAGATTGTTGTAGAAATAGGCTCCAACCAAGAGTTGCATTAGGATACATATATCTGGGCTGGAGGCTTAGAGCCATCGAAACAATCCCAATCTTTGTGGCCACGGATTTGATCTGTATGCCCATAGTTCAGCCTACAAGGCTGCAGCTTTAAAGATTGCTGGATAGATTCTGAGATACATGTAAGGCCGAAGGCAATATGTTTTCCAATCTGCATTAGTAGTTTCTGTGCTGGTAGGACTTGTAAAAGGTGCATTGCCTGGTTGCAAGCATTAATATCCCTTGTAAAGTTACTATTCAATTATGGCAGAGTATGATTAAATCATCTTTTTTGGAGATGTCAGTTCCTTGCGTGCTTTATAGACTTGTATTAATCGTTGATATTGTTTAATGAAGTGTGCAACTATCTTTTTGCTCTCAATTGTTGAGTTTCTTCTCGGTGCACTGCAACTGTTGACTCTTTTCTGTTAATTATTCATTTTCCTTTTCTGTTAATTATTCATTTTCCTTCTCCCTTCTCAGTCTCTTGTAGTATCTTCTAGCCTGCATTGACTGCAGTCATTGCTGCAGTTGTTTGAGGTTGTGGATAACCATATCTCCATGCTGTATTTACCTCTGCAAGCCAACTTGGTTTCTCCATGTACAGTTCAATTGTTTATGCTATCATAGTTTTTCTTCCAAAAGTCGTCATCATCGTCGTTACCATCACTATACTTGCTTTTATCCCATATGAATGTGTTTGGCCACGTGAATAATATACTGTTTGGCCACTGTAGTTTGTCTATGTAATATCCTCATAATATGTTATGTTACTAAATGTTAGCAATTGCAATTAATAATCTTACTTTGTCATTAATATACTGTTTTCCTTGTCAAAGGATGGTTTGATTGATTTTGTTCTTGATACTTGTTGCTAGAAACAGTTGTCTTCATTGCATTGTATGGTAGAAACTGCAGTTCTTTAGCTTGTGATTGCTGATCCTAAAGGCTTCACTTGCAAAGCAATCTATCTAGCTGTAAAAAGGTCCAATATGTTTTTGCATCAGCTTATTTTTCTTTTCTGGTAGAATGGTAATCCTCAACTCTAGTTGGGACTAATCCCTTGGACATGTGCACAGGGTTAGTTCACTAAAATCATGTTGAGTGTGGAGTTGATCCAGTAACCTTTATCGGTAAGAAATAAAGTGATGTTGTTTAGGGCACACTTGAACAGCTCAGTTTCTTAATTTTGTATTGATGAACTTGTGAATTCAGAAACCCCAAAGTGAACAAATTCTGTAAGAGGTTCGGCAAGATGCGCTGCTCAGAAAATAAAATGAGCCCCTACTGGGCAATCATCTTCCTGCTGTGCTTACTAATTTAATCTGAACAAGTAAAATAGTGATTTCCTTTTTGTGGAAATTGAAATCCCATTTATATATATATATATATATATATATATATATACACACATTGGCTAACACCTCACATCAAATCCTCCGTTTCCAAGCCAATGTGGTTCCTAAACACTGAGAGATATGGTAAATTAAAACTGCAGCTAGGTTTCCTTGTACACCAATTTTACAGCATGACTAATTACTGGTATTAGATGCACATTTCTGTACTCATATTGGACAAAATTCAAATGTTACACGAACTATATATAAATGTTGAACTGGACACGTTGGTAATAATTGAAAGACTACATCAGTACACACACACAATAACATGCAAGGAATTTGCAGAAAAATAATTCCAAATCTCAGTAAAAAGAGGACACATATTGAAACAGTGTTAAAGTCCTAGTTATGACCGTTATATTATACAATAATCTAATGGTGCGGAAGAACAAAACGTGTCGCACAGACAACAACTGAAAATAAAATTTGTAATAGCATCAAGCAATATAAGAAGAAAGAATATGGAATCCACCTAGACCTACCTACTAGAATTATGTTGCGTGGTGGGGCGCCACGGGCACAACATTTGTAGAAAATGACAAATAGGAATTCAAAGTAGAGGATAAACCTTCTTCCTGGGCAGATTTTCTTAAGTAGCGAGTGTATGTATGGATGGAACACTAAGAAAAACACAATCCCGCATCACTGGGTAATATATATTATAAATATAGCGCGCAAAACATATTGAATCAAACCACAGAGAGACATGAATCACAAGGGCAGGGCATATATCCTTGACTTTCACCATCCCACATAAAACATTTTCCATATGAAACCCTAATATAAAATAAAAGGCCACATGTCATATCATATGCAATTACAACAAGACCTGATCCAATACTTGCGACTTCATTGCAATTAATTTTATGCAAACAAACTCATTGCAGCCTAGCGAAAGCTTTAACAACACGTCATGGTTTTTTAAGTATGAATACACACTCTCTTAAGGTGGAAATAGAGTTTTGATCTCACATAAATCGAAAACCTAGCAGTAGAACATTTTACTCTTCACATTCTCTTTAAGGGCAGGAAGGGGTCTCACGGCGGCAGTAGCACCAGGTACCCGTGTGCTCCATGAACCACCCATGCCTCCACGACCAGCTGCTGCACTTGTCATGGATCCACTATCAGATGTCTCTGGTTCCATATAGAAACGAGCTCGAAAAGCTGCCAGATGAGCATAGTATGCAGGAGGCACTGCCAAAAAACATAAGTGGGAAAAAGAGCCCATTAATAGACATTCTACTGTGTAGAATACCACAAGTACCAGAATAAAACAAGCCAAATGGAGAGAGGGTAGTAAGTATAGTATGATGGCGGAGAACTAACCAATGGAGACCGATCGTGTGCACCTCGCATATCTGCAAAATAAAATGAAACCAACTCAAAATTATGAAAAAAATCAATAAATATAATATGCCAGAGTTGAGGAGAATATGAAGTGAAAAATAAAGTTGACAGCAAATACTATCTCCATTAAACCAATCAAATTGGTATCTACTAAAAACAAATAAATAATGATCATTAAGGAGTATTCCTCGTGTTAAGGCAGGGTGCCACTACCAGCGAAACATGAAAACCACAATTCTTTAGAAAATTAGATTCGTGAACCAGTAATGCGCTTACGTATAACAAAGATTGTTTGTGAGTGATTGCAGCCCATCAGCTGTGAAGTTGTTCTCATCCCATAGCACATGGTAATGGGCCGGCCGGCTTGTACCCTGTCACACATCATATATCTTCAATTAACACAATGCAAAAACTCATAAATAATTAAATTCATCAAAACCAGAGGAAACTGAGTTCTACTTGAATGCCAGCATGGCTGCATAGATAAAAGTCAAATTCAGTGGGATGACAGATCCTAGAGTCCACAACTGTACCTGTAAATTCATTAAAGAACACAGACAGTATTATCAGCAATGGAACTATTTCAAGCAAAGGTAATTACAAACCATATTACTTATTCAGCAATGGAAGTAATTCAAGCAGAGGTGGTGACAAATCAAATAGTTTTACCAGGCAGTATATTTCCGCTCCTGTCAACAGTTCTTCGGTCGTTATGATTGTTAGCAAATAACCTTGTGTGATGCCGTTTCTGAACCACAACAAATGTAACAGGAGGCTGATAGTTTGGTTCCAAATGTGCACATGCCTGAAATTAGTTTAATAGGAAGCAGAAAAAAATTAGAATTCTCCTAGTTACAACAAAAACACACATTTAATGAGGGGCAGTGAAAGAAGGCCAGGACCGAAAAGAGGATTAAATAATAGTTTCACCTTTCGAATAGCATCAAGTTCATGGAGCAAAACTTGATAGAACTGCCCCTCACTGACACCATCCCTGCAGAAAAAGTATGTCATCAGGCATAGCAAGCACAAGAGCCAAGTCCAACACTACATATAAGATAAACGCAGGATAGTAAGACAATGCCTGTAAAATATTATGCGCTGTGGTTTCTGCCCAGTCGCTCTTCGGAAAGAAATGAGGAGTTCCCTGAATTGATCAAGAAAAAATACAATCCTATTACCAAATATCCCATTGAAAATTTCAAATGAGTATCAAACCAACAAACCCACTCTAGAACTATGTACATTAAATTTGAGAGAGAGAGAGATGTGGCAATACTTGATCATGCCACCAGAAACAGTTCCCCTAACAGGATCTTGCCAAGATTTAAACAGATCTTCAATTAGCTCCTGTCGATGTGCTTGGGCACAAACCAATCCAGCATACTTTGTAACCTCTGGCCAATCTTGGGAAGCAACCACCTGAATTGGAATTCAAATAATTAACTTTAGTTGGTAATAGAAAATAGAAGCGCAATATAATCCAGTCAAACAAAAATAAATGTATCCTAAGAACATCATACAGCTGCAATAGACGGGCTTGAATCCTCCCCAGGATGAGGATGCGTAACATCAGCACCAAAAATTATAGTAGGCCGGTCGCTGACCAGTGGTATGCGCCTTGATAGTGCGTCAACAAGCACTGTGTTCCTTCCTCCAACCTTCACATTGATCTTTAATGCTACATTTGCAAGATATTGCTTGTTCATCTTGAATACATGCTTTGTCAGACAGCACTGAGAAACAATTCCAAGATCCGTCTCACAAATACGTTTCAAATCGCCTGCAAAGTAATGAAAATAGAACTTAATGGCAGAAAAATATAAATCTCGAAAAACACAAAAGAACTAGAGAAAATATAAGTGGAACTTGATTTGTTGAATAGATTTAATACCATAAAGCGATCCATTATTATCGGGCAAAATAACAATTAGCAGGTCAAGCTCCTTGGAACGGGGCTGGAGTTTAGTCATTGCATCATGGAACCGAGCTTTCAAAACTCTTTCTACTTGATCAGGACGAGCAGTGAGTGGCGGGAGAACAGGTTCAGGATTAAATGCCTATAAAATTCATACAGCCAAAGTTCAGAGGAGAGTAATATAACCTTTTGAGATATAGCATATAATAGAATATAAGAATATCTCAAGACCCACCATTCCAGATGTGTTGCACATTTTGGCAAGCTCATGACAAAAATCACGGGCCACACCTTCTTGCACATTGCGTGCAAAATTTATGCAGATCCAACTATTCACTATACCCCCATTAACCATTTTCTGCAACAGAAGCCAATCAAATCTGAGTAACTATGTCATTTTACAAAGTTTCCAAATGATAGTTGAACTAGGACCAGAAGAATAGAAGAAATATTTTCACATACTCCAATGAACTAATGTCAACATTAAGATTACACCTTAAACAATGAATGTCTGTATTACAAATACTACATAATATCTGTAAACATAAAGATGTGAGATAAACAAGAAAAGAGACTCAGCACTCAAATATATTGCCTCCTAGCCTCAATGCACGGCCAAAAATATTAACTTACTCATAGAATTGGAACTGTTGTGTTATAGAAAGAAAGTAGAATTCAAAACTCATATTTATAACTTAACTGCAAGGGAGCAGCTCTCTCACACCCCCAAATATCAAAGTTTTTTTATCTTCCTCACATTATACCCTCTTTTAGCAATCTATTTAACAACTCCTACTCCTAAAATTCTCCATAAACTACCTCCTATCAATTCCTATCCATTTCCCTCAAAAAGATGTTTACCCCTGATCATGGCCCATAATCACCCAACTAATTGGAATCATTCTGCACATGCAATGCCTGTGCCAATCTCAACCGTTTGAATACATCCACAAGTTCTCAACCAGAATCACAGATGATTAACTCTTACCACTCATAAAACTTCCAGAAGTTATAGATGCAATATTTAAAAAAGGAAAGAAAAAGAAAATATAAGATACTGTCATTTCTAAACATATTATATTTGGACCATGTGGGCTACAGAAGTGCACGTAATCATATAATGACCCCCAGCAGGTTTGGTTTGTCTAGAGCTAATAGAAGTTGATAAATAATGTTAAAAATTCTGCAGACAGTTACATGCTAGAAATGCTAATTCAAAATTTAGAAACCAGAGGTTACCTTGTTCATCATGTTCCATTGACCAACTTGAGGCAGACAATCCTTCTCTCTACCTGTGTCATGGTACTTGAGCTGCACAAGCAACACATAAGCCATATGTCACTTGAAGCAATCAAATTAGAAGTTACAAAAGATAATTAAACTAATGACAACCCAGCAACATCAAAAGATAATGATTAATCAATTACCCTGGGAGGAGGCAGAATGCGAGCTTCAACTGACGCCAAATTCTCACTGATTTTAA
The DNA here is from genome assembly GCA_026545225.1 of Cornus controversa. Lineage (NCBI taxonomy): Eukaryota > Viridiplantae > Streptophyta > Magnoliopsida > Cornales > Cornaceae > Cornus > Cornus controversa. The sequence goes on along the minus strand of CM048848.1, from coordinate 66,933,010 downwards.
TTCCAAATTCTTTTGCGTAAGGGTCATTAGCATAAGCATTGTGATGAACTGTCTGCAAAAGGATAAAAAGTATTAAGTACTGAGAAGCACAACTGATGTCCAAATATCATCATATCAAATACTTCTTAATGAACCCTTTTGACCATAAAAGGTTTGCTACAGATATAAGTGGTGTTTCCAGATGGAAAATTAAAAATGCATCGATAATTTATACTCAGGAAAGGCAACAAACGTAATCAAGGATCTTAACAAGGAAAAAAAATGAGTCACCAAAAAATTAGGATTTATATCCAAAGAGGTGAGAGATCCATCCAGAGTACATACAAGACGGCAAACAATGAAGGTAAGTGTGTGTAATGCCTGAATAGACCTAGAATGATACCATGGATCTTGACCAGGAACTACGTACAGCCCTTAATTGTATTGGTCATATACGTCAAAAAGAGAAAGAGAGGTCGTACACAATTAGAAAGATAGTACATATGCTATAAAAACAAAGGACCTTTTTACAATTAGAATCAACATATATTTTTTTGGTCTAATAAGTTAGAATCAACATCATTAATGTGCTCAACAATACATTTCTCCTCATTTGATCCATGAAAACTTGGCCTAAAATCACAAACCAACTTTCAAAATCCAGATTTTGTAGTTCAGCATGCCACACAAAACCAAGGCAACTCAGTTACTTCACATAAAAAGGGCACACAAGACCTGACATTCCAGGGGATTTGTGAAATAAAAGGAGCTAAACAATATTGGCAATCCATAGGTAGGTTTCATGCACATATGCCAAACCGTAGGACCACCAGTAATGAATGCTATATAGACCAGTGAAAAATATGAGACAATATCCAACTGGGGAATTTGCCACAAACCTGAAGAATGTCATTCTCTCTTTCTTGAGGGCGCTGACAAGTCACCTTCAGCAAAGCAGTTATCTGTTTCTCATTCAACCTTTTGGAGTACCTCTGACCCGCCACAATCTTGCACACCTGAATCCATGAATGACACATAAGCATGCACATCTGTACAATATTAGAGACCAGGAATGAAAGGTTTAAGTGTATTGACCTCCATAGGCAAATAATTTGGCCTCTGCTGATTTCCGACTTGTAGACAAGGCCATTGAGTATGTTGAATAACAAAACCATAGGTCTCCTGGAAGTACTCGACGACAGATTTCATTGTACCTCTTTCATCAACTGGGAAGCTAATATATACAAAACAGTGAAGCATGTCATCAGCTAAAAAACATATGAAGAGCGTCTAAACACAAGCAACAAATTACGGAACAGACACTGAATTGTTCATTAGAATTACAAACTATACATTGACCCTTACGTCAGCTCTCTTGTTGCCTGAGATGTTAAACCAGATATACGGTATTTTCTACGCATATTTCCACGGTGAGTAACTTCAACCTTAACTCCTCTCAGAGCCTTCTTTATCTGTCATGCAAGTAATGCCCAATGATACAGATAAGTGAAGAAGCATATATACGCAACAAGCTAAATTGCATGTGAACTGTCATCAGATATTATTCATACAGCCCCATTTATAGAAACAACAGAAAATATGATCTATAACACTAAAATGGAACCCAAAAATTGAATCCTTTAATAGAACAAAAAAAATAAACATGAAAAGGTGGTTTCAGAAGGATACACACAAAATTTAAGAGAAGAACAAATGAAAAGACAGTTGCATTAGCATAGGAAAGTTAAATAGACATGTAGATGAGTGGAAGAAATTGAGAGAGAGAGAGCAACAATGAAAAACAGAAAGATACAAAAAAAAATCCGATAGTTGACTAAAAATTTTAACATAAATGATGGACTAGTGTTGAAACTTGAACTACAACTACACTAAGTTCCTGCTAGTTGCAGCTAATTTTCAGTCTGCATGATCACTGCAGAGAAGAGATTATGCTATAACATGAAGAAAAAAGAATTTTTTGACCATTTTGCAAAAATTATTATAATTACAGGGACATGCGTCTGATAAAATGTACCAATAAGCAGCCTCTTGTTTTCTTATGGTATATGTTGTTTTTCATAAGCTTCTGGTAAGTAATGACAAATAGGTCTAAAGTATTCAGTCTAAAACTTCTAACAGAAGAAAAATAACATATTATAAAATGAATATTGACTCCACAAAATAAAAAAGGCAAGCAAAGCAAATGGATCATCTGTAGACAACCTTGAGTGGAAAGGAGTGGCAGAAAAGAGAAAGAGACGGTATAGTCAACATATTTAAGTAGGAGAGATATACATAATAATGTGCAAGTACACAATTATCATAAAAGAAAAGGGACAGAAGGAACCTTCACACGATCAGCATCAGACAAAGGTCTAGAAGAAACATCCCGATTAAGAAGCTGAGTCACGAAGTCAATTACAGGTAATGGCTCGATGAAAGCAGTTGAAGACATATCTGCACCAATAAAACATGTCACAATTATATGAATACAGTCATGAATACAAATACACCCCAAAAAAAAGGCTAAAAAAACTTATTTACCAATATTCAACGACAGCCCCATCTGAGTTGGGCGAATACTCTGATAGAAACCGCGCCAACTTTCCAACCCCTCACCCAATGGTTGCTTTCTCCCCAATGCTGGGGAATAAAATGAACGGCCCACAGGAGAATACCTACAACCAAAATGCACAACTACAAATCAGTACAAAAATAACAATATAAAAGTAACAGTAATAATGATCATAATAATTGAGTCAAATGCCATGTAAACCATGGACTACCGGTTTGTAGGCAACTCCCGCAAAACAATGTCCAAAACCTGAAGAGCTTCTTGTGGTGCATCTGCCTGCCTCCCTTGTAAAAACATTCCTAAGTGGTGCAGGTCAGCACGAGCAGCCAATTTGATGACAACTTTAAAGTCTCGCTCTCTCCTGCATCAAGATAAAAAGGAATGTAACCAAAGATAACTTAGCTACAGATTAAACAAGCATGTGGATAAAGTATACGAGAAAAAAATAAAAGAAAGGAGCAAAGAAGTTCAATGAAAATATAAACAATAACCTGGCACTGCCTGATCCATCATCTTCATCAACTAGAGTGATTCTGAACTCTTTTGAAACAAAAGGAAGAGGTCCTGCTGTATAGAGACTCTTTCTTCCATCGTATGCAGGAAGCCGTTTTCCAAGATGAGATTCCTTGTAAAGTTTCACCAGCTGTTCCATCACAGCCCGGTTAACACCACGCGATGTGACCTCAGGAGTGATGGAAACCTTGCATGTATCAAGAGAAAATATATAAAAATGTATTTTCAGAAGCATGTGCCCAAAAAGTAAGTACAAAGAGAAAGATGAAAAGAAGAGTACTCACATCATACTGGTGCAAATCCTTGTCTGGCAATTCCGCAAAAAAATGATTAGCTTTGACAATACACTTCATACCAGTGATACCCTTCCCTGGTCGAAGAGGGAATCTCATTGATTTGCTTGAAAGAGGAGGGGCAGGTTGAATTGCCTGGCTGGAAGGCCCTTCTTGCTGGAGAGAAACCTGCTGAAATTGCTGTGACAATTGCAATGTGCTTACTACTTCAGGTGGACGGGATGAAGAACTGGCCTCCGGATGCATCTCTACTGGTTTCCCATATGGTATTGGCTGAGCGGTCAGGCCAGCCTGATGCAGAGTGTTGGTTGCTTGGTACAGCTCGGGAACTGGTGGACTAGAAGTTCCGCCAGCAGCAGGTCCTATTCCACGGCCAACAAACTCGGCGCCATGGCGCTGGGCCAGTGCTCCTCGTGGCTGCTGCTGCATCCCCCTGCCTTGATGATATTCAGGTGGCTGCTGCTGCATCCCCCTGCCATGAAGATATTCAGGTGGCTGCTGCTGCATCCCCCTGCCTTGATGATATTCAGGTGGACCACCAGAATACTGCTGGGATGTCATTCCACCACGCTGATCACCACTGCGGCCACCATATCCTCCACGACCTCCATACTGAGATTGGGAAGAACCCCATGCTCTTCCTCCTCCTCCTCCTCCTCCTTGGTGTCCAAATCCCTGCTGCTGTTGTGGTTGTTGTGCTGGTGGGCGCTGTGTGCCACTACCACGTCCTCCACTGCCTTCCTGAGACACAGAACTCTCACCACCGCTAGGAAGTTCAGTTCTCCTCTTCCTCACCATGATAAAAACTGCATCAAAACAATAAATAAATAAGGTCTAGTATCACTGATCACTGAAACTTCATCTCAAAGTTTGAGACAAAACCATGTGAAACCATTGTAAAACAGTAAAACACTAAAATCATAAATAATAATAATAATAAGAGCAATATAAATAGAATAATCACTCATATCACAAGCATGAGTGAATGCTTTAGAGTGAAAACAGCATATGCCGCAAAAAGCCAATGCCATAACATTGACTTGACACATTTCAAATTCACAATTTGTGGGGTATCAGCAAAATGGAAATAATCTATTTACTCGCAATAGTTGGTTGATTCTGAAAAATAACGAACCACATACATTGCACTTCAAATTGACAAAAAAGCACAACAGTTTTTGTAGATTACCTAATATCAACAACCGCCACCCTAATAGCAACAAAATAAAATAAAATAAGATGATCTAATGCTTTATATATACATGTGCATATGTCTGAGAAATTTTGTTAAAGAAGACCACAAATACACTAGATTTAAAATATTGTACAGCAGTAAAAAAAAAACACACACACACACAAAGTCCAACTGAATAATGCGTACTATCTATAATAAAAAATGAAAAATCCATCAAAAACGCTATTCATCAAAACTATGCCATATCTAACCGATGCGATATAATATCAAAATCAGAAACCGCAAGTTGAAGATCTGATCGGGTTATTCCACAAATCCACCAAAAAAACCCACTCGATTCATGTGCATTAAACTACACAAAACATGAGGGACGCAAAAACCTTCAGAATCGCTACAGATCCGAATGAAAAACAGATTACCAAACTCAAAATGACTAGATCCAAACAGAACAACATAGCAATCAGCAAAAAAATAAATAAAAAATCCAGAAACGGACTCATAACATGGAGAATCGCATTCTAAACTGCAGAAAACCAGAAAAACAAACGATCGTAAACTTAAAACAGCTGTATTACCTTGGAATACCTTCCTCCAACCCTAAATCGAAGTATCGCACAGTGAAGATATAGAAAGACAGATATAAAGAGAGAGAATATATATATATATAATATATATATTGCAGAAAACGACGCGAGCCCTCAGTCTGCTCTGTGTAAAGCCCATCCACAACCTGTATTTAGAGGAGCGGTAGGTGTTTGAAAATGACAACTTCGTCCCTCTCTCTCTCTAAAATTCTCTTTCTCCAGTCCTAACCCTTCTTCACTCGACAGTCTCGATTGCTTTTCTGGAGTGAAACGTCCTGTCGGACGATGACATGGCCAAATTCCAGGCGTTGACTGGTCGATGTATGACGTGTCTGATGAATTGGCATGAGCCTACATGTACACACCGCCACAGTGAAATAAGTGGAGAGCAAAATGTGGGCCCAGTCCACATGATTGGCCACGTCCCGTCTCGACCGAAGCAGAAACAAAAGCGTGGAGTTTTCTACAATACTCGCGACAATGTCACAGAAGAACCGTACTCGCATTCGCTGGTTGCCACCTGTCACTTAGAGAGTTTTCAAAGTCAGCCGTACGGCTTTTTAGTGAGTTGACAGAATTGCCATCGAGCTCGTACCTGGAGCGAGTAAAATCGTTTTCATCTGAACTGGCGAGTACAATTGGCGGTACGATTGATGATTATCGGATTTAATTAAATGTTATTATTGCTAAACGGTATCTAATCAATGTAATTAGGATTTTGGTTGGCGACGTTTCTTATTAATTAACTTAGTTATGTGTCAAATATTAAAATTAGGTCGATACTTTCTATATATTTTCCTCATTATCCATTTGCCTTCGGATAATTTACATAAGCAAAATTATTTTGTAACGAAAAAACTTAATCATAAATAAAAATAATATTACATGAATATGAATATGAATATGTAACTACTTTTGTTTCTCATTGTTGGGTTGATTCACTCGGTTGGCGTGAATAACTTCTTTATCTAATTGTGCAGTTGAATAAAATAATTTTTTTTTTTCAATTCTTCCAAATTCTAAATGTAATCATTAAAAAAGGAAAATGATAATTAAGATAGAATTATTTGACGAAACATTTTCATCTCACATATATTCAATGAACGAAAATGTTTAAGTTTATTATAAAAACACGATTTTAGCAATTTCTTTTATGTGGATTAAGTTGTGTGTAAAATTATACTTAGTGAATAATAATTACACAAGTGATGACATAACATGTTCTTTTATCTGTAAATGTGAATTGAAAATACTAAAAACAGAGTATTGGAGATGATTCAAATTTTCGTCTCTATTCATGTTCTTATCAGGTGATGAATTTCATAAATGTTCATTTGCTTGCTACCCATTCATACATATATATAGAGAGAGAGAGAGAGCAAAATGCAACCAAAAAAAATTTTGATTATCCCAAATTGTCACAAAACCTCCATTGACATTTGACCTAACCCCTCCCTTAACTATCCTATCGTTGAAACTTTGAGACCAACATAAAATAATATTATAATAACGAAAATGTCACCTAATAAAAATTTAAGAAATAACAAATTACATAAAAACTCCTTGGATTATAAGTTTGTTACACAAAAAAATCCTTGATAGAAATTTAAGAAAATTTAGGTTTTCTTTAAAATAATTTTCATTTTAGGTTTTTTTTTCTTTTTAATTTTCAAAACATACACATTTAAAAAAAATTTGAAAAATAAGCACCATGATGTTATAATGACGAAAATGCCCCTTAATATCCCAAGGGGTGCCTTAAGTGGATAAAGAACTTGGTCCTAGTGTCTAACAAGTATTAAGTCTAAGGATAAAGTCATCTTGGGTACAAAAAATAATTTGGGGTGGGTAGGAAAAAAATGCCCCTTAAAAGAAATTTAAGAAAATTTAGGTTTCCCTTAAAATGATTTTTATTTAAATTTTTCTTTTTCTTTTTAATTTTCAAAAAATAATATTTTTTTTAAAAAAAAAATAGTTCCAAGGTATTTTCAATTTCTTATAGACACATCTAATAAATTTTTTATACAAAAATAATTCATTTAAATATGTTTAACAATACTACGTCAAATGAATTATTTGTATTAATTCTAATCTTATATTAAAAATGAAAAATAACTCTGAAAATTGACATAGTTTCGTCCTTTGGATATTAAAATCCTTTTCAAATTTCAATTTTATAAAATATTTTTGCAAATTTCATAATTTAAGTAAGTTCAGGACATTTTGGTGCGTTCGATACATCGAAGGAGTCTTGCAATAATTGGATAGTCCAATAAAACTTGAACTATGAATTTTTTAATTTAAAAAAAATATATTGGATTATCCTTTCATCTTAATTACTTCGTAGAGTAAGGTCATCTGTTTTGCATATCTCTACAATGGCTCTCTCCAATTGTAAAGATTTATACCATTCGTTTGGCAGCTCTCTATATTGTTATTTTAATATTTTTTACATAAAAAATAATTCATAAATTTTTTTTAAACTTATTTATTTCAATTGTTTGTTATGAATAAAATATATTTTTTTAATTGTTTACTTCTCACATATTTATTGACAATTAAAAGACGTTACATATTTTTCGCACAAATAAATTCATAAATTAAAAAGACATTACATATTTTTCGCACAAATAAATTCATAAATTAAAAAGACATTACATATTTTTCGCAAAAATAAATAAATAAATTAAAAATACATTACATATTTTTTACACAAATAAATTAATTAATTAAAAATACATTACATATTTTTAACATAAATAAAGAAATAACATTACATATTTTTAACATAAATAAAGAAATAACATTACATATCACCATCCTCTAAATCTAATTTTCCCAATATTAAATATATTTTTTCAATTGTTTGCTTGTTATTTTAAAAAAATATATAAAAATAGGCCAAAGAGGCTAACTTAAAAAAAAATTAAACTTTAAAGAGTTCTAAAAAATCAAATTGAATTAAAAAAAATTAAACAAATAACAAACAATATTTTTCTGATATATATATGTATATATATACACACACACAACAACAACAACCAATCATTTTTCCAATTACTTAGGGTTGCCTACATGAATTCAATATTCTCATTCCGCCCTATATGAGGTCATCCTCTCAGTTAATTCACATGCTATCATATCTGTCTTTACTACATCTACCCATGTTAGCTTTGGTCTTCCTCTTCCCTAGCATTGCCCTCAATTTGGACTATGTCACTTTTTCTGACCGGCACAGTTAAAGGTCTTCTTTGCACATGTCCAAACCATTTTAACTGATTTTTTCTCCAATTGGTGATACACCAGCCATCTCCCGAATGTGTTTATTTCTAATTTTATCATTTATAGTCTTCATGCACATTCATCTCAATATTTACATTTCTGCGACACTCACTTTATGCAAATGTTGCTGTCTAGGTGACAAACATTCGGTACCATAAAGTATGGCTGGTCTAATAGCTGTTCGATAAAACTCTTCTTTCAATTGTAAAGAGATACATGCCTATCACATAATATACTATATATGTACCTCTCCATTTAACTCATCTTGCTGATTAACGTCATCTCCAATAAACAATATATATATATATATATATAAACTTTGGATTGTTTTTTGAAAAACCAAAATAAAAGAAAAAGGAAAAAAAAATAAAGCAAGAGAGATGTTTGTCTCTGCAGCAAAAATAAATAAAACAAGGAGCGAGCCTCCTTATCCAACTTTCAAGTAACATGAGTTCAGTGAGAAGTCTTTATTACAATATATATATATATATATATATATATATATATATATTATGATTTTTTTTATATAAAAAAATAAAAAAGTTCTTATGTTATTTTTATATTTCTCCTCAGTTTAAACATAATTTGAATTGACAAAACTTGTGCTCGTTTAGATCTCAGTAAGGACCGATTTAGTGACATGGATATAATATTTATCAATCAAATTTGAATTAGAGGGCATAATTCAGGTGGATTGATGCAGATTGATAGTAGGGATGACAACAGGGCGAGTATGCCAAAATCTTACCCCGCCCCGTCAAGGAAATACTTAATCCATCTCCCGTTAAGAACCCTAACGGGTTTATGATAAGTATACTACCACCGCCCCCATTTAGAGAAAGAGAGGAATAACAAGATTCTTAAAATTCTTAGCTTTATTTGTTTTGAATTCGATATTTGGGCTAAATGTACCAAAATGATGATACAACACTTTTATAGTCAAAACCCCAATATATAAGACCAAAGAAAATGACACAAACATACATACACATGTAGATGGAGATAGAAACAATTTTGGTCTTCAAGAAATTATTTATTATAGATCTATTATGTACACAAGACAGAGAGACTTCTCTTTTAGTCGTAAGATAAAGAGAAGAATAGAACATAATAAAGTAAACCCTAGTGGCTGCCATATATCTAGTATCTTATATTTATATAAGTAATATAATAATAAAAGAAATGATACACTTCATATAATTATGTCACTATTTATATATTTATATATATATATATATATATATATATATATGTATATAATATGGGCGGAGCGGGTACTAGGCGGATTTTCTTAAAAAAATCATACTCGCCCCTACTCCTTGTAGGGGCGGACAAAATCCCCTCCATTAGGGGTGGAGGAAATTGTCACCCCCAATTGATAGGTTGGTAAATGTTCAACCCAAACCGAGCATAATCTCCCATCCAAACCAACTCGAAATTTGGGTTATGTATTTGTCATTTGTGTTGGAAATATTTCAATAAAAATACAAATAAATTACATTAATGATGTTTTAATGGGAATATTATTTCACCAATTAAATTATATTTATAGTGGATATTATTTTAATCATAATTATCATATTCTAACTGTTACGTATTAATTCTATATCTATATAAAGTATTCAAGTCCTTTACATCTCTATATTTTATCTATGCTTATACATGTGTATGTGTTACACTAATTTACGTTACATAACTGAGACGTAGCTATGAGCTGATTAGATTGTATCTTAAATTTAACTAGTGCTGTCTACAACTACACAAAAGAAAAAATTATTAGCTTTAAGTCAACGTGTTTATGCATACCCCTCCATCATGTCAACTCTTTCTTGAATTTCTATTTTAATCTACTGCTAATTTTAATTATGTATTTCATCTGGTGTTCTTTTACATATTGTTTCTTTACATTTTATTGTTAGTATTATTCATGTTATAAATTGTCTTATAGTAGTGTTTTAGTCAATTATGAAAATTGTATCTTTTATACTGTGTATAATATGAAGTATAAATTTGTATCTAAGAAGTTTACGAAATAAATAATAGTAATTTTTCCTAACAATTTGTTGGCTTAAGTTTGTGCGCTAAATACTGGCTGTTAGGCTCGAATTGGGTTTCAATGACCTGTTGGTGATGCACCAATACAAGTTGCTATAATTTTTTGACTTTTTTTTTATTTTCTTCCAAAGTATTTTTGGAGAGACATGAACTTCAAAAAAATTCAACAAATGAGCAAAAAATTCTCTTGAACTTTTTTCATATGTGCAAAGCCACCCTTAAGCTATGTTTTGATGCAAATTAAATAATTAATCCTTAAGTTTAAAAAAATTAGCATGTTAACTCATGACAGAACTATAATGACATATATACCATTCAATATGACCATTATATTCGTTTTTCTATAAATATAATGTTTTCTAATATATTTTTAAAAAAATGTAGTTAGATAAATTTCTTCAATAGTAAGTTTAGAAACATCAAAAAAATAAAAAAGGTTAATAGAATTTTATTTTAAATTTTTGCAAAAATAAAAAATTTAATCATCTATAATATATATACTCCTTTTTTTAATAAGTACAGTGTTTTCTAAATAAAAATTTTTAAAAATAAAAAATAATTAGATAATATTCTTAAATAAAAGCGTTTTGGCCTTTTACTTTTTTATCTTTATAAAATTATTATTTATGAATTTGATATAACTAATTTTTTTGTAACTTTTTATTCAAAAAATATTATATTTATAGAGAAAAATGTATAATTGGCATGTTAAATGGTATATATATATATGTATGTATATCTAGAGTTAAATTGATAAGTTGTGTAAGATGAATAACTGACTAACTCAAAAAAAAAAAAAAAAACAAAATAATAATAATAATAGTGATTTAATTTGCAAGACATAGTTTTTTGCACGTTTGCCGAAAAAATACTAAAGCCACAAATCTTGGTATAATTAATTGGTACTTGAGGCAAGGTACTGCGACACACCCGACACAGCTGGGTCCAATAGGACGAGGCTAATGACGTCACCCAGTCGGAGGGAAGAGTCTTACCTCATTCCACCGAAAAATTAAAAGGCGTCCCATCACCTCTTCCTTTTCTACCTCTGCCACTGTCACCTTCTTCGCACCATTCCACTTTAGTAAACAAGTTATTAAGTACTCATTAACTAATAAAATTATTAGTTAAGAAAACTTTTCTCAATCAATATTAAACAAATTAAGATGACTGTGAAGGTGTATAGTGTTTATCTAAAGCCCTAAACACTGCTACAAAGAAGTGTTATCTAAAATAAACGTCTCTAATTTTTATAATTTTTTATTGGATAAATTATACTGACATTTTCTGAAACTTGATCTAATTACATGCAGTATCAAACTAATGAATTTTGTTACAATGACCTTCCATGTAACAAAAATACACTAACAAACGTTAATTTTGGAATGAAATTTCTATTATACCTTTATTATTATATTTATCGTCTTTTGATATCTAAATTCTGACAAAATAGATTTTACTATTGCGTTCATAAAAGTGCAATTTCGTGCAGAAGTTTACTGGAGAAGATGACAGGTTCACCATAAAAGGGCAGTCTTGTCGGAAATTTGCTGAAAAGGATGATCGAACAGTGCAGATTTGCCGAAAAAGTGAATTTTTACTGAAAGTTCACTGAAGAGGATGACCGGAATAGTATAGGTTTGCCTGAAAGTTTGCCGGAATGAGGCGCGTGAATCTCACGCACAAAATTTATGGCGGCGGGTGAAACTTCTTCGGACTTTTATTTTTGCGCCGTTGTACTCGTCTCGATCCTATGGACCTTCTGGTGTGATCAAAATGTTATTTTGATCACTTTCGTTTCTGGGTAGAATTCAACGAGATGATCCTTCACGACCTGACGGTTAGTAGCCACCACTGCTATAGTGGTCGTTGAATTCATTTCTTCTGGTAGCTTATTCCATCTTCTCCTAACCTCTTGATTTTGCTCACAAATTCTTGAATCTTCATGAATTAAGTTTATATTTCAACAAGGAGGTGATGGGTCTTCGGGTATGGTGAGATTGTGGTGATGGTGGTAGGTTGGTGGTGATGTATAGAGGTGCCGAGAAGGTAAAGAAAAAAAAACTGAAGGAGAGAGGAGAAAGAAAGAGCCTATGTATATATATATATATAAGTTGATGGACATTTTAATTAAATTTTTTTTTTTGACAAAACTAATAGAATTTTGGATAGAAGGGGTCTTTGTCATAATAGAGCAAACTTCAAAGAAAGTCATTGTAAAAAAAATTAAAGTTTGATGTCGGGTGTAATTATGTCAAATCTCGAAGGAGGTCAATATAATTTACCCCTTTTTATTTCCATTTCACAGGTATGGATAACAAGATACAAATACATACAACAAACATATCAATCAATGGAAGTAAAGATTTGTCATACGTACAATAAACATCATACCAATGGAAGTAAGATTTGTCATTCGTACATTTCATGGGTTTGAATCTTTTGGGTTGGGTTGGGCCGGGCCTATGCAAATCCAACTCCAACCGGTATTTGCATTCGGCCCATCGCACATTGTACCGAGTAATTATTAAATACTCGAAATTTCATATTTACAGGAATTTTATCTAAAATAAACTTCCATTTGACGCTATTTGTGAATAAAAATGATACGAAATAAAGAGTACCTAATGATGAGATTCCTCCACAAAGTCCGGTGGTATCTAATAAATTTCCGTAACCGACGATGGTGAAGATGTCGGCGGCTTGGTTCGATCGCTTGGCAATGGAAACGAAAATGTTGAAAAGAGCGGCAGTACTCTACCACTACCCCTGCCCCGACGGTGCCTTCGCCGCTTTGGCCGCTCACCTTTACTTCTCTTCTACATCCACTTCCCCCCTCTTTTTCCCCAACACTGTCTACTCTCCTATCAGGTCTCTCTCTCTCTCTCTCTCTCTCTCTCTCTCTATATATATATATATATATATATATATATGTATATATACATATACATCTATTATTTGATCAATTGGAATTTTCAGGGCTGAAGATCTTCCTCTAAACGAAATTGATGATGTTTACCTCTTAGATTTTGTCGGACCCGCTGGTTTCGTCCAGAATATCTCTTCAAAAGTTCACAGGTATGGTTCAGCCTCGTCCCATTGCCTCTTTTGGTGTGTATTATTCCCATTGAACCATGAACAAACATTATACATATACATATCTATGTGTTGTGTGTGTATATATAGCACGCGCACACGATTTCATTTATTCGTTTTTTACCCTGCAACTTAGTGGTACTAGACTGGATCATCACAAAACTGCACTTAAAAGAGTTTGGGATCCAATATTTCCATTGCCTCTTTTGCTGTGTATTATTAATCCTACTGAAGCATAAAGAAACATACACGTGTGTGTGTATGGGGACAAACACATACACATGATTGCAATTATTTGTTCTTTACTCCGTAGCGTGGTGGTACTAGACCATCACAAAACTGCACTTGAGAATTTGGGGGCCAATACTTCGGTTGCCGAGAATGTGATCAGAGTGATAGATATGGAGAGGAGTGGGGCTACAATTGCTTATGACTTTTTCAAGGAAAAGATCATAGCCATGGGGAATGCTAAAGCTGGCAATCGCAATGAGCCGGCAGTTCGTGAATTCGAACGTGTTAGAAAGCTCTTTGAATACATTGAAGATGGAGATCTGTGGAGGTGGCGGCTTCATAATAGCAAAGCTTTTAGTAGCGGTTTGAAGGACTTGGACATCGAGTTCAGCGTCAGACTGAATCCCTCCTTGTTTCAGCAGGTAAACTTGTGGATGTTTATTGCTCTGTTTGTCAGTTAAGACATTCATAAATCTTTTGAATATGAACTGACTAATGTTCCTTGCAGTCTCTTGAAATCTCATTTTGTCTTGGATTTTCTTTCTTATATATAAAAGTAATGCAAAGTCTGATCTGTCATGGAAATTATTAAGCTAAATTTAACTATGAAGATAGATTAGACACATGTTTATGATTGAAGAAAGTTTTTAGATTGCAAAGAATTTATCTCCTCTTCTTGACACGACACTCAGATGCACAAAATTGAATTCACATTTCACGATTCTGCTCTTTTAAAAATGCACATTAGGAATTATTATGGTCAAAGATTTTTGTATGCAAATCTCAACATAATTATAGTTCTTTGGATTGCTTAATGTTGGCAGACACACATGGTTGATTGGCTAGTGAAATGACAGACTTGTAAGTTTGATTACGTTGAGAATTGAAATATATATAAACCAAAGGCAATATATTTGAATCTGAGAAAATGTATTGAGCATTGCTGACAAGAATCATTACTTACTTTAAACCTTTTTTAATACCCAGATTATTTTTGTAAGTGGACTTTTGACTATCATATTTTCAAAGATCCAAATTCCAACAAGGGACCTATGAAGAGTTAGGTCAGTGGCCAGGTGCTTTTTTTTTTTTTTTTGATCAGCCTTGAGTGCGAACAATGTATGACCACAGCACTTTTACCACATGCTACAACACCTTTGGCTTCCAAGCATTTCCTTTATTCATTTTAGTTCTATAAATTGAAATTTATACCCAAATAAAATATTCATTATTCAAGTGGATTGCATCGCTTACATATTAGGTTTAATCCCTTTTTCCCCCTGATAAGTACCCCACTCAAAAACTGTGAACCCCAAACTTCTCTTTTTGGGAGGTAGGAGATACAATTATATGATTCATGTTAAATAATTAGCAAATTGGTGAGTTTAATCCCACCTTGGTTCTGGAGTCATAAATTTGGGGTATGTTATTACACATCTTCATTTCTGATAATATTTAAGTACTTGTTTGTGTTACAGATATACCAAAGAGATGCAGTGAGGGATAAAATTATGTTGATGCTGCACTAAAACGACTATATTTGTCACATAACTAGAATTTTTTTTTCTGTGATTTTATGTTAGTTTCTATGCTTTTTTACTTCCAATAATGCGATAAAATCTTGCAGTTGCTTTCTTTAGATCTCGAGTCTGTCATCAATCAGGGCATGGTGAGCTTGTCACACAAGCAGAAACTAATAAATGAGGTCCTTGAGCAGTCATATGCCATTGCACTGGGCGGTGGAGCATTTGGACATTGCCTGGTAAATTTGCAAGTTACTGTGTTTTGTATAGTGCTTTCCAAATATGCATATTACAGTTTTGGTTGAGTGGTTTCCACATAGATATATGGCTAACTTGTCTATATACTTTTTAGAAACACTTTAGAATAAAGTCTACCTATCTTTGTGAAATTACTTAAAAATACTTCATGTTAGCTTATCAAACTGTGTTGCTACCATCAACTATTTGTCTCGTAAGCTTTTTAATATAGTGACGATTAATACAAACACAACTAGATGAATGATAGTTTGTTGCTTTTATATAAGAGAGGAAGTGAAGTACAATAATACAATAAAGGAATTTGAGAAAATAAATATTCTAACTTTTATTTTTGTTAAATATGGGGATATTCTATATTGGCTGAAACTTCCATGTCAGAACTCAACTCTATACTTCTTACTTAAACCTCGTAAGATTGTTGACACTCTTGTGGAAGAATCTGAGTTTATAATGACGAAACCACAAACACGAGAAAAATGATGAATTGTCATGAAATCAAATGATTTCACTTAAAGTCTTTAAAACATAAGATGAAAAAAGGGAGTCTCAATTGTAAAAAACTAAATAAATCATTGCATTCCTACTCAATGCTTCCAATTTAAAGGGAAAGAGTTATATTGTTATTATTAGTAGTAGTAGTAGTAGTTGATAGCTATTACCTTTATATTCCTCACAAAATTTTGACATTCCAATTCTATAACAATTTTGAATTTAGATACATCTTATACAAAAGTTTTTGTAATGTCAAACCTTTTAAGTGCAAATGTTCCCAGTTCTTACCCTCTTAACTCACCTTTGTTTTAGTTCCCGCTTTGGATTTTCAAGCATATTTTTGTCTTTAATACTGGGTCCACAAACTGGAAAACTTTCTCACCTCTCTCTCTCTCTCTCTCTCTTTCATGTCTAAGTGATCCTGATTTTGAACAACTATGGTTCCACAAAAAGTCTTG
Organism: Cornus controversa; assembly: GCA_026545225.1. Taxonomy (NCBI): domain Eukaryota; kingdom Viridiplantae; phylum Streptophyta; class Magnoliopsida; order Cornales; family Cornaceae; genus Cornus; species Cornus controversa. The sequence continues at coordinate 66,916,476 of CM048848.1, read as the reverse complement.
AAAGAAGCAGATGGACAACTATCCCTTGCTTGTACGTATGCTGAGAAATGACGATCAAATTCATAGTCAAAATAATTAAGTTGTGTTCTACCATATATTTGTAGGACAGCAAAAGCTGTGACGGATAGTTAAATTGGAAATTAAAATTGTGGATTGGTTGGTGTCTGGATGATGTCTCTGTAATTTTTCTTTGTTGTGGTTTTTCATGTGAATCTTGGTATGTCTTTACATTATTTATTCATTTTTTTGCTCTGCTTTATTTTACTTGACTTCCTTGATTTTTTATTATGCATGGTGAATGATTTCTTAAATTGTATATTAACAATCATTATACTTTAAAGCACATTTGAAAAGAAAAAGAGACCTATTCACTCCCCTCTTGGTCAGTAATCACATATGTGAGTCCATTGGGTTCTTCCATGTCCATAACTCTCAATAGAGATGTGGTAGATGGTATAAGAACTCTGCAGTTCTGGACTCATTTTATTTTCACTTCTTCCTTTTCTTCCTCATTGCTTCCTTCTCTTCTTGAATTCGTTTCATAGTCCCAACAATTTTGTTCTAATGAACAAAGATACTTTAGGCAATAAAATAGGTACCTATTAGATATATAGTGTAGTAATGATGCCTAGACGACTATTTGTTCAGTGGGATTGAGAAATTAAAAACCTAGAGACTTGACATTCCATTTGGGTTTTGAGAATCTGAGTTTGGAAATTGATGGTTGCCTTCAGGGAATATATAATAGATGTTAAAACCATGCCCCAGGAAAACAGTTTTTGGATTGCATAGCATAATATCTACATACATTATGTAGATTTTCCTTGCTTTCACTTTACCCTGAAGTTGATCATCCATTTCTTTCATTTAATTGAAATATTTACGCTAATCCACCTTGCAAGTGCACATCTATTTGATCACCATCACACCATTATCAAAATCATTATCAGCTCCTTTCACAGTGTCGGGGACCAGGAAGTGGTATGTAGGTTGGGAAATGTTTTGGTTTCTTCCTAAAGCTAGTATAAAATGTAAATCTATTTTGCTGTTACAATATGTCGTCCTTTAAATATTACATGCGTTCAGAATTTGTTGACTTCCTAATTTATTGCGCAAACTCATGGCTTTAGAGTTCAAGTCCTTTTTTGTTGCTTATAATAAGTTAGAAAACAATGATTTTCTTATTCTAATCTCCCAACCTATAGGCTGTTTATGCGGATTCTGTTTCAGAGCTCAGGAGTGAGCTTGGACACCAGTTAGCTAATAAAAGCCAAAGAATGAAGTTGAGGTTTGTTAAATTCATACTGTCTCTCATTTTAACCAGATTCTCTGAGATGCTGCCATGCTATCCTACTTTATTATATTGCACCGCAATTCAAAATATTAATAATTTGGGGGGAAAAAAAGAATTGGACTGATTATTGTGTAAAGTGTAAACTGAGCATTGATATATCAAAGTTTTAGTGGCATAAACATCTGTAGTTGGTCACTTAACTGAATTAGATGATGCAGCTTTTATGATTTTAATCCAACAATAGTTCAATTTTGGCTAAAGCTGTGAGAGATCTTGATATACTTTATCTGATTCATTTTGTAACAGCTTAAGATTTTGGGAAAGTGAATGTCTAACATGGTATTCGAGTCATCTGATTCTTATCCTTTTGAGTTGGTACATATTGATATCTCTTATTATGTGTCGGTTGTAGATGATTATTTTTAATCAAAGGCCATTCCTAAATTTCTTCAGTTGTTTTATTAAGAAGTTGAGACTCAATTGGTTGTTCAATTTGTTATTCAAGATCTGATAATGCACTTGAGCATGTTAGAGGCACTCTAGAATTCAAATGCTATAGATGCATGTTTCTAAGAAATTCTGGGGTGATGGTTTTCTAATTGTGTGTATCTTATTAATTGAATGCCCTCGTCTGTTCTTAATGGTCAAATTCCTTATTCTATCACGTCCCCGCAACTTCCATTCTTTGAGCGACATAGCATTTTTTGTTTGTATATGTTTTGTCCAGGTTCTTACTCCTTGTCTTAACAAATTGTCTTGTGTTGTAGTTAAAGTGTCTTTTTGTGCTACTCAGACTCGAAAGGATACAAGTGTTGGAATATGAAATATTGTGGTTACAAATACTAATGTTACTTTCTCTGAGGGTACAACCATTTCTTTTTTTGACAGAGGGTTCTGCTTTAGAAAATGATATGGTTGTAGAATCTTTTGCTAAACCTCTAGCAGTTGCTCCATCACCTATTGTCTAGGTCAAGAGTCAACAAAGTCCAGCCTACTTACGTACTTTTGCCTCAGCCTTCTATCCCACCCGAGGGCCGAGGGTCCTGTGGTTCATTTAAAGCTCATGCTTATAAATGTCAAGAACTCTGGTTGAGATGATACTTTCACAATATTGGTTTTAGACTCAACTCAGCAGGATCAATTTAAGCATTTCTCAGTATATGTCAATTATATATAGAACATGAGATGAATACCATATATTTATTCCACTTATATAACATAAGTGGCGGCACAACTAGTATATAAATACCATATCTTGGTTTTTTTCCTTGTATGATTCTTTTAGACTTTAAATATCTTGCTTACTTTATATCCGTGTACGGCTGAGGGTTACAGTTTTGGAATTGATTTCATTCTTGTTTGATTTGTTTTTTACTTGTGAAAATTAGATTTATAAAAATATCACATTTTTATTAAATTGGTTATGAATTTTTAATGAAAAACAAGCCAGTTTGAAATGTGGGCGCGCGCACACATATCTGATTCGTTTAAATTCTTTAATAGTTTCCAGTTTGAACGCAGACATTCCTATTTCTGTGCTGAGTTTGATTGTTGGACAGTTTTCAGATTTCATTCACTGTTGATTCTCTATTTGTTTTTTATGGGCTGAAAACAGGGTGCCAATTGGGGTATTTAAGTTGGAAATTTACAGTTGCAGACTTGACTAATCTCAGCATCTAATAGGTAGTTAGGCGGTTGGTCATCATAACAATTAGAGGAATTGTGGCAAGCTGACTCGGGTATTTGTGAGCCTAAAGGCCAACAGGAAACCATCTAACAACCAAACAGGTTTGAACAATCAATGAAACTCCATTACCCAATGTTGGTCTCTCTAGTGTTCAACTTTGGGCATTATTTGCAGAGTCTAGGTAGGCCTGTTCGTGCAGATCATCACGGGCTTTTGTGTTGTGAGAAAAAATTGGACTGTGACACATATTGATGAGCAGGTTCAGTGATTTTACTTCCAATTGGAACCTCGGTTGTATTGTCCCAACTATATTTCTTGCTCCTATTATATACTGTATGGTTTGTTCAAGTACTTTGGTTAACTGGTAGCGCTTATATGATAAAGAGATGCATTGTCGTGGGCATCAAATATGACAGCTATCCACTTTCCAGAAAGGGGTTCTTTGTCCTTGTATGCTGTTCGGGTTAGGGGTCATTATCTTTGTTCATTTTGTATGTTTTGTCTAAAAGATACTTCTTGAAATTTTATTGAGGCTCTAAAAAGCTGCAGTTCATCATCTATTCCTGTTTTAGTCGTCTCTTCAACTGATTTGCACCTGCTTTTTGAAAATCATCTTGAATTCTTAGAAATTGCACATGGACCTTTATTAGATACATAACGCAAGTCTCCAACTCACGTTGTTGGACTTTTATGTTTATTGCTGCAAATTATGCACTTAGAATAATCATGTGCTACCAGTGATGCTCCATCTGTCTTATTGTTCCTTTCTATTATTTTTATTCTTTCTTTTGGTTCTCTTAGGGGCATTGGAGCTGTTGTATATAGAGTTCCTGAGCTTCAAAATGACCAATTGTTGAAGATAAGCCTCAGGAGTGTGGAAAGCGAAGACACAACACCCGTCTCACAGGTTATTCTTGCTTTCCTGTTTTGCTGATGACTTTGTTTCCTGACCATATAAAAGATATATATAAGTTAACTGCAAACAGAAGAGTTGAAGTGCATTGTGAATTATTCTCAGGAATTTGGAGGTGGTGGGCATCGCAATGCTAGTTCATTCATGTTAAGCTCTGCAGAGTTTGAGCGGTGGAAGGTTTGATAGAAAATTCTGTCCTTCCTGTAATTGTACACTAACCAGGTGGTCTAGACAAAGTCTGACAATCTCAAAGAGATGGACCAGCGAGTCTGCTGAATTCTGTGACATGGTCATCTTTCACTTTATCATGTAACATGGGCAAACATCAGCCCCTCTGTGTTTCTCTCCCAAATCATAGAGGTCACAGTACTTGTAACATTATTCGGATAGGATTGGATGTTGTTGATGATATATTAATTTCAACAATAATTATTGAAGGGCCACAAATGGCCTGATTGCTTCATATGGGAACTCTCCTTTATTTCTCGTTTCATAATAAACATTCATGAGATTGTTGAGTTTACAGGATAATAAGAAAAGGTACAAGTGTTGTGATGGAGAAATTATTACATGATTTCAGTCAATCACAAGTGAACATGCAAGCAAAAAGATCGACACATTTACTTGCGTGTTCACTTGTGATTGATCCGGAGACTAAGACGACCTAATAATTTTTTTGTGACATGTGAAGTGTGGTCCCTACAAAGTGCATGGTCACACCTTACATGGGATGATCTGCACTCCGGACCTGGCATAGGAGAGAGGTTAGTCTTGTTCAATGAAAAATTTTAGCTCAAGAGGGGATACCATATCGGTGTGGTATTCTAGAGTATGTGTTCAAAAACCTCTTAAAACACTGTAATTCGTAACCAACAATGTTTGTCAAGACAACTTCAACTTTTCATTAACTTGCTTAAATAATTTAATACCTTCGTACAAGCATAATATGACATCAATATAAAAATGCATTCAAACCAGAGAAGTAACCACCCCAACAAAACCCACCAAAAAGAAAAAGAAAGAAAACACAATTTATATATATATATATATATATGCCCCGGCCTTATTCCACAATTAAAATCCATGGTAACCTCAAAATATAGAAGAGGTATGAACCTAAATAGGATAAGCAAACTAAGTACAATTAGACGAATGATTTATATGGTATAGAAGCAAAAATTTTAGAAGTTTTTGAAACAGTGTCTTATTATATGAAACATTATGTTAACGACCATCCATCCTCTAATTTCTGTTTAATTTGTGAATGCCGATTGTGAGACGTCTTCGTTACCAATGGAAGTGTTGGAAGAGCACCATGCCTCCTCTGTGATGAATTGCATCCATGAATCATCTTTATCTTCTTCGTCGATGCATGAGGACGATGTCAAAGGAACATCTGGTGACATGGTCTCATAATCAGTGATCATCATACTATGAGGATTATTGATTAATGCTGAGCTACATTGCCCTTGTTCTTCTATTTCAGCGCACACTCCATTTTTCTTGAACACACGACACAATGCATACAAATCCTGTAAATGAAAACATTAATTATAGTTAGTGTTCAGGTAAATGCTTCAGGTGTCATGTATAAGAATAAGATAACTTGGAGATAGGGAGAGTGTTTTCTTGTCACAAAAGATACATACATACATATATATATATATATATATAGAGAGAGAGAGAGAGAGAGAGACCAGATAAAATATAATGTATCAAGGTGTTTCAAGTTGCAACTAGAAGTGCACAAAGAATCGGAATGGGAACCCAAACTGTAAGGAACTGAATCGAACTGTTCACTACGGTTCCAGTTTGATTCCAAATTTTAGGAACCGTTCACTGCTGTTCCAGTTCCGATTCCAAGTCAAGGAACCGGAAGCAGAACCGTTAAAAAATATATATATAATTAAAGATTGAATAATAATAACTTCTAAGTTTTAATATTCTATATATTAAATAAATAATAATAACTTCTAAGTTCTAGTGTTCTATATATATATATATATATATATATATATATAAATATAAAGTATAAAATATATAATATATAAATAAATACTAATAGCTTGTAATATGTTGTTATAACTAGAGGTGCACAAGTATGAATGTGTATCTTGTCAATGTTTAAAAATAAAAAAAGTTGACAAATAATTGTTGAGAAACCAAAACCGAACCGAACTCAACGGTTTCGGTTCCAAAATTAAGGAACCGTTGGAAACGGTTTCGGTTCCGATTCTACCAAAAATCGTAATGAACTGTACCATGTACATCCTTAGTTGCAATTGTCTTACATGCACCAACTAAAACAAAACCATGCCTTCTCACAAAAATATTAGGTAATCCTACTAACCGAACATGCATTAGGATTTTTAACTGCTACCATAGAAAATCTACATGACATAAAGAATTTCCACTACAACTTATAATATATATATACACACACACTAGGGTATATCCGTGTCTACGACACTATCGTACACTCGCAATTATGATCGTTAGATGAAGTGACTTTAAATCGTTGATAACGAAAGATATTTTGGACCGTAGAATTGCTTTTTTAATAATTTTGGACCATTGAATTGAATTTTTTTTTGACCTTATTAGACTTTCCTTCTATATGTAATGGAAGAGGAGTTGATTAACTTTCCAAGGGTGCTCTTTTGAAATGAACTATTTTACTTGGTTTGCTAAACACTTCCAATTCGACTCTGAAAAATTGCATATTGGCAGTGTTGTATGACGGCTAAAGGGTCAAATAATAGTAATGACAATAAATAAAATTTACAAGACATTTACAATATGGTATCTATCAGGGGCTACTCTGTGTTTGGAATAAAGTGAAAAGTGACCGACACCTTCTTACACCATGAAAGTGATTGAGGGGGCTGAGCTGGTGCTGCTTTTGGGCTTGCCTATATATATACTAATAGGGCTGTAACTTGGGCGGGTTAGAGGTACAAATCGGACTCAATCTTACATATGAAATGTTCAATCATAACCCTATTTTCAACCCTAACTACTCAACCCTAGCCTAATCCATCCTTAAATGCTTAATCTCGGGTTTGTAACTCGGGTTAAAATTTTGGATTAGAAAGTCGGGTTGATTCGGGTCATCTATATCATCAATCTCCATGTTGAAAGTTTAAGGTGATATTTAATAAGTTTCACATTAGATTACTCCTAAACACAAAAAAAATTAAGAACTTAATACAAATTTCTAAAAAATTATAAACAATTTTTTAAGAAATTAATTATTCAAAGTGTTAACATACAATAAATTAAGATTTAAATAAAGAAAGTTAAAAAGAAAAAGGTTATCATAATTTGAATATTATATATAATATATTTAAAATAAAAAATACGTATAAAAATAATATTACAATTCGGGTTCGGATTGAGCTCGGATTGTTGGCACCTTAACCCTAGCTCAACCCTAATTAAGTTCGGGTTGAGATTTTTCAACCCAAGCTCAACTCTAATTATAAAAATAGTTGCCCAAACTCGTAAAAAATTGGGCTGGACTCGAGTTGAATTCGGGTTGCCCAACCCAAATTGCACCCCTATATACTAATCTATATATATGTAAGGGATTTAATTAGTGGTAGAATCTACATTTTAGATCAGATCAGAGAATGATGAATATTAAAATTAAATAATTAAACACAATGATTAAAATATACTGTAAGTATATATAAAATTATAAATAAACAAAGTGAGGATAGGGTGGTGAAGAGATTCATTCAATCATATGAGTGATATAAAGTGCTTTTGTCTCATTAGGCAAAGACAACAAAGTGAAGCCAAAGCTTTGTCATGTAAGAGATCTATTTAGACCAATGCAAGTAACGAATATGTCAGGACTTGTTTATACATATATAATATTAGTAACTCACGAATATATATCTGCTAAAGAAAGATAAAAAAAAAAAAGACCCAGTAAGGGAATAACAAAGGCCAAACTTTCCATGCAATTAAGTCATGCAATACTTCCCACGTTCCCTTCCTCCCTTCACCATCAACCCCATTTTCATATGTTTTTGGGTATGGAAATACTTACAATAAAAACAAAATGCTTTGACTAACAAAATGCGACACACACACATATATATATATAGTTTGTAGTATAAGGTCAATTTGTCTTTAGCTCAGATGTCCCAAAAAAAAAAAAAAAAACAATTAAAATGAGATACAAATGATGGTGATCAGAATTGTATGAATTAAGTATGCTACACACTAACGTAGGACTAAGGAAGTGATGAGACTGAAAACACATTTATGCATTCATGACAATCTATACATACAAGGCAATATTGCATACATATATATGTGTGTGTGTGTATATATATATATATATGTAGTGTTAAATGTTTGTGGTGATCTTCATTATACGAACTACCTGAATTCCAGCAGTGTCCTGATCACATTCGGTGTCATGGAGACGATATTCATGCATTACCCAATCGGTCCTAATTCCCTGAGGAGCTCGGCCTCTGTAATAAACCAATGTCTTCTTCATCCCAATGGGTCGATTCTGGGACGTTACCTTTCGATCCTTCCCGGTCGATTTCCAGTACCCAGCTCGGGTGGCTCTATTCGTTCTGAACCCATTCGGGTATTTTCGGTCCCGTGGTCCGAAGAAATACCACTCTGGGTCTCTACTGGGCAAAAAAGATTTCTCTGCAACCAAAGGTGAAGAAAATTATAACTTGGTCATGACCAAACCTAAAAATAATTGCTAAATTCAGAAGTAGTTCAAAATTGAAATGTAATTGTTAGAACACAAACATATAAAACTTACTGAAAAGAGAGAAAAAAAATGTAACAAAAATAAAGAAAGGAGTCACACAGTAATATATATAGGAAATTTAATGTATAGGTTAACATTTTATCCGACAGTACTGCTCATGCATGCTAGCTGAAAACAATTAAAAACCATGCCATATATATACGTAAAGACATGATATATATATATATATAGAGAGAGAGAGAGAGAGAGAGAGAGGGTGTTGGGTGGACATGAAATTCTTGTTAAATTGAGTCTTAATTAATTAATAAGAATGAATGTAGTGATATAGTAGTGTATATATATTTATGAGATGAAATAATTAAGATGGAGAATGAATTAACCTGCTAACTCCCAAGGCTCACATTTGTAGAGATCAACCTCGGGAATAATGTCAAGTTCAATCTCTTGTCCATGAATTTTCCTCTTAAGATAATAATTCACAAGCTCTTCCTCTGTCGGATGAAACCTAAAACCTGGAGGCAATCCCAATGGCGCCATTTCTATATATATATAATTCCCGGCCTTCTCTATCTATGATTACCACCCCTACCTCCGATCTCCTTGTGAGCCCTTTTCCCTTACCAGTCCAGTACATAAGAGAGTATATATATATGTATATATATTAGCATGACAAATTATATATACTCTCACATACACATAAAAGGATTCGAAGTCCCTTGTCTTTAAGTCATTTTTTACTTTCTCTTTTATAGATTCTAGACAAACGTTCCATGCAAGCCCTGCCCCTTCTCACTACATCGTGATCTTACAGTAGTACGTGTATTCAGAGATCTTTACGGAAAGAAAAATAAATGGATACCACCAACTGACCCATGATTTAATTCTAAAGGTAATCGGTTTACTTGTATATAGTGTATATACTTATGATATAACATTTGGGGTATGAAATGATCATGATACGAAGTACCAAATGTTGGTTATCGGCAAAAAAAATAAAAAGTAAATAATAAAATCTGGACATCTTAAATCTGTTCGTTTATATTAGGTCTCATTGGTTCAAATCTTTAAAAATTACCTTTTTTTTTTTTTTCAGCTTTAGAACACAGTTATGAATTATAAAAGTGGAAAGGAGGAAATATCATTTGGATTTTGGGCTAAGCCTTTTGTGGCGTGGTTTTTTTAATTATGTTTTCATATAATTAATAGTTCTAAAAAGGCAATTGACCAAACAAAAATTTTAAATTAATTTTTTTTTTTAAAAAAATTATTCAGGTCTTCACTTATAACCCTATACTCTATAGGTAAATACCTAACAAATGCAGAGGCTATATTTGATTGAATGGCTAGGGTATTGGGAGCTTCAATACCAATTCCATGGTTTTGATTCTTACATCATGCTAAAACCAAGTTTTTTTAAAGAATGAGATCTAGAAATGAAGAAGGAAATGAAATGAGTTAAAATAATGTTTAAAACAACATGAAAATGCAAAGCTTTACTCTCACATATACTTCAAATTAATAACAATTCTATGACCCGTTTGGAATTGCCGTTTAACGACATTAAAAATAACGAATTTTTTTGCTTTATAAACAAATAAACCTTCAGTATCACAGCATCCATTCTCGGTAGTTGCAAATTGCACTATGCCACGTATGATTTATACGGTTGCTTTTGATATACAGGTAGGGCTCTAAATCCATTTGACGGGTTAGAGGTATAACTAGGGTTCAATTTTATATTGTTTAACTTTAATCCTACTTTCAACTCTAACTACTCAACTCTATCTTAACTCATATTTAAATTTTTAAACTCGGGTTGAAATTTCGAATTAAAAAGTCAGGTTAATTCGGATTATCTATACCACCAATCTCCATGTTGAAAATTTAAAATAATCTTTAATAAGTTTCACATTAAATTACTCATAAACACAAAAAATTAAGAATTTAATGTAATTTCTAAAAAATTACAAACAAATTTTAGAAAATTAATTATCCAAAGCGTTAGCATACAATAAATTAAGATTTAAATAAAAGAAGTTGAAAAGAAAAAGGTTATCATAATTTGAATATTATATATAATATATTTAAAATAAAAAAATATGTATAAAAATAATATTACAATTCGGGTTCGGGTTAGACTCGGGTTGTTGGCACTTCAATCCAAGTCCAACCCTAATTAAGTTCGGGTTGAGATTTTTTAACTCAAGTTCAACCCTAATTGTAAAAATAGTTGTCCAAGCTCGTAAAAAATCGGATTAGGTTCGGGTTAGGTTTGAGTTGCCAACCCAAGTTGCACCCCTATCTACATATTAGTGCTAATTATAAGAAAAACAATTTACCCAAAAAAATATAAGAAAAATAAAATAAAATTCTAAAATTAATTGTAAATATGTGTCCAAAAATGAAAAAAAAATTGATTGTTGTCATTATATCATTCACTAGAATAATCACAGCCATAAATGTAGTGAGGGGGCCAGATGAATGTAATACACCTACCACTATGATTATTTTGTCATACGTAGGGGTGGCAATTCGTGTTCACGTGTCGTGTCGATCTATAAGTATTCTATTAAACAACTCAACCCTAACCCGACCCATTTACTAATCGTGTCAGAGTCCCTCAACACTAACCCAACCCGTTTATTAAACGTGTTATCCGTGTCGACTCGTGTAACCCGTTTAATAAACATGTCCTATAATGGAACGACTTGTTTAATAACCTTTTTTAATCCGTTTAACTTATATCATATGAGTTTCTCCACCCCTAAAAATCTCTCTGAAGATTATATAAAAATAAAATACATATCAATACATAAATCCTAAAATCAAACTATATTATAAATTTTGTATCTATATATAAACTCAAAAACATACTAAGGTGATTCATCAACTGGGAAGACACTATAATAATCTCATCCTTGCATTTTATGGCTACATTAGTCCTGTAAACAAACAAATAGATTACAAATAATTGCAATATATATAACTATGTATATATAAGTTTGTATAAAACCATAATATATGAATATCTCATATTATAATCGTGTTGTATTCGTGTCGTAATCGTGTCACGGGTTAGACAGCTTAAACCCAAACCCAACCCAATTTTTGCGTGTCGTGTTCGTGTCGACCCATTTATTAAACGTGTCGACTTACCTCAAACCCAAACCCGCTAAATTCGTGTTGTGTTCGAGTCGCGTTGTCGTGTCGTGTCCAATTTTGCCACCCCTAGTCATACGGTGCAATGGAACAATCAAAATTTTCTTCCAAAAAATGCCCAATACCTGAAAGGCTGAAACCTGCTCGGCTCGTACGACATCGGACTTTAGCCCGACCAAACTCTTATTTAGGAGCTAGTGGCTTATCCTATGGGCTTGACTGGCTTAGATTTTGAGGCCCGCCCTTCCATAATGGCGCAGTCCGACATACCCGTCAACACCCCCAAAACGGGGTGGGGTCGAATCTGGGCCTTAAATACCCGAAATATCGAACCGTCCGAATGCTTATGTCCGTCAATGTGTGCATATACATGTGTTGTACAGTACAATAGAAATGAGTTGAAACAGAGATCGTTATCTAATCCTCCTCTCATCTGCTTGATTTTGAGATCGATGGCAATGGCGGCAAGAGTTGTTACTGTTTCTCATGCCTGGACATCGTCAACTAGGGAAACTCAGACAAAAATACAATATTGCCCTCTGCATATTCATAGTCCCGGGAACTCCTTATCTTTAGGTTTCAATCGATCCCAATATCGACTCCGATACAATGGCTTCGCTGTTGTGGCGTGTGTCCCTTCTCCTTCTTCTTCGCCAAAGACTACTTTCAATCCCTCTAACAAGCTCTATGTCAGTGGTTAGCTCTCTCTCTATATATATATGTGTGTGTGTGTGTGTGTGTGTGTGTGTGTGTTTGTTTTTCTATTGTGTGCATTATCTTCCGATATTATGCTAATATCAATTTGGTGAATTTGGTTAGTGTAATTAATTCTTTGCACACATACACGCATATTATTATTGCTCATTGGTGGTCAATTTTCAGAGATTTAACTGAAAGATTACTCTGATGAACATTCTAGATCGTAAGCGTTTTGTTTCATTATCAAATAGTGTGATAGAGACTCAAATTAGAAGGGAGATATGTAAGGAATGAGTTCTTCAGCATTTCGTAGAATTGTACTTTGGGTTCGTTAATTTGCTCAAGTGTGTAGCTACAGGCTATTGGAAAAATCTCTTATAATAGATAAGCAAAATGAGAGGAACACACAGAGAAATAAATGAGAGATAAGCTTCCTCTCTTACTTCATTCTCTCTCCTTAATGAAGTCCATTGTATGCCCCCTCCACTCTAGCAACATGTTTTCTGATTCGGATATGTTTTCTTCCCTCTGAATTACAATGTAGTGAAATCCCTCTTCTTAGGTTGTCTATTTATTTTCTTTTAATCTCTAATTATAATGTGATAAAAGGTTGTTGCTTGGTGGAATGGTAAATGCTCAGGCAAGTAAACGTGAGGACTGAATATAAGAGTAGTCACTTTATGCAAATAATGCCAACGGTTAGCTCTATATCCATTCTATTTCTCCTAGCACCCGTGTTGGCAGCAGCAATGCTGATAATGGCATGTTCTGTATTTCTAGCTCTGCCCCTATCTCTAATTTTTATGTGATAATGCTTCTATTTTTTCTTCAGTAAGAAAACACTAGATTCGGTAACAATTGGAAGTTTTTTACTCTAGTTTACTTATTATTGTTGTTAAAACCTCTTCATCACTCTTTCACCATTTACTCATATTAGCAATTTTGGTTGCTCATGGAAGACAAACATGTTCCCTCTCAGATAGTTCCCACTTACCAATCTCCAGGATTTCGTTTTCCCACTTCTACTGTTATTAAATTTACATTATATGATTTTTCATCATCCAATTTATCTTCCATATCTTAGATTTTTAACCATTTCTTCATAATTTTAACTAAGTTTTTAACATCTACCTTGTTTGGTCAAATGGAACTATATCATTACTAATCCATAATACTTGGCCTCTTCTGAAATATGCCAGCTTATTCATCCGGAATGGTGACTGGTGAATTCTGATTACGTAGCCAGCTCAAATTGTTCGAACAATGTTTTGTCAAGTTGAGTTTGTCTTCTGTAACCGTAACAAAAAATTAGAGTTTCTACTTTGCTTCCTCATAGTATTTAATCTTCTATTGCTTCATAGCACATAGTTTCATCGCATTAGCTTGAAATATGTCCAAAACTTGCAATGTATTTAGAATTTGAAATGGATCCAATGACATGTCCTGCATGTTTAAATAAATCCTTGTTGTATAATAGTGTAAATATATGGTGAAGCATGATTACGTAGCCAGCTCAAATAGTTCGAACAATGTTTTGTCAAGTTGAGTTTGTCTTCCGTAACCGTAACAAAAAATAGAGTTTCTACTTTGCTTCCTCATACTATTTAATCTTCTATTGCTTCATAGCACATAGTTTCATCGCGTTAGCTTGAAATATGTCCAAAACTTGCAATGTATTTAGAATTTGAAATGTATCCAATGACATGTCCTGCACGTTTAATTAAATCCTTGTTGTATAATAGTGTAAATATATATATATATATATATTACGGGTATGCTCAATTAAAATTTATATTAAATGGATAATGTGGTGAAAAAAAGGATTTTCATCCATGAAATCCTTCTTTACTACAACTTTGAGCTTTGTCTTCTCCTTCCATCATCAACTTGTAAAGTTTCAGAGTGCCTGATTAGGATTTTTGTATCGGACATATTTCATAATCATACTTGCATTGTGCCTATACCATTAGTTTTCTAAAAACATCCTATTTTTGCAGGATTGGATTCCAATTTGGTGACTCTTGTTTTCTTGGTCTTTACGTACTAGGAATTTTTCTATAGTTTTTAAAAAGAATCCATTGTACAAAACAAGATTCTTTCTTTAAAGTTTAGACAATACGAGATTTCTGTAGTTTCCTATTAGATGCATTAATGTTCTTGTTATTGCCTGCAGGTCTCTCATTTCGTACTACTGAAGAGAGCTTGAGAAACGCTTTTCAAAACTTTGGCCAACTTGTTGAAGGTGTGAACATTGACATGTTGCTAACTTGTTTCTTTGAAGTCCGTCAATACACTTGGTGTTTGGGTATATTAATTTTCAGTTTCTGAAAGAGGTATCTATTTATTTCTAGTGAATCTGGTGATGGATAGAGTAGCGAATAGACCAAGGGGATTTGCTTTCCTGCGTTATGCGACAGAGGATGAATCTAAGAAAGCTATTGAGGGTATGCATGGGAAGGTACGTAAAGGGCAGTAATATTGTAGAGATGAATATACTTTTGCATTGCTATTATTTGATACTCCATTTGCTAAAGCTTATAATTACTTGATTTGTATATATGCAATTAGTGGATAAGAATTTTTTTTCTCATTGTTTAGATTTGGTTCTCTCTGTATTACTGTATATATATATCATTATTCTTTGTGAAACAAGATGTGGCCTTTTCTAAAATATCTATAATATGGAGAACATGGAAGAAGAATACGAAACATTAGGGAAGAAAATTGTTATACGCATCACCTTATAATTACTTCAAGGGTCCTATACCTTTAAAGAAGTGAGAGAGAGAGAGAGAGAGAGAGAGAAATGGATTTTTGCGATTGTACCTGAAAACTGTTAATTGTGCTCAAATCTATTAACTCTCATTTGAGACTGAAGGCCAGGGGTGATACAGCTTTTAAACTGATAGCTATGTATATTTATACTTCTTATAAACAGACTTGACAGTATTTCCCTGATTGAGAAATTTAAATTTCAATTCTCAGAAGTGATGCATTCTCCTGTGCCAGTGCTTTTGTTAGCATAAACTACTTCCTTAAAATATATTAACTGATTTATCCAGCCATTTCTGTTGGATATCAATCCCTAAACAGACTGATTTACTTGTCTTGACGATGATAAGCTTTGTGCATATATTTCACCGGACATTTTGCATGTAAATATATTATTGAACACAGTTATCAGAAGAACACAAGAACTATAGGATACAAAATACTACAATGGACTACCAATCTCTTTGAAAACCAGATTAAGCTCACCAAGAAACAAATCAATGCACAAGCACCAAAAAACAAAGGAATGCACAAGCACCAAAAAGAACCAATGTAACTATTTATCACTTTTTACTTCTTTCGGAGTCTCCATAACATGCAATTTTCGTATTTATCTTCTTTCAACTGACCCAGAGAGTGGCAGCAAAGATTACTTTTATATTTGTGAACTTCTGAATATATTTTCAAATTGACACCTTTAAATTGTTTAGTTTCAATGTTTTTGTTTTTTTATCAGAAGAAGATAGTGCACAGTTGTCTTTGACTCTAAATTCTCCTTTAAAATAAGAGGAAATGATTTTCAAGGCATTATTTTTTCAAATTCATCAATCTGCTCTGTAAACCCTTTTCAAAATCTTTTAATTTATAGATGTGATATCAGTAATCACCCTTCAATAAAACGAGTCTCAACCACTTTTTTTCAGTTTCTGGATGGCAGGGTAATATTTGTTGAAGTTGCAAAACCCAGATCTGAGCTCCGCCAAGGCTACAAGCAAAACACAAGACAGTATTGAAGAGCTTAATATGACATTGCCTAGCGTTTAGATTGAATACCGCGGAGTGCAAAGATAAAGCCATGCTCCCAAGGATCACATTGGTAGACATGTAAACTAATTTTTGTGTCTCTCTCCAAAATTGAGTACTGTTATTATGTATTGCCTATCAATATGAACTACTAATTAAGACCATTTCATTTCATGTGCACCAGTTTAATATTGTTGATATATATACTGCATGGTTTTGTATCGCTATATTATGATAATTTTTAATGAGAGGGTATGGATAGAGAGATTGTACCAGGCTTTATCGTCATGGTTAATCAGAATTACACATTGGCAATGATCAAATCTGCTAGTTTGTGTGTGAGAGAGAGATTGTAGGGTATGTAAATGATCTGTGTCACATCTAATTTTTTTTTTTTAGAAAATGAAATAATACATTAAACAGGCCGTGGTGGAACTTGAGTCACTCAGGATGCTCAAACACTAAACTGTTATCCAAGCTTATTGACCTTCATAGGTCATCGAGTAATATCACGAGCCATCACATTGCAATGTCTTTAAACATACATGATTGAAGATGTATTGTCTTGCTTTAGTTAGACACGTTATATCATGTATATTTGGCTTGAGGAAAGAAATATATATGTATATATATCCGCTGATCAGGGAGGAGATGAACATTACCGATATACATATCTACACACACATATATATATATATACACTAGTGTATGCCCGTGCCTACGGCACTATCGCGCACTCGTCACTGTAACCGTTAGATGAAGTGATTGTGAGCCGTTGATAGCAAAAGACATTTTGGACCGTCAGATTCAAGCTTAAATGTAATATAGATATAGATGTAATATAGGTATATATGTGAGCAAGTCTAGTCTTGCCTTTTTTTTTCTCTATATTTTAAAATTTTACTGTTCTTTCTAATATCATTCACGTGAATGGACAAACTTGCCCTCCTCTCTTTCCTCTCTATTTTCTCTATCGTTCAGTCTTTCCCTCGCGCCACCGCCACCACCTAAACCACCGCCTTAGGAGGAATATTAATCTATCATTTAACTAGTTCAGTTTATGGGGTTACGTTGTACGACCAAATGACCCACTAACAGCCATAGTCACTTGGGCTATTATAACTCATAAACCCTTTACTAGAGGGGACTTGGATCCTCTGAGTTGAAAGGCCTGTGTGTTATCATAAGTTGGAACTTCTACACACTGACATGTGTCAAGTTACATTCATGACTCGTATTAAATCACTTCAGTTAATTTCACAAAGATTAGGAAACTGTAACGTTTAGGATACAGAATATTTACCATCCTGTTAATGACGTTAACAATGATTTCTCTCTCTCTTCTCGTTCATTCCCACGTTTTTTGAAAACTGGTCACTCTATTTCATTCTCACTCTATTTTATTCTTAATTTAGATTTTCTTATTTTTAGCTTGCAAGACGGTGTTTTATTAGGACTTTAATCACTTTTTCTCTCTACCGAGTTTTATTAGGATTTGATTTTGTTGCCGAGTCTTTTAGAAGATACATACGAGTATTCCATAATCACAAGATTCAAATCCAAGAAGAGGAACAAAAAAGTCTGAAGTTGAATATATTATTAATATTAATATTCTAATTAACCAACCAACCTCGATCGAATGATCCATTCAGTTCGATATGTGGATTCAACAAGCAAGTAGTGATCAATCGGATCCTTTCAATTAGATCTATGGATTCAACAAGTCAAGTAGTAATCAATTAGAGAAGAATTAGTTGAATGAATGGCTTCTAACAATATTAAAAAGTGTCGGAATAATGTGAAGAAATGTTGACGGACTTGTCGTCTAAATTTTATAAAAAGAGAGAATGAACTAGAGCTATAAGAGAGAAATAGCGCGATGTTAACGTCGATGTTCTAAAATAATACAATTTTCTAATTTTTATTAAATTAGCTAATATGATTTAATTTGAGTCATAGATATAAATGACACATGTTGGTGTTTAGAAGTTTCACTTATGATAACGTATATGCCTTTTAACTTGAAGGATTCAAGTTGAGTGTGTAAAAGTTTTAAACTTATAATAATGTAGATACACTTAAAGCAATAGATGCTTTTAACTTAGATAATACAAGTCTTATTAGAGGATAATGTACCTCGAAGCTGTGAATTAAATTTTAGTAAGCTCCGACAAACTCTGAGCACACAAATGATCTACTCAATATAAAATCATCAATCAAACTAGAAATCTAACTAGTTCTCTGGCTCAGATTTTTTTTTTTAAAAAAAAATCAACTTTCAAAAATATTATTACTAGGATTAAAATCATAAAATCCTAGAACTAGTTTGACGTTAAAAACAAACTGTAAACATCATATGGCACCCATGTGCCTCATTATTTGAGTTTAAAGACAAAAATGTGCTTTCTAAAGAAAAAATAGCCCACAACGGAAAATACAATATAACTCATTAATATGATTTTTTGATGCAATTTTTACTATGAGTGCTTTGATGGAATGCGGTAAAATTGATTAGGGCTCCAACTTGATCGAGTTGGACGGTCGGAAGTATAATTTGGACTTAATCCTACAAATGTTCAACTTTAACCCGATTCTCAATTCCAACCCTAGCCATTCAATTCTAGCCTAAACCATTCTTAAGTTTTTGAACTCAAGTTTGCAACTTGGGTTGAGATTTCGGATTAAAAAGTCAGTTTAATTCAAGTTATCTATATTACAGATCTTCGTGTTAAAAATTAAAATTGAATTTTAATAAGTTTCACATTATATTACTCCTAAACACAAAAAAAAAAATTAAGAATTTAATGCAATTTTTTTTTAAAATTACAAACAAATTTAAAAAAATTTAATTATCCAAAGTGTTACCACACAATAAATTAAGATTTAAATAAAGAAAGTTGAAAAGAAAAAAAGGTTAATTATATATAATATATTTAAAATAAAAAATATGTATAAAAATAATATTACAATTCAGATTTGATTGTTTGCACCTTAATCCAAACACAATCCTAATTAAGTTTGTGATAGAGTTTTTCAATCCAAACTCAACTCTTATTGTAAAGACAGTTACTCAGGTTCGTAAAAAATTGAATTGGACTCGGAGTGCCCAATTCAAATTGCACCTCTAAAATTAATAATCACAGATGATTTCGTTCGTTGTTTTGACTTGTGTCAATTGACATTTGATTATGTGACTTGATAAATTCCAATCTAATTCATATATCATACAAATTTGTTGAAGAGATAAATCTTGCCTTGATAAACAATTCTTTCGAATTAAATTAAGCTTGTAAACGCATTCTCAAACTTAAATATATATTGGAGTCAAATAAACATAAAATGGACTCATTCTTAAACTTAAAAATATATATATATATATATAGAGGAGTGCTAGTGGCAATCGCTTAGTGTCTTTGCACAGTCGCTCCATTGATTGGTGAAAATCAATTCCAAAATTAAATGCTTTCCTGCAATAAATGTCCTACTTTTTCATCAATCAATATACCCTTCTAGTTCTAAAGTATTTACAGTGGTGCCATCAACAAATAAATAAAATTATAAACATAAAATATTAAAAAACTTTTATTAATATTTTTTTTTATATTGCCCTACTTTTAAATATTTTTAATAATTTATATATTTATTATAATCATTTCCTATATAATTTTTAAAAATTTGTAATTATGGTTAATTGAATAAGTATATAGATTATTAAAAATATTTAAAAGCAAGAAAATATAAAAAAATATATTCATAAAAATATTTTAATACTTTAAAAATATGTTCTTTTATTAAAATTTTGTAATTATGGTTAATTGAATTAAAGAACATATTTTTAAAGTATTAAAATATTTTTATGAATATTTTTTTTATATACTTATTCAATTAATTAAAATAATCTATATACTTATTCAATTCATCTATATACTTTATGTTTATAATTTTATTTTTATTAATATTTTTAATAATCTATATACTTATTCAATTAATCTATATACTTTATGTTTATAATTTTATTTTTATTAATATTTTTAATAATCTATATACTTATTCAATTAATCTATATACTTTATGTTTATAATTTTATTTTTATTAATATTTTAATTCTTTATGTTTATAATTTTATTTGTTTGTTGATGGCACCACTGTAAATACTTTAGAACTGAAAGGGTATATTGATTGATGAAAAAGTAGGACATTTATTGCAAGAAAGCATTTAATTTTGGAGATTGATTTCCACCAATCAATGGAGCGACTGTGCAACGACACTCGCTTAAGCGACTGCCGCTAGCACTCCTCATATATATATATATATATATATATATTGGAGTTAAATAAGCATAAAATCATTCTGAAATTTAAAAATATATTGGAGTCAAATAGGCATTATTGTAATAAAATATTTCGCTTTAAAATTATAACTAAATTGCAATTTAATAATTTATATACATCTGGTTGCCTTCTTATTATGTCTGAGTTAGACTCAATTATAAAGAAAGAATATAATTAGGTTAAGAGTTGATATAACCTCCAGAGAAGTAATTTGGGATAAGCACTTTTGCACCCTGTGCTTATTTTTTTGTTTGGCCACTGATAGTTCCCGCCTATAAAGAGGTCAGAAATATTTAGCTTGCACACAGTGAAACACACACAGGGTCTCAAACCCCCTTCTCTTGGCTGAAAAATCTTCTCAAGAAATTCAAGAAATGTCCTCTCTAAATGGAGTAGGAGATGGAGACATGGTAATCAAGAATCGATTTTTAGGGTTTCTGATCTGGCAATCGGTTCAGTCAACAGCGATCTTCCTTCTATGCAAATCCTTGTTACTCTCACCCTTCACTTCAAACCCTCTCACTCCCTCACTCTCGGGATTCTTCACCTTCCTCGCTTTTCACCTCTCTCTCCTCTTCTTCTCCGCCTCCGTCTTCGCCGTCGCTTCTCCGCAGCCCCATCGCTCCGCTTCCCCGTTGGAGCTCGCCCTCGGACTCGTCCGATTCATCTTCGTCTCCGGTGGTCTGCCCCTTTCGTCCGATTTTCGTCGGCGTGCGAAGATTTCTGTGGGATTTCTTCTGTTCTTGACTGCGTGTGCGTGGTCGGCTTTTCTATCGGTGGTTTGTGTTTGTTGGAACTGCGACGCTTTTGCTGGACTACGGACGCGGCAGCTCTTGGAAACATTAGGGCTTAGGGGTTTTGCCGTTGGGTTGTTTTACGGATTACATTACATCTTCAAGAGGCGATGGGTTTTGGAGTTTCCCATTATTCAGGTGACTTTTATATTTGTTTTTTCCTCTAGGTCTTCCATTTTGTGTATGTATATATGTATGCGCTTATATATATGTGTGTCTATATCTATATATGCTTATCAGTGTCAGTCTTTTGCTCTTTTTTGTGCCTCCTTTTAAATTAAATCTTCTGATGCTCCGCATTTAATTCGACTTGGGCAATCATTATATCTCTGATTGTATGTGAGAAACTTCACTCAACTGCCCTAATACGGTCTATTGGCTTGTAGACTTGGGCCAACTTTCCATTTTTCAGAAGCCATGACGACTTAAAAACATTATGAGTAATCAAAACATCAATGCTTTCCTTTTACCGGTCAATCTTAGCATCCAAACTGAGAATTGTTTTTGTTTTATGATTCTATTTATGTTATAACAACTTCCAAGTATAAGATACTTATTCAAATTAATACACTATATATCTTGAGTGGCTTTGAGCCATTTTATATGGACTCGTGTATGTGTGTTGTTGTGGGTATGTGTCTAATTATCGGATTTATCATTTCTTCAAATCCAAGACACAAAAACATGACTAAACATTCATATGAAAGGATTGATGTCTTAAAAGAGTGTGTCTGACATGACTACTTCATTAATTTAAAAGAGTCCTTGTAGCATAGGTTTTGAGATATTTTGGGCAGGATACATCTATAATACAGTGCAACTTTGAAGCATGTCAAATTGCCCCAACTTGCCCATATTGTTGTTGCCCTTTTGTTGCTAGTAGCTTGTCTGATATAATACCCTCTCTTTTTTTTTTATTACGACTGACATGTTCATATGATCAAAATGCACTACCAATTTTTTAACTTTGTATCTCGAGTTATCAACTCACATTCATCATATTCATTTCCTCTTTGTGGAATTTGTTGTTCTCACTTGTATTTACTTGCATGTCATTTGGAATTGTAGTTTAGTTTATTGTGTTTTGGTTTCTTATTGATCATGCTTCTGACTACGTTCTAATTGCTCATATCAACAGCGTCCTCCTTTCTTCAGCTTCAAGATGGGGATCCCTTCAGCTATTAGACAAGCTTTAAAGCTTTCAACTGCAGGTTGCCTTTTCTCAGCTGTGCTGACAGTTTTTCTGCCTAATGAGTCTGTGAGTCAGGTTACAATGGGAAAATTCTTGGCTGAGCAGATAACCTTTTTTGTTGGAAGTTTCATAGTTTTTCTCTGTTGGGAATTAAGCCATCATTTACATCAGGTTGGTTCTTCAATGATCAGTTCTATTGCAAATTTCCATCCCTGTTTACACCCATTGAGCTGTAAGTCTATAGAGAGGCATTGCATATTAGCTCATGTACATTAGATGATAATTTAAATTACAAGATACTATCTATTTCGAATTGTTCTTCAGTATCATTTCTTGTGTTAGTTGACATTTTCGAGTGGTTATATAGGTGCTAAATACAAAAAGGTTCATATTTGCACCCCCAAAAGGATCAGCAGCAGCAGAAACAAATCCAAGTGAACCTCTCCTTGCAGCGCTGGAGGAGAGCACGCCTAGATCTCTTCTGCAGTATCTTGCTTATCTTGATCTCTGTATGGTTTGTGAGCTTAATGTTGATACTTGGCGTAGAGCTGCCTTCTTTGAGGAAACTGGTGAGACTTACAAAAGAGTTATAGCTGTATGCTTGAATCCTCTAAAACAGTTAGCATCGAAGTTGGGTGAAGGTTTGGACGGTTCTTCAGTTGAGAAATCCTTACAATTATCCCATCAGTTACAGTCGCCAATGAACTCACAACTAAACTCAAGATTTCATGAACCATTTAATGACTTGCAGGTACGAAATTCAATGTTAATTAAGTATTGTGGATTATTCTCAGCTCATATAATTATTGCTTTCCACACGAATTAATCTCAATATATACAATTCTTTCTCTTCCCCTTCTTTATCTTACTGTTACATTTCTGATTTCTTGTTTATGTTATCATACATATCTTGAGTAGAATAGGACACCTGTACTCAGATCCTGTTGTTATGTGTATTTGGAAATCTTCTGTCCACAGGTTTAGGGAATTCATGTGTTAATTTTCTCAGTTCTGATTTTTAAATATATGTTAATATCTTCACTCTCAACATCTTGTGCCACTTTACATCTTTTAGGTTGCTCCCTGTCCTGAGGATGGATCTACACCTGTAGATTTGTTATTAAAGGACGCTCTACTGTCTGCAGAAAATTTCTTGATCTTCTTAATGTTATAGTAGTAGTGGACAATGGTCAGATAATTTTTTCTCATTTACTTCTTTATTACATCCTTCAGGGGATATCTGCCTCTGTACTCCGGTCATGTTTGGACAGTTGAATAAAGGGTGCAGATAGAATATGCATATCCATTTTTCCTTTTTTATAAGTAAAAAATTCATTAGAAAGGAACCTACGGGTTTGTTTGGTTAGATGGAAATCAACAGTGGAAAGTGAAAGTGAAAGAAAGGAAAATAAATTTTCTATGATTCATTTGGTTAGCATGGAAAATTTTCATGAAAGTTGTGGGAAAAAAGTATCATTTCATGATTTGGATAGCATGAAAGTTACTAGAAAATATTATGATTTACCTAAATTGTCCTTATTTTCATTAAATAAGACATCAGGTCTAAATAAATTTATATTGAATAAATATTCTTGGTCTTTTTACAAAATTAAAAACGATATAAGAATATAAATAAAAAATTGCGTAGGACATCTAGAGAGAGATATAGACTATAATACTATTTTTTATCAAAAGTTATGCATAAGCACATTTTATTTTAGAGAGCAAAAGGGGGGTATAATTGTAGTTTCATATAACTTTCTCAAGAAAGAAAAATTTTCTTTTTTTTTTTGGAGGAAAATTTTATAGGAAAGTTAGGCGGTTATGGAAAGTTACTTTTGCACAAGAATTTTCTTTTCCTGCTATCCAAACTCTTAAGATGTTCAAATTTTTTTTGTTTCTTTTCCTTTCCTGCTATTTCCATCTAACCAAACCAAGCCTAATGGATTCATCCATTACACAATGCATATGCTATGTTAGTAGACAAATTATACTCTCATCCCATCCAAAAGCTCTATAGAAGAACCTACGAAAAAAATAGCTCATGTGATCCTGAAAGAAATAAGGAATTCCTCCACTACAAAGGATTTACTATTCCTGTGGCTCCTGTCATTGTATATATACCACCGTAGACATAGTGGAGCTGTCTGTCACACTGTACTAACTCGTCTCCCAGTCTTTAACTTCTTCAGCTGGCAAGCTCGGGCTACCCACCAGTCTAGGTATCATCCACTAGATCACCTCCAAAAAAGAGAAACCACAGAAGTTTCCACAAATATCTATCCATCACGCAATGCAGCAAGAGATGACTCTCTCTCCATCCTTTTTTACACAAGCAGCACTAATTGACTATAATTTATCTCCTTTTCAACAAGCTAAGGTCAAATCTTCCCCAGAACTGTCATCCATTTAAAGAATTGCCAAGAGAAACCCTCTCACCCACCTATCTTAAGCACCTTGTTATAAGATCTCAACTTGAAAATACCCCTTGGTCGTTCCACCTCAAAGCATCGTCCTAGCCCTTTACTCTAACTTGAGCAAACAGAAGGAATTCCAAATTTTGGGAAGGAATAGGTTTAGTCACACATATCACAGTGCAATACGGAGTTCCTTGACGGTAGTCAATATTGAAAGTTGAAACTTCTATGTCATCTTGTAACATCAAGGTTCAAAACTGATTTCTTCTTATCTGTTTATATTATATAATGTTATTCTGTATGTGTTTCTTGCTCTCTATCCAGATGTAATTTTGCCTTATGTCCTTCAATATGGTGCTGTGTCTGTTCTGATTGTCAATTTTATCTTGCTCTGATTGTATGGGGAAAAGAGAACCTGTATTGTCAAACCAGTGTGTGCCTAAGATTATGTTTAATTCAACCCTATGGGTCTTCTTATGTTTAACAATTCACTATTTTACAAATTGGATGATATAAAAGTATTCAATACGGATAAAACTGCAAGTTTTTGTATTTGTGCGAAGCTTAAATATTCAGTACAGCTAGGACAGCATAATGTTTTGTGAAGCTTTTACTTAGGTTGTGTTATTGAGCCGATATAGCTTGACATTGAGTCCATATTCAATATAGAAACCCTTATTTGTGAACTCTGGTTCTTGTCTGTCATCTTTCTAGAGTCTCTCTTTTAAGTCACATCTACATTCTTTTTATGCGGATTTTCACTGTTTTTGGTCCATCTGGTTGTATAGAATTTTTTTTTTCCTTGTCAAAAAGGAGAGTAAAAAAACACACATGATGCTAGATTGGTTGCCCAGATCAAGTCATAGTAACAGGAGAAGGGTGGAAATAACTTTGGCCGGAATTTATTCCCCCACCCCGGCTAGAGATACTGATGATAAAAGTACAAAATGGCACATTTTAAGAAGTTACTTCTGAGTAAATATAAATGCGCTCAAAGATCAGTTATATTAATGCTCTCAAAGATTTTAAGTAAATATTAATGCGCTGAAAGATCAGTTATAATGGCATTTCCACAATTAAAAGTGAGAGAGATGAGCCATTTTTTAAAAATTTCTGTGCTGATTAAAGAAGCTAATAATGGTTGCCTACCATTATGCAGCTATGTGCATGGTGTGCCCAGGCCAGTGCTTCACTTACAGCGCTCTCACACAAGGAGGACCGGTTTGGGGTTGCTCAACTCTCCGGTAGCAATGCGGCTGTTATCTCAACACTATTGTCCTGCTTGCTTGCTGTTGAAACAATTATGGGGAAGAAGATCAACTTGCAGTCCCCAACGCATCTGACTGGTCCGGCTGGTTTTAATTGTGCAACACTGAGCACAGGAAGGAGAGACGTGGGCTTGGGCATCACTGGAAAAAGGATACGAAACCCTCAGTACTCGAAAGCATATTCTATGGCCGACATTCTGAGGACTTCTATTTACTGCATCGTGTCTACTTTCCACAATGAGATGCTTAATAGTGCTAAAGCAGGACTTGTTGAGAAGGACTGGATCATTAGTGGCAAGCCTCTTTATGGTACCCACGGAATCCTTCTGCAGAAATTGCAGCTTTTCTTAGATTTCAAAGCTAGCTAGTAGTGGTGTGCTTAGGAGTGTTCTCCTTCAATTACTAATACCTAGTACGAGATCAAAGTCCGGAATTTGGCAATTGAGAGAAGTGATACTTCCCCCAATTCACATTTTTGTTGGGAGATACAAAATCAAACAAAGAAGAGAACTTATAACTATCACGTCACCTTTTGTTTTGTTGAAAACTTGTGCCTGGCTGTTGCACCAAGTTGAATTGCATTTGTATGTATGAGTGAAAAGGAAAAAGTTGAACTGCAAGGTGATATTGTATTTCTTTAGATTCTGTACTCTGGATGCCTTTACACTGCTTGAAAAGAATGGCATATAACTACAATGGTGGTGGATATGGTACATCACTCTGAAAAAGCCCACTTGCTGCATGAAAACTAATTATTTTTAATTTACTAAGACGCTCGATCGGGAAAGTTAGTACTTGAAAAATGATTCAAACTGGGATTGTTGTTGTTATTGGTTCTTGTTTGCAAATTGCAGATTAGTGAAGTTGGGGAAGATGGATGCCTAACAATTCAAAATTGCTTTCATCTTAGTGTTTGCTGGATTACTCGGAGAAAAAGATGAACAAAAGTTGAATAACTACTGCTCAGTGATTTTCAATACTAAAGATAATAGTTAATCATGTGCACAATCCGTCCGAAGTTGAGACTCACCAAACACACCATATATGCATCACACACAAACTTGAAATTTTTGTAGACGATATGCCTTCATAAAACATGCGAGAAAGTATGTAATGTTACCATTTTTTTGAATTCATTTATGTACACATTTAAAACCAATCAGTCAAGGGATTAGGCTGTAATTTAGTGACTGGTATAGGGACGATGTGTTAAATAGTGTCGGGATTGATTACAGCCACAAGGAGTCACCTTTGCATCTTTTTGAATTGCTTTCATGAATTCTATCATTAGTGGCAAACACGTCTTGCCAATGCACATAGCTAGCCATCTGTCTCGATCATGCTTGCAAGATAAAGCACTACTAGTTATATATATATATACACACACACACATACATACAGGCATATATATATATATATATATATATATATATATATATACACGGGAAAAATACTTCTGAACTGCCCTCTGATACGCATACAGAACAGGAAAAAGAATAATTGATAACCCTTTTACTACACTATGAACTTGCTTTAATTTTTATGCAAAAATCTAATCTTTGGATATATAAAGAACCTTTACTTTACAATGCTCTATGAACTTTGATGCAGATACTAGAAAGTTGTGGTGGTATCTCTTGAAACGGATTTGCCAAGTCCTTGTTGTTTCTTATATATAACCTTTGATAAAATGAAAAGGAGCTTTCCAAGTGCCTTGGCTTTTCAAACAGCACTTTGCTCGGTAGAGGAAAATAAAAGTGGACACTGCCATCGCAACGTAAGAATCAACTCCCGCAATTGATCACCACGTAAGCCAGATCAATTCAAAGGCCAACCATTAGTTTACATGTATTGTACGTAATATGAGGTTATGAATATTAACATTTTGGTTCGTTAACTTACATGTATTGTATGTATATTGTAGGACTTAATGTTTTAGTTATCTATGCCTCGCTGCATATATATAAATACATTCTACAAGCAAGTATTATACGAAATGGGTTAGGGGTTGTTTTTCCTTCCCACTCTAGTAAACCTCTGTTTTATATGTTTCTCATACTTTAGAGGGTAATAATTCAAAGAAGAAAGATTAGTTTAATCTACAAGAAAAAGTAAAACCCAAAACAGAGGGAAAAAAGGAAAGTGTCTTGTCTATAAATATTGGAGATAAATAGCAGAAACTGGGTGCGCTAGTTGACACAAGCACCAGCAACTTTAACCAGAAATGGAGGAGGAAGAAGAAGAAGAAGCGCAAGAGCTTGCAATATCAAATCTGATAGCGAAAGGAGGGACTGCAAACAAGTTAGAGCTGACAGTAGATGAAGTGGTGGAAGGCTACGTTGGATCATTCGGGTTCTCCCAGCTGCTGCATGTGTTCTTGGTATCACTGGCGTGGATCTTTGATTCCCAGAACACGTTGATCACCATCTTTAGCGATGCCCAACCTTCTTCTTGGAGATGCATAGGTTCATCATCCTTGTGCATTACTAGTAGCAGTAGTGATGGCCAGGATGCTTCTTCAGTCTGTGGGCTGGTACCAGGTAGTTGGGAGTGGGTTGAGGGCAGTACAAGCTCTACCATTGCAGAGTGGGGACTCGTTTGTGACAGAAAGTTTCTTGCTGCAATCCCAGCGTCCCTCTTCTTCCTCGGTTCTCTCCTGGGTACTTCCTTTCTTCCTTCTACTAGTTTTTTTTTTTTTTTCTTTCAAGTAATACTAGACATGACCAAAACTTTTTGTAAAACATATGAGAAAAATTTATTGTGACACAGATTATATAGTATCTTAATTTATATAGAAGGAAACTTCAAATCAGGTCTGTATAATCTAGGGCAAGTGTAAAAATGTTCCAAGTTACTACGGTTTAATATTCATAAAGAACCTGCAAAATTCAGATTGATTGAAAATAAAAATTCAGAATCACTGAAAGAAGCTATAATGCCACCCCTAAAACTGCATGCTCGTGTTCAAGTTAAAAAAAAAAAAAAAAAGGTTGAGCTTGCCTACTGTTGTGAAACGCGGTTGTGTGGGTTTTGCCCAAATGGCATAACTTATTTTCTGGGCAGGGTCTGTCGGCTATGGTCGCTTGGCTGACTCTTTCTTGGGAAGGAAGAGAACGGTTCTCCTTTCATGTCTCCTGACCTCCATAACTGCTTTTCTCACTTCTCTCTCACCAAATATCTGGATATATGCACTGCTCCGTTTTGCCAATGGGTTTGCACGTTCAGGGATTGGCATATGCTGTCTTGTGCTCTCCACAGAAGCTGTTGGCCACAAATGGCGTGGTCAAGTTGGCCAATACGGCTTCTTCTTTTTCACAGCAGGCTTCCTTTCACTCCCCTTGATTGCTTATCCCACCAGAACTTGCTGGAGAAATTTATACAGAATCATCTCTCTTCTCCCTCTCCTCTACTCCCTCTTTATACTCCCCTTTGTATCAGAGTCACCACGTTGGCTCCTCGTGAAGGGAAGAAGCAAAGAAGCACTCGAGGTCTTGGAAAGATACGCGAAACTGAATGGTAAGAAGCTGCCAACCAACCTGAGTCTTTCAGAGCCATTCCCTTCCACAATGGTTGGTCAAGGAGGAAAATCACTAGCAACGTCAGACACAGAAATGAACCTATGGAACACTAAATGGGCTGCTAAAAGAATTGTCACAGTTATGGTGGCCGGTTTTGGAGTTGGCTTTGTCTATTACGGTGTCCAACTCAATGTCGGAAACCTGAACTTCAATCTCTACTTCACCGTGGCGCTAAATGCAATGATGGAGATTCCGGCAGCTTTTATTGGCAGCGTGCTCTTGAGCTTCACAAATCGCCGTCAACTCTTCTCCCAGTCGGCTTACATAGCTGGAGTTTCATGCATCCTCTGCGTTGTTTTCTCCCACGGTAAACATGAAGAGACAGATGAATATAAAGGGAGCTGGCCTCAATTGACTCTTGAATCAATAGGATTCATGGCTGCTTCAACAGCATTTGATGTGCTATATATCTACAGCGTTGAGCTTTTCCCCACCAATGTGAGAAACTTCGCTGTGTCTCTGTTGCGCCAAGCCTTGATGTTAGGGGCTTCACTCGCTCCTCTGCTGGTTGTTCTTGGCCGACGGAGCCCGTCTATTTCCTTCCTGGTATTTGGGGCCCTTTCCATCTTTAGTGGCCTGTTGAGTTTGTGGCTTCCTGAGACAAGGAATGCTCCACTCTATGAGACGTTGGAGCAGCAGGAGGAAGAGGAGAGACTAAATTCTGTATCCGAAGACTCCGGGTTAGAGCTTGGGAAGTAGATAAAGTAAACAATGAATGTTGGTGATCATTCTTTTGAACCTGCAAGAGTGAATCCAAGAACAGCTCCAAAAAAAACCTCTTAAGCTATGCAAGTTCTTCCAGTTGTAAACTAACGGCAATTAGTAGGGTTTATCTATAAGATGACAGTGTTTCTAAGCTAAAGCCTGGTGCAGTTCTTTTTTAAATTCGTATCCATTTATGAGGTGCCACAATATTTTCGATGTGGCAAACGAAGTGGGATTATACAATGTGAATCAGCATCAGTCTTGTTTTACACTATATCCTTTGTCATCAATCTCTAAAGCTTACTATATCTTATTGAAAAACGGAGCATACACTGACACTCAGAGTTGTATATTAACCCTTTCCCGTCAGGACCTTTACATGAGTTCGCAGGAACTAAATTACATATTAAAGATCCCAACAAAATTACGTCGGAAATAGGATCCCTACAAGATTTCAGATTCTCAACCAAAACATGGGATAACAAAGCCATCTAAATCATCAAGTGCCTGTCCGAGGTGTAAGTTTTTATTTGGAAATTTTAAAGGTTTAGAACAGGACACCATATTTAGGGACTTCCTTATGACAACCAAATTTGAAATAAATATGGCATAATGATCAATATCTGTTCTATGGTAACTTAGCACAAGTATTATCTATATTAATAGTTTGATGAACATGGATTGGATAACCACTAATGTAACACAGAGTAGATGAATAATGGATTTGTCAGGGTTGTTCAACCACTAAGAATAAGTAGAGTGTATTGAACCTTCTCTCATCTTTTTTACTCCAAGGTGATGACTCGTGGCGGTTAATTAAGAAGGCAGCCTCACCTATCTCAGTATTATAGGGACTCTGGAGTTAAGATACTCATCGGAGAATTAATTAAAAATCCAAAACTACATTTTCAGATTGCTTTCACCCACTCATTTGCCCATGCCAGATTACATTCTTGATAACTGTCATCACTACAGGGTTAAATAATAAAGAACAAGTAGGACTTAATCCAAGCACCCAAGTTCAAGGCTAGCTTGAAAACCCACCGAACCAGTCCACCATGTAAGTCAGCCCACAAAGAAAGCTGCAGCCCTTTTGAAGCAAACATAATCCTACTAAGAAAACAGAAGATTCTCCACAATACAACAACCAGTTAACTGGGTTTCTAACCAAAATCTATTATTGCTAAACAAAGTACAAATACAGCACTGAAATGTTTTTGGTAAGAGTAATCATACTCTGCATTGTGTAGATTTAGACAAAAACCTAGAGAAAAGAAGGTGGAGGAACATTGAGGGAAGCCAGAACCAGAAGACCCCAGCAACTTGGCCTTTCAGTAGCACCTCATGTATGCCTGGGGAAAAAATATCACTTTATGAGATTAATAATTGAACCAATAGTAGATCAAAGCATACACAGCATCTATATATAATCTACATCCACAAAACTCCCACATCATGAACTAAATGCCATGCTTGTACGAGAATCAAATAAGTGGAAATCGAGCCTGGTCAAATGCAAAAAACCCAATATGTTGCATATTACAAGAATCCCTAAATAATAATAATTAAAAAAGCAATTAGCCTGTCATCAATAGATACATTTTGACTACCAAATTTTTACTTAAACTTGGGCACGACAAGCAAAACAACATTATTAACCCAAGAGAAAGTATAGAACAAGCTACGCATCTAAACTACTGACGTGACATATAAATTCCAACAAGAGCATCCTACATTTAGCTTCTCCTCTAGGCTACAGAGGGACATCAATCATGATAGGCAGAGTGAATACCACAGGGTTTCAGCAGGAAAAACAATGACAGTAAGCCATGAGCAGAAAATTAAGACAATATTTTGACTAAATGAATGGATTTGAAATGACATCATAATTTTATATTGGCAACTAGTGATGAACTATACCCACCACGAGAAGGTACAGATTGGTACACAAGCAGCTGTTACAAAATTCAGGTTTTTTAAACCATCAGGTAAGGTATACAAGGCCCAACGAGTTGTGAATCAGACTCATGTTAAAGAAACTATTTAGCCTATTCCCTAACCACTTGAGCTTGGGACAAGGGTTGTCTTATGTCTAATATGTTCTCGGCCATTATGATTTTGGAAGTTCTTGAGTTCAAATCTTTCCATCTGCATTAGTTCTCCCACTTTTTTGTTTCCCCGTCCTAGCTTTCTGTTTTGCACTCTATTTTGTCTGTCTTGTTCTTTTTTTTTTTAGCAATAAGAATAGCATCTTTAACCCACTCCTCCCTTAAAGTGTCATGTCAATATTTTTCCATTAAGCTACAACAACTTTAAACCGCTATATTTGTTTTCCATGTATAATGGGTGAGAGGAGGTGTGGGAGCTTCTCATGCATTATTTGGCCGTTCTCTAACTACTTAATCTTATGGAGCAAGAGGGTATTTAACTTAACAAATGTAATTCTGAAATTTTATCGATCTAGGTTTGACATGGAACCCTTCAATAAGTCTTTGATAAGCAGTCCTCATATTCCACAGTGTCTCTCGCAAAAGAAAGAGTTCCTTCCAAAAATTGCTAGTAAGCACCATATCATGATCACTAACTATCAATTGTGGCTTTCAAGTATCTTGAAGATGTTATCAATGAAGAGCTTAGCCACGGCCCAACCATATCCAAAAGGGAGGCAGTCCACAACCACTACATTCTTTCCTTGAGATGGATGATAACCTTCCATAATATCCATAGATATATCAGACCAGAGATGAGAGGAAATTGGTAGTGGCCGCAAGAGAACAGGAGCAGCCACTGTTTCCCCTTAGTTCCTTAGGCAAGTGTCACACTCTTGCACAAATCGCTTATTAGAATTTCCAAATAATAGCATCCATCTCAAAAGTCTACGAAAGGCCCATTACTTATTATAATTACTAATTTAATTGATTCATGCCCAATCCAGAAGTACTTGTTGGATTGGCTATATGATATGGATTATGGACTGGCTAAAATTCCTTGGTTCATGTCCAAGCCAGAAACCCACTAAACCCAGCCATATAACTATATGTTTGCTTGCGCAACTGTGAGTATTAAAATCCATTATCCCAGTTTTGCCTGTGCGGGTTTGGGAATGTGGAGAAAAACCAAATCTTTGGTATTATTTTGTAGGAAATGACTAGAAATAAATGCTTGCCGGACTAAAAAACTTGTACGTGCCCCCAAATCTATTTAAATCAACTCTCCCTAGGGATCTTAAGAGGGCTAGGAATCATGTTATTTTCTAAGGAGGAGAGTTAAGTAGGTAACTAATCAACTCATAGCCAAATTATTCAAACGGAGCTCAAAAGAAAACTAGCAAATCAATGTTTATAGAATTGTGGAATTAAAGAGAAATTCAGGGAAACCCTAAAACGAGAAAGCAAATAATGAAGTACCTGAGTGAATGGATTGTTTCTATTTACAGTAACGATCGGCTTTCTTCTTAACACGATCATCAAGAGCGTCCTCGACCGTCTTGGAACTAAACTTGGGATCGTAACGGAATTTCTTGGCCTCAACCGGGAAAAGCTCTTCGTACTTCATACGCTTTGCGGCGTCGATTGTGTAAATCTCTCCTCCTCCTCCTGATTTGTCGGCGGTTGAACCCTCCTCACCACCACCACCGGCGGCGTCGACGACCTCTTCGGAGATAAATTCAGCGGCTTCGTCAGATAAGTTTTCATTCTTCTTGGTCTTCTTCTTCTTCTTCTTGTCGATGGATTTGCTGCGACTGGCGAGAACGCCACCTTTGAAGGCCAGCCTCCCTCCTTTCGCTCTCTGGTATGGGTCCGACATTCGCCTTCGCTTCCTCTCTCTCTCTCTCTCTCTCCCCCCTTCACTCTGGGCTTTCTTCTTTGAGGCCCTCTTTCTGTGCGTGTTATGTTTTCAGAATTTTCCAGGCCGCTGTTTTTAATTTGCTGGTCTGGTGTGACTTTGAGACGTTCGAGTTTTTATTAGAAAATAAAAATATAATAATACCAGTAAAATTTTGAAATAAAAAAAAAATTATTTCTTATTCGCATTTGTGTGAGTTTTTTTTATAACAATGCAACAAATTCTTGTGTGCCCATTATTGGTGTGGCATTTATTCTTGTAGGTTAAATTAACTTATTCTCTTCAAAATTTTGTCTTTAACTCTTGACTTAAACTAGTGTTTTTCTCGGCAAATTTTAAAGAAGAGTGTTACTGTTCTTGCACAGTCTCTACTGATTGGTGAAAATCAATCAAACAAAATTAAATGCTTCCCTGTAATAAATGTCCTACTTTTTCATTAATCAATATACCCTTCTAGCTATAAAGTATTTATATTGGTGTCATCAACAAACAAATAAAATTATAAACCTAAAGTATTAAAATATTTTTATTAATATTTGTTTATCTTGTCATGCTTTTAAATATTTTTAATATTTATACTTATTATAATCATTTCCTATATAATTTTAAAATTTGTAATTATGGCTAATTGAATTAAATAACATATTTTTAAAGTAGTAAATATATACATGCGACTCTTCTATCTATCTATATCTATATTTTTCTATCTATTTATTATTATTATTATCATCTACTAAAAGTGTGAGGCTTTTATTTTTTCTATACATTTTTAATTTTTATATTTATATTATTTGTGGTATGAGTTAATACTTTCTAAATTAAATATGATTATTAATATATTTCTTAACTTTTTTTTTCCTGTCATAGGACAAAAACGTTGGTGATTAATAATTGTATTCTTAAACGTTTCTTAATTCTTTTTCTTAAAAGTTTCTTTTTTCACAACAATGCTAAAATATTTCACATTATTATAATATTTTTTCCTATATTTATATTATTTGTTATATGAGTCAATACATTCTAAATTAAATATGGTTATTGTTCCCTTTTCCTACAAAGGATACAAACGTTGCTTATTAATAATTGTATTTTTAAATTTTTTTTCTGAACAACACCCAAAAGACACAAAAGTTTCACATCTCATTATTATAATCATTTCTTATATAATTTTTAAAATTTTGTAATTATGGTTAATTGAATTAAAGAACATATTTTTCTTTTATAAATAGTTTTTATTTGTTTGTTGATGGCACCAATGTAAATACTTTAGAACTAGAAGGGTATATTAATTGATGAAAAAGTATGGCATTTATTATAGGAAAGTATTTAATTTTTGTAATTAATTTTCACCAATTAGTGGAGCAACTGTTCCTAGCACTTTTCAATTTTAAAACCTAAATCATAAAACACTGTCACACCACCACCACTTGTCATCTCGTCTTTCCAGTCCACACCACCATCACCGACACTGCAACCACCTTCCATCATCGCCGAGGCAGCCCCTACCATTCACTATCGCCAATGCAGCCCCCACCCTCCACCATCTTCTTTTGATCTTATGTTGTTTAAAGAAATAAAAATTTACATATCTACACATGTACCCGAAGAAAGGTTCACGAATCAATGTAATGCACCACAACACTATAAAAGTCAACCCACTTTTAAAATGAAGTAATGCACCACAACACTATAAAAGTCAACCCACTTTTAAAATGAAGACGATTTTCAGCCACACCTACCGATTCTTTATACATGTGTGTGTGTGTGTATATATATATATATATATATCATATGTTTTTAAGTTTGTTTGTGTATTTTTTTTTGTGCTAATTTTGGAGTTACAATAATAAATTTGTGTGTCCTGATGTTATCGAAAACGATTTCATTTACCCAGCGCACAATCAAAACTACATTATCAAATGAACGCAAATTATTGAAGCTACTTTGATTTGCACCCCTTTTGAGTTCAAATAAACCATAGCCACAAAGATGATGGAGAAAGTGGGTTGTGGCGGAGAGCTTAGGACCAACAGTGGAGAGAATAAGAGTGTGGAGCGGTACTGGTGATGGTGGAAAGAGAGGGGTTAGTGGTGTTGAAAAATATAACGTATATGATATTATTTAAGATATAAAACAATTATACTAACATGCTAAATCACATAAATTATATATCTTCTAAAATATCATAAGAAAATCTTTTATCATTTCACACTATATAAAACTTCTATAAGTTTCTATATCAAGTAAGATTATAACATATGTAATAATCTAGACTACATGAACTCATGTATAATACATATATCACATGTTATATAAATTATATGAAATATAACATAGTCAAGTAACTCGTGCTAATTATATACTTTATAACTTAACATAAGAATAAAATAAATATCAAAGAAGTTGTAGATCGAGGCTAGAGTTAGACTATGTCTTTAAGACAATTGACGTCGCGCATGGTGCTGAACGGACTCAATGACGCTTGTCTCCAGGATACAACGATCTCTCACCGATCAAAAGCAACACTCCAATTTGATCGTCTCATTGAACACTAATGTGTTGTACGCTTTTAGACTTCACTTGACCTTTGGGTTTACTTGGCTAGGACTCAACCACCTTGTACTCTCTTGGACTTCACTTATCCCTTGGGTTTACTTGGCTAGGACTCAACAACCTTGTACTCTTTTGGATTTCACTTGACCCTTGGGTTTACTTGGCTAGGACTCAACCATCTTGTACTCTCCTAGACTTCACTTAACTATTGGATTTACTTGGCTATGACTTAACCACCTTGTACTCTTTTGGACTTCACCTTCTTAACTTTGGGTTAGACCTTGACTCGGTGGAATGTACTCTCTTGGACTTCACTTTCTCAACTTTGGGTTAGACCCTGACTCGGTGGAATGTACTCTCTTGGACTTCACCTTCTCAACTTTAGGTTAGACCCTGATCCAGTGGAATATACTTTCTTGGATTTCACCTTCTCAACTTTGGATTAGACCCTAACTCAGTGGAATGTACTCTTGGACTTCACCTTCTCAACTTTAGGTTAGACCTTAACTCGGTGAAAGAATAAGGGTTATGCTAGATTACACTTGGTGTATATGCAGAGGGAGAAATGAAGTTGTCTGAGAAAAAGTATTTTGCAAATAAGACTGGAGGGCCTATTTATAGACATTCGAATAGGCATTGGTTTCATTGGTTCGTTTGAACCATCACTGGTTGTGATGGTTCAGTTACTAAGTAACTCTTTATCATTCCAATCTCCAACAACCACACAGGTTTCATACTTTCAATGAATTCCTATAGAGACCGGAACCAAATTTGATCGATTTTTGGATTTTTCATCATTTTTGCCATGAATGTGTTTTAAATGATGTCATTGATCTTTCGAGAGTGGGAAACATGTTTGGAATGTTAATTAAAGGTTTTTGAAAATTTTGGAGAAGTTTGACTTTTTTGGTCAACCCCGGCCCTGGGAATTCAATTTTTTTTTGAAAAATAATTATTTTTGAATTTAAACGTAACGAAATGTTTAATGAGTTAAGGAAGTGATTTTGAGACCGTAGGAGCTTTCTGAATCAAAAATGGAGCCCGGGAAGGTACGTTAAGTGACTTAAGGGCAAAATGGTCATTTGCCCTTAATGAGGTGTCAATACACCTATATTTATATTGCTGGGATAGATTTTTAAGGGGAGAGAATTTGCCATTGAAGAGCTCTTAAGCTCTCCTTCTTCTCCAACCTTCTTCCTTGGTTTTGAACACCTTATGGTGAGATTTGTAGTTTGCTCCCCTTTTCTTCCTCTACGCATTGGTAGGTTCAAAGTTTTCCATTAGAGAGTTCCAAAAATTGAGGGTTGTTAGAGTTTGGATTCGGGTTTCGTCCAAAAAGGAAAGTGTGTTCTCCTTGACCTGATCTAAGGTTCTCCGAAAATAAATTTTGACTTTGAGGGACTTGAAGTTTGGTAATCCTAGGGCTTGCTAGAGGAAGGCTTTAAACTTGAGGGGGTTCTCCTTCTCTCTTAGTTGTCAATTCTAGAGTTTCGGGTGAAACGATGAGGTGTAGGTTGTGTATTACATGAATGAGAGTAGTAAGAGGGGTGGGATTTGATGTTTTTTTCCTTCACTTTAGTCTCTTCTATGCAATAATTGATATGCCTTATTTTATGTGTAACATGAGGGGCCAGTATGTGCAATGGGTGAAAATGAGAGCATATATGCTTATATGCTATGTTTTGTGTACATATGCATTATGGAAAATAAAGAACATGTATGTAATTATGTGTTGGTAATGTGGTTTGAAATGTATGTTAATTACTTATAGTAGATGTATACATTGGATGAATCATGAACAATATATACTAAATTAGAGATTTATAGGCATATGCGACTTATGTGTAATATTTGACATATATGTGATTATATGTGTGGTTGTGTAAAGAGAGAAATGCATGCTATGTACCTTAAAAACTAGATTGTGTATTTGAGAAGCATGAAAATTATATGCTAGACATTATATGCTTGAAACGCATGTATGGGGTAATTATGAGAAAACGAGAAAAATGAATCGTACATGGAATGTCAGAGTTGTCCAACCATGCTAAGTAAGTGGCATTATCGCCCAATGAGGTATGACCGCTGGAGTGGTCCAATTATACCAAGGCTAAGGCCTAGGATCGGATTATATCCATATTTGGTGACTGTCGGAGTTATCTATTCACCTTGTAGTAAACCAAAATATTGTCATTGAAGTATGACATTGTTAGAGTTGTCCATGTCATACTAATGTGTCGAAAGTGTCCAAGGTTACATGATCTGTTGGAGTGGTTTAAATCATGTTAAGGTATCAGACTAGGGCCGAGAGAGAAAAAGTTATGGTTTTTGCTTATATGGTTTATGGTGAAGCCTGATTTATGTTTAAATGCATTTATGTATATGCATTGATTATGAATGAACTTGTGAATGTTCAAGGTGACATGTAATATAGTGACATGCATTCATGTGGGTCAGTATCGAGTTGGCACCTAGGTGGGCTGGGATGTTCCTACTGAGCCGTTGAGTTACTCACCCCTCTCCCTTTAAATATTTTGCAGGTAAGGCATTGAGGATAGATGAGAAGGACTTGATTAGTCACTTGTAGCTCATAAGAGCAAACGCATTTTAAGATTTTTTTGAGGTTTATGTATGGATTATGTATATTTAGCTACCTATGCCGGCATGTGGCATGTAGATTATGTAGATGTTGTAGTTACATTCATTTTATGTAACTTATAGGTTTATTTGGACCTTGTATGTATAAATAATGAGGTTGATTCATGTACATTGTGGATATATGAAATGTATGTTTAGTATCAAACGTTTGGTATTTTGCATTTTATTCATGCTTTAATGTTGTATGAGGTGATATGAGGATATGTAAAGCAAATAAGATATGAATTGCATATATGGTGAACACTTGAGAAATTTTGTAGAAATTCAAGTCGAGGGTAGTTTGAAGTGGCTCAAAGTGCAGTTTGAGGCACCTTATAAATTTTGAGGTGGCTCAAAAAGTATTCTAGAAAGTGTTGTTTCTTTTAGAAGTTTGAGACGGCTTAAACTGAAGTTTGAGGCGTCTCAAAGTCCTTTAACTCTTAAAGAGTTGGAATTTCATGATTTGGGAATGAAAATGAATAGTTATGAATGTATGGATCGATGTGGGCCCATTGGGATGGATAGTGATGAGTATATGCATAGATAATCACGTACGTATGATTAGCTTTTGCGGTTGTAAGGTGTCGATGTTTCATTTAATCACCCTCGTTTTTGGGAGTTGAAAATCGGGGCGTGACAACATGGTATCACAACATAGTGCTCAAGTGAGAGCATTGAGGTGAAGTCTTGGTATCAAAATATAATATCTAGAGTGATTGTGATTCAAAGTGTGGTTCGATAACTTAATCACCCTCGATTTTTGGGAGTCGAAAATCAGAGCATAACAATTCCTAACCATAATAATAGCTGGACCTGCATATGCACTCGTCACCACAACACAAACAATGGGACATAATTTCTCATTCACACCATAATTTTTCAACAGGTGGTGGTGGTTATGGTTGTGGCAACAACGGTGGTGGTGATATTACTGATGTGGCAGTGGTGGATAGAATAGAACATATATAACATGTTGCTTAAGTATTTGAAATTGGGGTATTTTTTAACAAAACATTAGCACTTAAGGCTATTTTTGTAATTGTATATTCGACATCAATTTCACTAACGCTCTTAGTTTAACAGGGTGTTAGTGTTAGTTTGCAAAAACTTTAATTTGACAGTAATAAAGAAAGACACGTGTTAATTTAATATATGTCCACTTTTGGTGGCCTAATTACAAATATACCAACTTTCAAATAGTATATGCCCAAAAAATAACTTTCAAAAAGTAATTACAAATACGAAAATTTATACTATTTGGGTCCAGATTGCTCTTAAGATCTTTTAAACCACTACACAAATGTCCTTCACATATTAGTTTACTAAAACTTTTATTACACAATGTAATGATTATTTTGCATTATGAAATATTTTTATAATTTTACTGCACAAAATATTAAAATTAATGTACCATTTTTTGTAAGAATTTTTCATTCATTATTGATTGACAAGATCATACAATGCGGACCTTCTAGTCAGCTTTAATACTTATACCTGATATTTGAAAAGACCAGAATTTGATTCATTTGGTGCTTGGATAATTACTCATTGAAGATTTGGAAACAATGTAATACATTTA
The DNA here is from genome assembly GCA_026545225.1 of Cornus controversa. NCBI lineage: Eukaryota > Viridiplantae > Streptophyta > Magnoliopsida > Cornales > Cornaceae > Cornus > Cornus controversa. The sequence goes on along the minus strand of CM048848.1, from coordinate 66,875,281 downwards.
TTACACAATGTAATAGTTTTACTGCATTTATATAATACTTTAACTGCATTATGTTATAATTTTACTGCACAAAACATTAAGCAGTGTATGATTAATAAGCTGCAGATGGGTAATTTGGTGTCTTGTATTGAGGAACAGTGAAAAGTGTCAAATACGTAAATACTTTTGTATAAGTTATTTTTTGACCACATACTAGTTGAAACTTGATATATTTGTAATTAGGTCATCAAAAGTGATCATAAATTAAATTAACCCTAAAGACAAACTTCGAGAGTTCAGAGTAATTTACTCATTCTTCTATGTACTATATATATTATCAAATACATTAATTAAATCACACTTAAATTGATAATGAATGACTTGTCAAAACATCTTACATTTCTAGAAACTTTCATTCTATAAGAGTGAAAAAAACTTATAAAAAATAAAATAAAATAAAATTTTGATTTTTTTTTTCATTTTTGTACTTTTCATAATTTCTATCCTAACCAAATGAAACTTAAATTTTTGTTTTTTTCTTTTTGGGTTAGATTTTGAAACTCACAACTAAAGAGCATAGGGATTGAAGCTCAAGTTTGCAAATTGTTTTTAAAAGTTACATCTATTTCTAATATTTTCTTTTCAACGGTGCACGCAATCATAACCAACAGTGAGAAATGATTTTTGTTCTCCTTTTAATCTTTATGAAAATGAATGAATTATTTTCCTTTGACCTAGTTGATAAGAAAGAAAATAAAAATTAAGAGTTATAGATCAGTAGTAAAAATAAAATTAAGATCAAGTTGTTGTTTACTCTTATTTTTTCTAATTTTTTAAGTTGAAAGTTAATGATTTAAATTTATTAAAGGCAAAAGAAGATGTGTGAGACTTTGAGTCTCTTACAATGATAAAAAATAAAATAAATAAATAATTAAAGCTAATAAGTTTCAACTTTTCCATGAACCTTATGTTGTGCAGTGGCTCATTCTTCCTTTCTTTATTTCCATCTCTCTTCAGTCAAACAAGCAAAGCTCCTCTCCTCGTCCCCATGTTTCTTCTCTCCACCTCCTCCTTGAAAACATATCATCCATCAATTGTCATCCAAATATATATATATATATATATATATATATATATATTACAGACTATAAAGCTTGAATACGAACACTGGACACGAGAACGACGCGATAAAATTACTATATAAGACTGAATAAGATAATTGTTGAAATATTATTTATCTGGCATCAATGTAAGATAAAGTAACTATGAGATAATAGGTATTCTTTCTGCTGAGATTGGGTAATATTTTTATAGTTGAATTCATACGTGGTTGAAAATAAATATAATACTTAATTAGATATTAGTTATTATATGATGTTATACTTGATTAATGTACCTTTTATGAGTACTTTTATATATAGAAATATAAGGTAAGATTAATTTGTTGAGCAACGATTGCGTTTAGTAGTACTTGTGAGCTCACCCCTTTAATAATTTTCAAGTACAATATTAACGATTTCACAAAGACTTAATTTCAGTGAATTTATATTTACTGATATCATCTTTTATGGAATCGATCCCCTTTTGACTGTATAAGAACATGTGGAGCTCAAAATGTTTGAAAGTACAATAGAACGTTCTTTTACTGATATTATCACCATTCAATATTAGGTCATTTCTAGCACTACTGTACTTTTCTTATTCATTGCGGGTTGGTTATTAGTGTTAGGAACACACACATGTTATTGACGAATAAAACAGATAGAAAAATACACACTCAAACAACATGAGATTTACGTGGCTCAATAAATTGCCCACGTTCAGGGGTGAAGAACAACTTTTTTTACTTCAATATTTTTGTTACACACTCTTTCTCTCTCTGCAATTATCTCTCTCTTTTCTATACAATTTCTTTTCTCGACCTCATATATATTTATAAAGTCTTCAAATCCAATTCTTTATTGGGCAAAGACTATAATTCCTTAGAGCCCAAGACAACTTATCCTCCAAAAAATTATCTTTAAAAAAAAATCTATATAAAAACCCAATAATATGATAACAATTTTCACATTGGCATAAATTCCATTTTCGCACACTCCTATATAGAACCACCTTAATTGAAAATCTCTCGACCTTGAACAAAACACCTTTTTTATTGTCGTTCTCGCCATTTCATCGCATTCACCTATTGCGAGCAAAATCCAAGTTCAAATAGTCAAACTTATAATCTAATCTCATATTGTCAAATTGAATTCTTTTACTTTTGGAATAAAGGTTGGTGTTATTACAATCAACAAGGTTTCTTCCTTCTCTTGCCACTCTTAATTGGATACTCTAGTAGATCTCGAAACAGGACACTCTAGTAGATCTCGAAACAGACTTCTATTTTGTCTTTGCAATTGCTCCACATAACATAGTATTTTTCAACAAAATATAGAGGTTATTAATGATTCGTGTGTGAGTGTGACTCAAAAAGTATATCAATTAAAATTTTCCACACTTCGCAATAGAACGAATTCCTTGCAGAATAGGGCTATCGAAATGAATGGGTATCGAACCTCAAGGACTGTGGTCTGACTGTGTTGGATATAAGGAATTAATTCTAATTAAATTTAAAAGAAGTAAATTCTGATTTTTAAAACTAAATTAACTAATGAAGCAATTGAACAAAAGCAAGAAAAACTGAGGAGTGTAGAGAATATAAGATAAGTCTAGGGTAATTGATTTCACCACTAACTTCACAATCAATGGTCAATTGAACTAACTATGGGGCATCATATCATGCATAAGTGGTGTCGGTGGCTACAAGCTCACCTCTATCCGTCCAGAAGATAACATATGATTAAGGCTAAGCCATGGACTATCTTCGATTGGCATGGGCCATCTGCCTAACTACTCTAATCTAGGGTGCAGTATGGTTCATCTTCTCTAGGCATAATCCATCAAAGCTCATAACAATATATTCAGTGATTACCATTGTGTAATAATCTCTCTCATGATCACAGAAAACAAAAGAGATTGAGTTCAATAACAACAACTAAATATCTAAGACAAGATAAGAAATCATTGAGATTGAATTTACAAGACTTTTATTGCTCAATTCATTAATAAGAATCCTCACAATTACACAATCTATGCATGTATATAAAGGTCCCCAATAATTAAAACAATCAAACCATTGATGCTTTGTTAGGGCTACATCAAAACCCTAGTGGATGAACTAGCCGCTCATGGTAGAAGAAGAAGCTTCAACTGTTGAGGAAGAAGACATCATCTTTCTGAATTACGCGTATGACTTCGTTCTCCAATGGCTCTGCAATATGTTTCTGTTCTCTTCAGCCCTCTCAGACTCTCCAATCTCTGTGTAAGCTCTCCCAATTCAGCCTCCAAGTCTTCCTTTTATTCCCCAAGAGAATTCACCAAAGTCCTAATCCAATTAGGAATTAATTAGGGTTTCCCGCAGCACTAATCAGGTGGGTTTTTTCTGCTGACTTCGGCCCAACTTTTGACCCACTAGAAGTCCGATTCACGGAATTTTCGTGAAATACAAAAGTGTGCAGAATCAAATTTCGTTCAACCCTACGCGAGAATTATGTCGATTTGAGGCTCGGAAATAAGACTTCTGGTCCGTTTTCCAAAACGGGATTAAGACTGCATTATGCGCAGATTTGGGCTTCAGGCCCGAAACCTTCTTAAGCAGCTGTAATTCTCTTGGACCTCTTCCTTGGGCTGATTTGAGTTAAAATAAATGGTTGAGTGAATCTCCTTGATGTAGGCTTCATCTCACCATCTTGGATGTCTTCTTTAAAAGCCCAAAATTCTGGTTTTAACTGAAATAATTATTAAGGCCCTGAAAATACAGAAAACACTAAAACAAAGTAAAATAACAAAATAATCTATCACTAAGAGAATAAAATACATAAGTTAAGAGGCTAGAATGCGTAACATTCAACGCCTATCACACCCCCAAACTTACATATTGCTAGTCCCTTAGCAATAGAATAAAACAAAACTAAAACAAAGGAAACTAACAAATACTAACTAAACTACCAAACTCCACTTTCGTGGGAGAAACGATTGCATTTAGCATATGCAACAAGCCTTTAAACCCCTAGGTTCCCCCTAGTGGACGAGTATAGTCTCGTGAGGGTTTCCAGAAATGTTACCCACAAACATTCAAAATTCTGTTTCAACATTAATTCAAGAAGAAGATTACAACATATAGTTACAAACTTGCATTCAAGAATAGTTTCAAACTTTCAAATCTTATAATTCAAACCAATGGTCCCCATGCATAATTCACATCAACATATCTTAAAATAATCAACTCTAGTCCCCTCGTGTAAAGTGAACTAGCAATCATCTTATGTAGCATAACTCAGTTCTGAATATATTAAGGCACATACCCTTTCAATTCACTAGCTCCCCTTATTGAAATCATACTTCCCAACATGATTACATGACTTTTCATTTTTTTTTTTTTCATCATTCCTTTTTTTTTCATTGCTTTATTGGTTGTGCAATGTCTTGATCTATTAAGCTTTCTGAAAGATCCATGTAGCAAGCTTTCAGTCAGTGGCTCCCAAACCAGATGGCTTTAGGGCACTAGGCTTTAAGATACCCCGAAGACCTAATTACTCGAATCAGTCAGGCTACAAATCAAGACAACCAATGCTCATCTTTTCTCACCCTTTCACTTTTGACGCGAACACTCCGTGCTTCCTGAGGCATAGAGGCCCGGTTACTCATGAAAAGGATCAAATTGATTTGCTTATTCATCACTTTTTTCTTTTCTTTTTCTTTTTTCATTGAAGTCAAGTAAAACACATTATCGGTACTCATTCTCAAGAGATACTAATTAATATCAAGCATATGTAACTCAATAACTCAAAACCAAAGATTATACCCCATAAGACTATGCTAGTGTATTTGTGCATGTAAGGAAAATAAAATTAATCATCCCAAAGCATGTTAAAGCAAACCATGATTAAAACCACATACTTTAAATCACAGGTTTCAAAAATTCAAAACATACTCAAAAATTGCAAGTTATGCACCTACATAAGGTATTAATCCTTTGAATCATGTCAAAACATACTATCTAAAAATAAAACAAAATAAAATAAAATAAACAAACTAAGAAAATAAAATAAAATAAAATCCTAATACAAGAAGAATTTCACACAAATTTCCCCCCATATTGCAATAAAGCACAAAAATAGGCATCGCCTCACCCCCAAACTTAAACTGTACATTGTCCTCAATGTACTACCAATCGAAGCATAGAAAAGAGTAAGAACGATATTACCGGGATCATGGAGTAGTGGAAAGAAAATAGAGTACATCACGAGCACGAAGGCAATGCAAGCACACCCCCAAACTTGGATGTTTCAATCTGTCAAAACAAACCACTATACCCCAAAGATCAAGTGAAAATAGGATGGGTGAAAATAAATATGAAAGAGAAAAATCCTAAAAAAAAATAAAATATTTTTTATTTCATTTTTCAATCAATTTTTTTTTTCATAATAAAAATCTAACTACAAAAAGAGAAATAAAAAAGAAAAATAAAAACTAAAAATAAAATAATATACAAAAGATGGTTACCTTCCTGTCAAGGATGTGGTGGTGACTGAGCATCCGGATCTAAGTTTGCTTGGCGCATCAGTGCACGCATCATCCTCCTCATCTCTAGTTGCTCTTGGCGAGTGTCACGAAAGTGATCCGCCATCTCTGCTCTCATTGCACCAAACTGTGTGGAGACCGCTGTCTGTAAGGTGCCAAACTGGGCTGTCAACCCAGCAATCTGCCCTTCTAAGTATTGATAATCATGGCCACCAGCCTGTGCATGCACTTCCTCTTCCTCTGCCTCCATCTCCTCTGGATCATCCACCGGTGGTGGTACATCTACATGCTCTCCTCCTTGGGCCAACCGAGATACCTCACCAGGCGCCGCTATGACTCTCTGGTGCATATGAGATCGACTCAAGTTCCAGTCATGCGTGCCATAATGAAGGTCATGTGGAAAGGCAAGCTCGTCCTCGTGGACTGCATACCCCTGTGATACAAGCAACTGGTGAATAATAGTAGGGAATGGAAACTCCCAGTCACTTGCACTGTCTGGTACCTTGGCCACAACCTTGGAATAGAATTTCTCCATCTGGCCCCAGGCAATCTGTGGGAATGACAGCCAATGCCCAAAATGTATGGCATATAAGGCTCTGAGGAACTCTTGACGTCTTTCGGTTTTATGTCCAATTGGACATACATTCTTGAGTAGCACAGCGTCAAGGAACCATAAATGATTTGGCATTGAAGACTTTGAAGCTGCATTCCTTTTCGGCCCAAAAAATTGGTTGGCACACAATCGTGCAACCACATTGCCCACCGACAACTCGTCGGGTAAAGGAGTGTAGATATGAGATAAATCAGCTGGGCATTCATGAGGACACCCCATGGCAATGGCAATGGATGACATGTCAACTCGAACTATTGTTCCATCTACGGAAGAAGTAAGCACATCCCGCTCATCAGGTTTCGGCATCAAGTTTTGATAAAATACCTTGACAAGCCTCGGGTAAATGGTAGATGAGAGTGGAACAAAAATGGATGCCGACCGACGACGACGGATGTCGGAAATCCCCCATCGTGTCTCGGGAAACATACCATAAAGTTCGGCTATGTCAAACGTTGTTTCATAGTTCAACGCCCTTGGATGCCATCTCTCTTGAATACCGTCTCGGCGAGATCGTGAAGAACCTGTGGTCGGATCATTCCTCGCTCGGCGAGGATTACGTGAACTTGAAGTATCTTGGTGACTTGCTCTCTTTGGTGCCATAGAAGTAGAAAAAGTGTAATTGAGGAATTAAATCGAACACTTGGTGTGCACAATTCTTTTGTAACCTTCAACCTCCTTTTTCCGGCAATTTTTCCACCCGAATCGAACAAGTAATTGCACCAAATTGATCCCCCAAACTTGGTCTTCAAAAGCCCTCAAAAAGATTTGAACAATTTCTTCAAGGAAAAACTTCACTTACTTCGATGTTGAACTTGAAAAAGTGTGAGCTTCCTTTAAGAACTAGTGATTTTTGATCCACTTTGATGTTGAAGTTGATGTTGATCAATGTTGAATCCTTGTATAATAATCACTAATTGAAGAAATTATTTTTCCGGATGATATAGGACTTGAATTGGAGTTCAAAGAGGCTTAGGATGCAAGTAGTAGCAACATAGGAGGATAAGGAAGCTTTAAATACCAAAAATATTCGGCCAGCCCACACATGGGCTTGGGCGATCGATCCCCCCAAGGATGGGCGATCGATTGCCCACCTGCTGGTGGGTGATTTCTTAAAAAACAATGGGGCGATCGATCCCCCTTAAATGGGGCGATCGATCCCCCTTCTGATGCCCTGCTGGACCCTCCATCGCCCAAGGTCGACCGAGACTTGATATTTTTGAGTCTCCATCGCCCAAGGTCGACCGAGAGCACGATTTTTCACCCGTCTTGAGTCCGAATACCTCGGTACACCTCTTGGCATCCTCCGGAAGCAACTTATACATCAAAAACTCAAAGAAAAAAACATTAAAACGCAACTAGAATTGAAGAAAAACTTAAGAAAACTAAAATCAAAAATTAAAATAAAAGAAAACTAAAAGAAATCAAGGATAGAAATACATACAAAACTTACAATTTAACGTCCGTAAGAGACGATTGACTCTCCGAAGGGATTAAGTCGGATAGACGGGATCCGTCAAGTCGACGGACTCCACGTCTCTTCTTGGCACACATCCTTCCACACAATGTTTCAACCTTTGGCCATTAACTTTCATCAAATTGATTTCAAACAATTGCTCATCCGGGAATGAGTCTCGAATAGGTAATGCATCGATTACCGGCTCAGACTCGATTCTAGATAAATGATCTGCAACCACATTCTCCGTCCCCTTTTTGTCTTTTATCTCCAAATCAAATTCTTGCAGCAATAAAATCCACCGAATAAGACGCGGTTTGGTTTCTTTCTTTGCCAATAAATGTCTCAATGCTGCATGATCAGAGTAGACAACCACCTTGGACCCCAATAAATAAGAACGAAATTTGTCCAAGGCAAACACTACAGCTAGAAGCTCTTTCTCTGTGGTTGTATAATTGAGTTGGGCATCAGAGAGAGTCTTACTAGCATAGTAGATGACATGTGGTCGTTTCTCTTCTCTCTGTCCCAACACGGCTCCTACTGCATAATCAGAGGCATCACACATGATTTCAAAAGGTCCAGCCCACTTTGGAGACTGCATGATTGGTGCAGAGGATAACAGAGACCGAAGCTTTTCAAAAGCTTTCACACAATCTTCATCAAAGATAAAGGGAACATCTTTAGATAACAGATGGCACAATGGTCGAGCTACTTTACTGAAATCCTGGATGAATCTTCTATAGAACCCGGCATGGCCTAAGAAAGATCGAACTTGCCTTACCGAAGTTGGATGAGGCAAAGTTGCAATTAGGTCGATCTTTGCTTTATCAACTTCAATGCCCCTCTCTGAAACAATATGGCCCAATACAATACCCTCTTTCACCATAAAATGGCTCTTCTCCCAACTAAGTACCAGATTCCGTTCTCGACACCTCTGAAGCACAAGTGATAAATTGCTCAAACAATGTTCAAAAGATGATCCAAAAACAGAGAAATCATCCATAAACACCTCCAAGAATTTTTCCACCATGTCAGAAAAGATGGCCATCATACACCTTTGGAATGTAGCCGGAGCATTACATAATCCAAAAGGCATACGACGATACGCAAAAGTACCAAAGGGACAAGTGAAAGTGGTCTTCTCTTGATCTTCTGGATCCATAGCTACTTGGTTATAACCAGAGTAGCCATCCAGAAAGCAATAATAGCTCTGACCAGCTAACCTTTCAAGTATTTGATCAATGAATGGAAGAGGGAAGTGATCCTTCCTTGTCATAGAATTGAGCTTTCTGTAATCAATGCAAACTCGCCAACCTGTGGCAGTACGTTGTGGAACAAGCTCTCCCATGGAGTTAGGGACAATGGTAAGACCAGATTTCTTTGGAACCACTTGTGTCGGACTCACCCATGTGCTGTCAGAAATTGGATAAATGATTCCTGCATCAAGTAACTTGACAACCTCTTTCTTTACCACCTCCTTCATGTTGGGGTTCAACCGCCTCTGTGCCTCTCTGGTTGGCTTACATCCTTCTTCCAAATGGATTTTGTGCATGCAAACTGAGGGATCAATGCCCTTAGGATCAGCAACACTCCATCCAATTGCTTCCCGATGTTGGTATAAAACCTCTACTAAGCTCTTCTCTTGAATTTCTGTCAGATCAGAGGCAATTATAACAGGAAGAGTTTTCTGTGCCCCCAAGAATACATACTTCAATTTGTCAGGCAAAGGCTTCAACTCTAATTCTGGAGGGGACTCCAATGAAGGCACTAAGGGAGTGCTAGAGAGAAAAGGTAGTGGCTCAATTAGAATTCTCCATGGTGGAGTATTCTGAATAGCATCCACTTCCAGCATAGCATGCATTTCTTCACACAACCCTTCATCATTAATGTTCTCAAAGTCATAAAAAGACTTACATACCTCCAGGGAGTTTTGAGATATAGAGGATGAGACAAATTCTTCCACACATTCATCAATATCATCCATGCAGAACACATCACTCTGATCTGGAGGGTGTTGGATGGCATTGAACACATTAAGCTTAACCTTCATGTTGCCAAAGGAAATATCCATGATCCCTGACCTACAATTTATGCAAGCATCAGCAGTAGCTAAGAAAGGTCGACCAAGGATCACAGGAATGTGCCTCTTCGGATTGTGAACCGGCTCAGTGTCAAGTATAATGAAATCAACAGGAAAGTAGAACTTGTCCACTTTAATGAGCACATCTTCTATGATTCCTCGGGGTTGCTTTGTTGATCTGTCTGCAAATTGTAATACCACCGAGGTAGGCTTCAATTCTCCCAAGCCCAATTGTAAGTAAACTGAATAAGGTAGCAAATTCACACTTGCACCTAAATCAAGAAGAGCTTTATCCACATGGTGCTCCCCAATAATGCATGAGATAGTTGGAGCACCAGGATCTTTGTACTTGGGAGGAGTACACTGCTGAATTATTGAACTTACTTGTTGTGGCAGCATTACTTTCTTTGGCACATGGCTTTTAGAACGCCTTTTCTGAGTGCACAAGTCCTTCAAAAATTTTGCATAAGGAGGAATTTGCTTGATGGCATCAAGGAGTGGCAAATTAATCTTCACTTGGCGAAACACCTCCATCATGTCATGCAGCTTGTCCCCTTGCTTCCCCAATTTAGATGCTTCAAGAAAACGTTGTGGAAAAGGAGCCTTGGGCTCATAAGGAATTTCAGCACTTGGACTTGTGATCACTTTTTCTTCTTCTTTCTTTTCACCCACCTTATTGTCAATTATTTTCCCACTTCTCAAAGTGGTAATGGCTTGAACTTGCTCATGGTGTGGGTTGCTTGTGGAAGCTTGCATCCCTCTTGGATTAGCAATTGGTTGACTAGGGAGCTTCCCTTCTTCTTTTCTACTTAATGAAGTAGCAAGCTGTCCAAACTGAGATTCCAGTTTGGCAATGGATTGAGAATGCGAGTGCACTAGCTGAACTGTAGATTGTACTGTTGCTGCAGTAGCTTGCACTGTCTCTATAAGAGAATCAAGCTTATCAAATTTAGACAAGGTAAGAGTCAGCTTGTCTTCAATAGCAGAAATTCTTTGGGCCATAGGACTTTGTGTTTGATATTGCTGTTGAGGCACAAAAGTCCTAGGTTGATATGATGGTTGCATTGCTGCCCCTTGGTTACTGTAAGAAAAACCAGGATGATTCCTCCATGTGGGATTGTAAGTATTACCTCGTGGAGGATTCATTGGTCCAGTGAAAGTGGCTTGAACTTGCTCATGTTGAATATCAGAAAATTGCCCCATTGAAGGACAATTGCTCACATTATGCATAGGACTAGAGCAAAATTCACAAGGGCTTATCAATGAAGAATTTGAAGCAGAAGGAGTTTGATTGGCAGCCATAATTGCTGCTACCTTCTGTGCAATTAAATCAATATCAGTTGGCATAGCTTCTGAAGCACCAACCTCAAAAATTCCATCAACCTTCCTGGTAGTGGCAGGTCTGCTAGAACGAGTAGAGGACACATGTTGTAGAGAGTTGTCACTAAGATTTTCAAATAAGGTCCATGCCTCTTCTTCACTCTTCAACATAAAAGTACCTCCACATGACGCATCAACCATCTGTCTGTTGGCTTCTGTGAGCCCTTCATGAAAACTCTGCACTAGTTGCCACTTAGGAACTTGATGATGGGGACACTTCCTAAGAAGGTCCTTGAATCTTTCCCATGTCTCATAAAATTGTTCCCCCTCATGTTGGGAGAAACCAGTGATAGCACGTCTGAACTGATTGGTCTTCCCTATCGAAAAATACTTCTTGAGAAACTCATGTTGCATCTGAGTCCAAGTCGTGATAGAACCAGCCGGTAGAGAGTTGAACCAATACTTTGCTTTGTCTTTCAGAGAGAATGGAAAAAGTCTCATTCTGAAAGCATCTTCAGAGAAGTTGTGAATTTTTGTAGTTGAGCACACTTCAATGAAGTCATCCAGATGCTTGTAAGGGTCTTCTTGAGTCAGCCCAAAATAAGATGGTAGCATCTGAATAATGCTGGACTTGATCTCATAATTCTGTGCTGTGACATTGGGCAGTTGAAAACTTGCTGGCGAGGTATATGTCTCAGGAACATAGTAGTCCCTAAGCAATCTAGCTCTTTCTCCATCAGCATTAGGAACAAGGTTATTATTCCTCTCTTCTGCCATGTTTTCAATTATTTCTTCCTCTTGCACAATGGTATCAACAGGGATGTTCCTCTGTTGTCTAAGAGTACGTTCAGGCTCAGGATCAAGAGGTATCAAAGGATCAGCCACAGAACGACGACCTTGCATATATTACTAAAAGCACCTGAAAAGAAAACAAAAACAAAATTAAAAATAAAATATAAAAATTTCCTAAACTAAAAATCCAATTAAAACTAATTCTGTAAAATCCAATCAATCAAATAGATAATCCCCGGCAACGGCGCCAAAAATTGATTCGTGTGTGAGTGTGACTCAAAAAGTATATCAATTAAAATTTTCCACACTTCGCAATAGAACGAATTCCTTGCAGAATAGGTGATTCGTGTGTGAGTGTGACTCAAAAAGTATACCAATTAAAATTTTCCACACTTCGCAATAGAACGAATTCTTTGCAGAATAGGGCTATCGAAAGGAATGGGTATCGTACCTCAGGGATTATGTTCTGACGAGTTGGAACACAGAACTAATTCTAATTAAATTTATAAGAAAAGAATTCTGATTTTTAACTAATTAAAAAGATAAAATAAAATAAATCAAAGGTAAACAGATAATGAAGATAATAAGAGAGAGAAACCTAGGGTGTTTGACTTCACCACTAACTCCACAATCAATGGTCAATTGAATCAACTATAGGGGAATTACATCATGCATAAGTGGTGTCGGTGGCTACAAGCACACCTTCATCCGTCAAGAAGATAACATATGATTAAGGCTAAGCCATGGACTATCTTCGATTGGCATGGGCCATCTGCCTAACTACTCTAATCTAGGGTGCAGTATGGTTCATCTTCTCTAGGCATAATCCATCAAAGCTCATAACAATATATTCAGTGATTACCATTGTGTAATAATCTCTCTCATGATCACAGAAAACAAAAGAGATTGATTTCAATAACAACAACTAAATATCTAAGACAAGATAAGAAATCATTGAGATTGAATTTACAAGACTTTTATTGCTCAATTCATTAATAAGAATCCTCACAATTACACAATCTATGCATGTATATAAAGGTCCCCAATAATTAAAACAATCAAACCATTGATGCTTTGTTAGGGCTACATCAAAACCCTAGTGGATGAACTAGCCGCTCATGGTAGAAGAAGAAGCTTCAACTGTTGAGGAAGAAGACATCATCTTTCTGAATTACGCGTATGACTTCGTTCTCCAATGGCTCTGCAATATGTTCTGTTCTCTTCAGCCCTCTCAGACTCTCCAATCTCTGTGTGTAAGCTCTTTCTCTTCAGCCTCCAAGTCTTCCTTTTATTCCCCAAGAGAATTCACCAAAGTCCTAATCCAATTAGGAATTAATTAGGGTTTCCCGCAGCACTAATCAGGTGGGTTTTTCCTGCTGACTTCGGCCCAACTTTTGACCCACTAGAAGTCCGATTTACGGAATTTTCGTGAAATACAAAAGTGTGCAGAATCAAATTTCGTTCAACCCCACGCGGAAATAATGTCGATTTGAGGCTCGGAAATAAGACTTCTGGTCCGTTTTCCAAAACGGGATTAAGACTGCATTATGCGCAGATTTGGGCTTCAGGCCCGAAACCTTCTTAAGCAGTTGTAATTCTCTTGGACCTCTTTCTTGGGCTGATTTGAGTTGAAATAAATGGTTGAGTGAATCTCCTTGATGTAGGCTTCATCTCACCATCTTGGATGTCTTCTTTAAAAGCCCAAAATCACGGTTTTAACTGAAATAATTATTAAGGCCCTGAAAATACAGAAAACACTAAAACAAAGTAAAATCACAAAATAATCTATCACTAAGAGAATAAAATACATAAGTTAAGAGGCTAGAATGCGTAACATTCAACGCCTATCACACCCCCAAACTTACATATTGCTAGTCCCTTAGCAATAGAATAAAACAAAACTAAAACAAAGGAAACTAACAAATACTAACTAAACTACCAAACTCCACTTTCGTGGGAGAAACGATTGCATTTAGCATATGCAACAAGCCTTTAAACCCCTAGGTTCCCCCTAGTGGACGAGTATAGTCTCGTGAGGGTTTCCAGAAATGTTACCCACAAACATTAAAAATTCTGTTTCAACATTAATTCAATAAGAAGATTACAATACATAGTTACAAACTTGTATTCAAGAATAATTTTAAACTTTCAAATTCCACAATTCAAATCAATGGTTCCCATGCATAATTCACATCAACATATATCAAAGTAATCAACTCTAGCTCCCTCGTGTAAAGTGAACTAGCAGTCCTCTCATGTAGCATAACCAAGTTCTGAATCTATTAAGGCACATACTCCTTCAACTCACTAGCTCCCCTTATTGAAATCATACTTCCCAACATGATTACATGACTTTTTCATTTTTTTTTCATCATTCTTTTTTTCATTGCTTTATTGGTTGTGCAATGTCTTGATTTATTAAGCTTTCTGAAAGATCCATGTAGCAAGCTTTCAGTCAGTGACTCCCAAACCAGATGGCTTTAGGGCACTAGGCTTTAAGATACCCTGAAGACCTAATTACTCGAATCAGTCAGGCTACAAATCAAGACAACCAATGCTCCTCTTTTCTCACCCTTTCACTTTTGACGCGAACACTCCGTGCTTCCTGAGGCATAGAGGCCCGGTTACTCATGAAAAGGATCAAATTGATTTGCTTATTCATCACATTCTTTTTTCTTTTTTTTTCACTTCTTTTCTTTCTTTTTTCATTGAAGTCAAGTATAACACATCATCGGTACTCATTCTCAAGAGATACTAATTAATATCAAGCATATGTAACTCAATAACTCAAAACCAAAGTCTATACCCCATAAGACTATGCTAGTGTGTTTGTGCATGTAAGGAAACTACAATTAATCACTTCAAAACATGTTATTGCAAACTATGATTAAAACCACATAATTTAAATCACAGTTTTCAAAAATTTCAAACATACTCAAAAATTGCAAGTTAAGCACCTACATAAGGTATTAATCCTTTGAATCATGTCAAAACATTCTATCTAAAAACAAAACAAAATAAAATAAAATAAACAAACTACGAAAATAAAATAAAATCCTAATACAAAAAGAATTTCACACAAATTTCCCCCCATATTCCAATAAAGCACACAAATAGGCATCGCCTCACCCCCAAACTTAAACTGTACATTGTCCTCAATGTACTACCCAATTAAAGCATAGAGAAGAGTAAGAACAATGGTACCAGGACCAAGGAGTAGTGGCAAGAAAATAGAGCACATCACTAGCATGAAGGCAAGGCAAGCACACCCCCAAACTTGGATGATTCAACCTGTCAAAACAAACCACTATACCCCAAAGATCAAGTGAAAATAGTATGGGTGAAAATAAATATGAAAGAGAAAAATCCTAAAAAAAAAAAAATAAAATTTTTTTCATTTTTCAAAAATTTTTTTTTTTTTTTTTTTTTATAAACATCTAACTAAAAAAACTAAACAGAAAAACTAAAAATAAAATAATATACAAAAGATGGTTACCTTCCTGTCAAGGATGTGGTGGTGACTGAGCATCCGGGTCTAAGTTTGCTTGGCGCATCAGTGCACGCATCATCCTCCGCATCTCTAGTTGCTCTTGGCGAGTGTCACGAAAGTGATCCGCCATCTCTGCTCTCATTGCACCAAACTGTGCGGAGACCTCTGTCTGTAAGGTGCCAAACTGAGCTGTCAGCCCAGCAATCTGCCCTTCTAAGTATTGATAATCATGGCCACCAGTCTGTGCATGCACTTCCTCTTCCTCTGCCTCCATCTCCTCTGGATCATCTACCGGTGGTGGCACATCTACATGCTCTCCTCCTTGGGCCACCCGAGATACCTCACCAGGCGCTGCTATGACTCTCTGGTGCATATGAGATCGACTCAAGTTCCAGTCATGCGTGCCATAATGAAGATCATGTGGAAAGGCAAGCTCGTCCTCGTGGACTGCATACCCCTGTGTTACAAGCAACTGGTGAATAATAGTGGGGAATGGAAACTCCCAGTCACTTGCACTGTCTGGTACTTTGGCCACAACCTTGGAATAGAATTTCTCCATCTGGCCCCAGACAATCTGTGGGAATGACAGCCAATGCCCAAAATGTATGGCATATAAGGCTCTGAGGAACTCTTGACGTCTTTCGGTTTTATGTCCAATTGGACATACATTCTTGAGTAGCACAGCGTCAAGGAACCATAAATGATTTGGCATTGAAGACTTTGAAGCTGCATTCCTTTTCGGCCCGGAGAATTGGTTGGCACACAATCGTGCAACCACATTGCCCACCGACAACTCGTCGGGTAAAGGAGTGTAGATATGAGATAAATCAGCTGGGCATTCATGAGGACAACCCATGGCAATGGCAATGGATGACATGTCAACTCGAACTATTGTTCCATCTATGGAAGAAGTAAGCACATCCCGCTCATCAGGTTTTGGTATTAAGTTTTGATAAAATACCTTGACAAGCCTCGGGTAAATAGTAGATGAGAGTGGAACAAAAATGGATGCAGACCGACGACGACGGATGTCGGAAACCCCCCATCGTGTCTCGGGAAACATACCATAAAGTTCGGCTATGTCAAACGTTGTTTCATAGTTCAACGCCCTTGGATGCCATCTCTCTTGAATACCGTCTCGGCGAGATCGTGAAGAACCTGTGGTCGGATCATTCCTCGCTCGGCGAGGATTACGTGAACTTGAAGCATCTTGGTGACTTGCTCTCTTTGGTGCCATAGAAGTAGAAAAAGTGTAGTTGAGGAATTAAATCGAACACTTGGTGTGCACAATTCTTTTGTAACCTTCAACCTCCTTTTTCCGGCAATTTTTCCACCCAAATCGAACAAGTAATTGCACCAAATTGATCCCCCAAACTTGGTCTTCAAAAGCCCTCAAAAAGATTTGAACAATTTCTTCAAGGAAAAACTTCACTTACTTTGATGTTGAACTTGAAAAAGTGTGAGCTTCCTTTGAGAACTAGTGATTTTTGATCTTCTTTGATGTTGAAGTTGATGTTGATCAATGTTGAATCCTTGTATAATAATCACTAATTGAAGAAATTAGTTTTCCGGATGATGTAGGACTTGAATTGGAGTTCAAAGAGGCTTAGGATGCATGTAGGAGCAATATAGGAGGAGTGGGTGTCCATATATAAGGAGGACTCTCGGCCAGCCCATGTTTTGGGCTTGGGCGATCGATCCCCCCTAGGATGGGCGATCGATCGCCCACCTGCTGGTGGGTGATTTCTTGAAAAACAATGGGGCGATCGATCCCCCTTAAATGGGGCGATCGATCCCCCTTCTGATGCCCTGTTGGACCCTCCATCGCCCAAGGTCGACCGAGACTTGATATTTTTGAGTCTCCATCGCCCAAGGTCGACCGAGAGCACGATTTTTCACCCGTCTTGAGTCCGAATACCTCGGTACACCTCTTGGCATCCTCCGGAAGCAACTTATACATCAAAAACTCAAAGAAAAAACATTAAAACACAACTAGAATTGAAGAAAAACCTAAGAAAACTAGAATCAAAAATTAAAATTAAAGAAAACTAAACGAAATAAAGTATAGAAATACATACAAAACCTACTATTTAACGTCCGTAGGAGACGATTGACTCTCCGAAGGGATTAAGTCGGATAGATGGGATCCGTCAAGTCGACGGACTCCACGTCTCTTCTTGGCACACATCCTTCCACACAATGCTTCAACCTTTGGCCATTGACTTTCATCAAAGTATTATCTCTAAAGCTTCGAATTTCCACGGCACCATGAGGAAAAACCGAAATCACTTGGAATGGTCCATCCCACCTTGAACGCAATTTTCCGGGGAACAACCGAAGCTTGGAATTGAAGAGCCACACTTTATCACCTGGAGAGAAGGACTTTCGTGAGATGTGTCGATCATGAAATGCTTTCGTCCTCTCCTTGTAAATTCGTGAACTTTCATAAGCATCACGTCTAAACTCTTCTAATTCATTCAATTGCAACTTCCTCTCTTCCCCAGCTCTTTTTGCATCGAAATTGAATTTTCGAATTGCCCAAAGTGCCTTGTGCTCAATCTCGACTGGAAGATGACATGCTTTCCCATACACTAACCGATATGGTGACATACCGATAGGGGTCTTGTAAGCAGTCCGATACGCCCATAGTGCTTCGCTCAGTCGTAACGACCAATCTCTTCTATCTGGTCTCACTGTCTTCTCGAGAACATGCTTAATTTCTCGATTGGACAGCTCTACTTGCCCACTTGTTTGGGGATGATAAGGCGTTGCCACCTTATGTGTCACTGAATATTTAGCAAGCAAACCTCTCAAGAATTTATTGCAAAAGTGAGTACCACCATCACTGATCAAGGCTCGAGGAATTCCAAATCGACTCAGAATATTCTCATGCATGAATTTGATTACCACCTTGTGATCATTGGTTCGAGTTGCAATGGCCTCCACCCACTTGGAGACATAATCCACTCCAACCAGAATATATTCGTAGCCAAAAGAAGGTGGAAAGGGTCCCATAAAATCAATTCCCCAAACATCAAAAATCTCCACCACCAGAATGGGGCTCATTGGCATCATATCACGTCTTGACATTGAACCCAATCTTTGACAACGATCACAAGTCTTACAGAAAACATATGCATCGTGAAATAGAGAAGGCCAAAAGAATCCGCATTGAAGTACTTTTGCCGCTGTTTTCCTTGCACTGAAGTGGCCTCCACATGCCAATGAGTGGCAGAACTTGAGAATATCTTGAAACTCATGGTCTGGGACACATCGCCGAATGATCTGATCTGGACAATATTTAAATAACTCTGGATCCTCCCAAAAGTAATGATGCACTTTAGAGAAAAATCGATCACGTTCTCGCTTGGTCCAGTCTTTTGGCACCTTTCCCGTGGCTAAATAGTTCACAATATCAGCATACCATGGTGTGGAGTTGTCGGACACTCCAAACAATTGCTCCCTCTGCAGTGTTTTGGAAAGTGTAGTGCATACAGAAGTTACCACCATGGTAGAAATTTGATCTTCAAACACCTTCTTCTCCTTCTGTTTTTCTTGCACTCTTACTTCATCTACAGATTCAATCACCTCTTCAGAGTCCATGAAGAAAACATCAGTCTGGTCTGGAGGATTCTCAACAGCATTGAAAATATTAAGTTTAACCTTCATGTTGCCAAAGGAAATATCCATGATCCCTGACCTACAATTTATGCAAGCATCAGCAGTAGCTAAGAAAGGTCGACCAAGGATCACAGGAATGTGCCTCTTCGGATTGTGAACCGGCTCAGTGTCAAGTACAATGAAATCAACAGGAAAGTAGAACTTGTCCACTTTAATGAGCACATCTTCTATGATTCCTCGGGGTTGCTTTGTTGATCTGTCTGCAAATTGTAATACCACCGAGGTAGGCTTCAATTCTCCCAAGCCTAATTGTAAGTAAACTGAATAGGGTAGCAAATTCACACTTGCACCCAAATCAAGAAGAGCTTTATCCACATGGTGCTCCCCAATAATGCATGAGATAGTTGGAGCACCAGGATCTTTGTACTTGGGAGGAGTACACTGCTGAATTATTGAACTTACTTGTTGTGGCAGCATTACTTTCTTTGGCACATGGCTTTTAGAACGCCTTTTCTGAGTGCACAAGTCCTTTAAAAATTTTGCATAAGGAGGAATTTGCTTGATGGCATCAAGGAGTGGCAAATTAATCTTCACTTGGCGAAACACCTCCATCATGTCATGCAGCTTGTCCCCTTGCTTCCCCAATTTAGATGCTTCAAGAAAACGTTGTGGGAAAGGAGCCTTGGGCTCATAAGGAATTTCAGCACTTGGACTTGTGATCACTTTTTCTTCTTCTTTCTTCTCACCCACCTTATTGTCAATTATTTTCCCACTTCTCAAAGTGGTAATGGCTTGAACTTGCTCATGGTGTGGGTTGCTTGTGGAAGCTTGCATCCCTCTTGGATTAGCAATTGGTTGACTAGGGAGCTTCCCTTCTTCTCTTCTACTCAATGAAGTAGCAAGCTGTCCAAACTGAGATTCCAATTTGGCAATGGATTGAGAATGCGAGTGCACTAGCTGAACTGTAGATTGTACTGTTGCTGCAGTAGCTTGCACTGTTTCTATAAGAGAATCAAGCTTGTCAAATTTAGACAAGGTAAGAGTCAGCTTGTCTTCAATAGCAGAAATTCTTTGGGCCATAGGACTTTGTGTTTGATATTGTTGTTGAGGCACAAAAGTCCTAGGTTGATATGATGGTTGCATTGCTGCCCCTTGGTTACTGTAAGAAAAACCAGGATGATTCCTCCATGTGGGATTGTAAGTATTACCTCGTGGAGGATTCATTGGTCCAGTGAAAGTAGCTTGAACTTGCTCATGTTGAATATCAGAAAATTGCCCCATTGAAGGACAATTGCTCACATTATGCATAGGACTAGAGCAGAATTCACAAGGGCCTAGCAATGAAGAATTTGAAGCAGAAGGAGTTTGATTGGCAGCCATAATTGCTGCTACCTTCTGTGCAATTAAATCAATATCAGTTGGCATAGCTTCTGAAGCACCAACCTCAAAAATCCCATCAGTCTTCCTGGTAGTGGCAGGTCTGCTAGAACGAGTAGAGGACACATGTTGTAGAGAGTTGTCACTAAGATTTTCAAATAAGGTCCATGCCTCTTCTTCACTCTTCAACATAAAAGTACCTCCACATGACGCATCAACCATCTGTCTGTTGGCTTCTGTGAGCCCTTCATGAAAACTCTGCACTAGTTGCCACTTAGGAACTTGATGATGGGGACACTTCCTAAGAAGGTCCTTGAATCTTTCCCATGTCTCATAAAATTGTTCCCCCTCATGTTGGGAGAAACCAGTGATAGCACGTCTGAACTGATTGGTCTTCCCTATCGGAAAATACTTCTTGAGAAACTCATGTTGCATCTGAGTCCAAGTCGTGATAGAACCAGCCGGTAGGGAGTTGAACCAATACTTTGCTTTGTCTTTCAAAGAGAATGGAAAAAGTCTCATTCTGAAAGCATCTTCAGAGAAGTTGTGAATTTTTGTAGTTGAGCACACTTCAATGAAGTCATCCAGATGCTTGTAAGGGTCTTCTTGAGTCAGCCCAAAATAAGATGGTAGCATCTGAATAATGCTGGACTTGATCTCATAATTCTGTGCTGTGACATTGGGCAGTTGAAAACCTGCTGGCGAGGTATATGTCTCAGGAACATAGTAGTCCCTAAGCAATCTAGCTCTTTCTCCATCAGCATTAGGAACAAGGTTATTATTCCTCTCTTCTGCCATGTCTTCAATTATTTCTTCCTCTTGCACACTGGTGTCAACAGGGATGTTCCTCTGTTGTCTAAGAGTACGTTCAGGCTCAGGATCAAGAGGTATCAAAGGATCAGCCACAGAACGACGACCTTGCATATATTACCAAAAGCACCTGAAAAGAAAACAAAAACAAGAATAAAAATAAAATATAAAAATTTCCTAAACTAAAAATCCAATTAAAACTAATTCTGTAAAATCCAATCAATCAAATAGATAATCCCCGGCAACGGCGCCAAAAATTGATTCGTGTGTGAGTGTGACTCAAAAAGTATACCAATTAAAATTTTCCACACTTCGCAATAGAACGAATTCTTTGCAGAATAGGGCTATCGAAAGGAATGGGTATCGTACCTCAGGGATTATGTTCTGACGAGTTGGAACACAGAACTAATTCTAATTAAATTTATAAGAAAAGAATTCTGATTTTTAACTAATTAAAAAGATAAAATAAAATAAATCAAAGGTAAACAGATAATGAAGATAATAAGAGAGAGAAACCTAGGGTGTTTGACTTCACCACTAACTCCACAATCAATGGTCAATTGAATCAACTATAGGGGAATTACATCATGCATAAGTGGTGTCGGTGGCTACAAGCACACCTTCATCCGTCAAGAAGATAACATATGATTAAGGCTAAGCCATGGACTATCTTCGATTGGCATGGGCCATCTGCCTAACTACTCTAATCTAGGGTGCAGTATGGTTCATCTTCTCTAGGCATAATCCATCAAAGCTCATAACAATATATTCAGTGATTACCATTGTGTAATAATCTCTCTCATGATCACAGAAAACAAAAGAGATTGATTTCAATAACAACAACTAAATATCTAAGACAAGATAAGAAATCATTGAGATTGAATTTACAAGACTTTTATTGCTCAATTCATTAATAAGAATCCTCACAATTACACAATCTATGCATGTATATAAAGGTCCCCAATAATTAAAACAATCAAACCATTGATGCTTTGTTAGGGCTACATCAAAACCCTAGTGGATGAACTAGCCGCTCATGGTAGAAGAAGAAGCTTCAACTGTTGAGGAAGAAGACATCATCTTTCTGAATTACGCGTATGACTTCGTTCTCCAATGGCTCTGCAATATGTTCTGTTCTCTTCAGCCCTCTCAGACTCTCCAATCTCTGTGTGTAAGCTCTTTCTCTTCAGCCTCCAAGTCTTCCTTTTATTCCCCAAGAGAATTCACCAAAGTCCTAATCCAATTAGGAATTAATTAGGGTTTCCCGCAGCACTAATCAGGTGGGTTTTTCCTGCTGACTTCGGCCCAACTTTTGACCCACTAGAAGTCCGATTTACGGAATTTTCGTGAAATACAAAAGTGTGCAGAATCAAATTTCGTTCAACCCCACGCGGAAATAATGTCGATTTGAGGCTCGGAAATAAGACTTCTGGTCCGTTTTCCAAAACGGGATTAAGACTGCATTATGCGCAGATTTGGGCTTCAGGCCCGAAACCTTCTTAAGCAGTTGTAATTCTCTTGGACCTCTTTCTTGGGCTGATTTGAGTTGAAATAAATGGTTGAGTGAATCTCCTTGATGTAGGCTTCATCTCACCATCTTGGATGTCTTCTTTAAAAGCCCAAAATCACGGTTTTAACTGAAATAATTATTAAGGCCCTGAAAATACAGAAAACACTAAAACAAAGTAAAATCACAAAATAATCTATCACTAAGAGAATAAAATACATAAGTTAAGAGGCTAGAATGCGTAACATTCAACGCCTATCAATAGGGCTATCGAAATGAATGGGTATCGAACCTCAAGGACTGTGGTCTGACTGTGTTGGATATAAGGAATTAATTCTAATTAAATTTAAAAGAAGTAAATTCTGATTTTTAAAACTAAATTAACTAATGAAGCAATTGAACAAAAGCAAGAAAAACTGAGGAGTGTAGAGAATATAAGATAAGTCTAGGGTAATTGATTTCACCACTAACTTCACAATCAATGGTCAATTGAACTAACTATGGGGCATCATATCATGCATAAGTGGTGTCGGTGGCTACAAGCTCACCTCTATCCGTCCAGAAGATAACATATGATTAAGGCTAAGCCATGGACTATCTTCGATTGGCATGGGCCATCTGCCTAACTACTCTAATCTAGGGTGCAGTATGGTTCATCTTCTCTAGGCATAATCCATCAAAGCTCATAACAATATATTCAGTGATTACCATTGTGTAATAATCTCTCTCATGATCACAGAAAACAAAAGAGATTGAGTTCAATAACAACAACTAAATATCTAAGACAAGATAAGAAATCATTGAGATTGAATTTACAAGACTTTTATTGCTCAATTCATTAATAAGAATCCTCACAATTACACAATCTATGCATGTATATAAAGGTCCCCAATAATTAAAACAATCAAACCATTGATGCTTTGTTAGGGCTACATCAAAACCCTAGTGGATGAACTAGCCGCTCATGGTAGAAGAAGAAGCTTCAACTGTTGAGGAAGAAGACATCATCTTTCTGAATTACGCGTATGACTTCGTTCTCCAATGGCTCTGCAATATGTTTCTGTTCTCTTCAGCCCTCTCAGACTCTCCAATCTCTGTGTAAGCTCTCCCAATTCAGCCTCCAAGTCTTCCTTTTATTCCCCAAGAGAATTCACCAAAGTCCTAATCCAATTAGGAATTAATTAGGGTTTCCCGCAGCACTAATCAGGTGGGTTTTTTCTGCTGACTTCGGCCCAACTTTTGACCCACTAGAAGTCCGATTCACGGAATTTTCGTGAAATACAAAAGTGTGCAGAATCAAATTTCGTTCAACCCTACGCGAGAATTATGTCGATTTGAGGCTCGGAAATAAGACTTCTGGTCCGTTTTCCAAAACGGGATTAAGACTGCATTATGCGCAGATTTGGGCTTCAGGCCCGAAACCTTCTTAAGCAGCTGTAATTCTCTTGGACCTCTTCCTTGGGCTGATTTGAGTTAAAATAAATGGTTGAGTGAATCTCCTTGATGTAGGCTTCATCTCACCATCTTGGATGTCTTCTTTAAAAGCCCAAAATTCTGGTTTTAACTGAAATAATTATTAAGGCCCTGAAAATACAGAAAACACTAAAACAAAGTAAAATAACAAAATAATCTATCACTAAGAGAATAAAATACATAAGTTAAGAGGCTAGAATGCGTAACATTCAACGCCTATCAATTAACACTCCTTCCCAAAAGCATAACATGTGGCCCCCTTCTAATATTCATTAATCCATTATTCACTTCACACCAACAACTCTTGGAATCCAATGTTCGCACATAATTCACATTCCTTTTATACTTGGAGTATGATGTACATTCATTAAATTTTTTACCAAACCATTAGTTGTCTTGATTTTGATTGTATTAATTCTCACAACATCACAAGAGGCATTATGCTCCATAAATACCTTACCATTTACAAGTTTGTAGGCAGCAAACCACATTTTACAAGGACACAGAAAGGAACAAGCATAATTAAGTATCCACTCCTTATCCACTCATTGTTATCAATAATTGATAATGTTTTATCACCATCACTCTATTCTTTTGTAGCCTTAAACATAATGACAGCAGCAGATGCACTCTTAATCTTTTATGGACAATACCACTGAATATGCCCATTTATTACACACTTGTAACATATTTTATTTGACAATGGCACAAAGGTTCTTGAAGCTCCAAACCTCTTATTCTCTTAACTAGTAAGATCTCGATCTAATTACTGTGACTCTTAGTCATTTAGCTTTTCATTAGAGAACAAATCACTCTTAATTTGCTCTACCGATATGGTATCTCTTCTATAGAGCAAAATATTGAATAATTACTTATAAGTAGAGCGTACCGATGTCAAAAAATAATTATTTTATCCTCATCACTCAACTCGACATTAGATAAATCACAAATAATCATAGTGAATTCATCAAGATATTCTTGCAAGATTACCCCTTATTTTCTCTGAAAAGAATATAACTTTTGCTTCAAGACAAACCAGTTGGTAAGATTCATTCCTACATACAGATTCTTCAGTTTCTTCCACATATCCGCTGTTGAAACTTCTTCTATCACATCATACACAACATCATCTGCCAACATCAATCGAATAACATTTATTACTTTCGAAGTGATTTTCTCCCATTGTTCATCTTCTATTATTTTCAATTTCAAGCCCAAAGCGTCTCCGAGACCATGATGAATCAGTAAATTATGCATTCGAACTTGCCAAAGACTGAAATTCTTCTTCCATCAAACTTTTCAACCATGTACTTTCCATCTGTAATAGTTGTCACCATAGTTCTCATACCAATTGTTAGGATCACACATAAATTATTGGCAAATAAAACTATTAAAAAAATACACACTCAAACAACACGAGATTTACGTGGTTTGACAAATTGCCTATGTTCACGGGCGAATAACGAATTTCTTTACTTCAATACTTTGGTTATACAATCTTTCTCTCTACAATTATCTCTTTCTTTTCTCTTCAACTTCTTTCCTCAATCCTATCTCTATTTATAGAGTTTTTAAACCCAATTCATTGTTGGATAAAGATTGCAATTCCTTAAACCACAAGACAATTTGTCCTCCACAAAATCACCTTTAAAAAAAAGAAAACTCTATATAAATACTCAAGAATATAAGTTACTATTTTCAGCAATTTGTCAGCACGGGTTTAGCTTATGATGTGTTTGGAAGCCCAGACCAAATGAATAATTCATAAAAAGCCGATAAGGAATTCCATTAATAACGGGTTGTTTTGATCCTTTAGAACAACTTGATAACTAAAAACGTGACTTTAAAGCACATGACAAACTAGAGCTTTATTGGATTATTTTTTATTTTAGTTATTCCAATTTATCATTCCAACACGAGTGACTTTGTGGTGAGTTGCATGTAATGAGAGTTGGATTTTGATAGTTGTATTGGTTAATTTGTGGATTAATGTCTTTATCTAGTTGATGATGTTAATTTATTGTGTCATTTCATATGGTTGTGAATGATTTTGGGTGTTGGACCATGCACCAAGTTTAATACTTAGACTATGTGACAGTTTGGTCACGACAAATCATAAACAAAAATAGGACATAGATACGGTATGAATTTGTCAAAAATATATATATATATATTGTTATATATGAAAGTAATAAAATTTGGCCATTTTATCCATATAATCATGAATGAACTTACTAAGGGGCTGTTTTGTAACGCTATCAGATTCCATTTTCGGATTTTAAAAAAATAAAATCTGAAAACTTGTTGTACTGTCATTTCTATCAAAAGCAAAATACGTTTGGTAATGTCTTATGTTATTGAAATTTTGAAAACACAAATCTGAAAATAAGTTTGGTAACTCAAATTTTTATTTATTTAAAAAATAATGGTATATTTGACTAAAAATTGAGTTCGAGTAATATGGTTCCAACTCATTTTAACCAACATAAATGTGATATTATATATTTTATTTATATTCTTTCCACTGAAATTATATTTGTTAGGACTCTATTTTAATTAAAAATTCATTTTTAAGCATTTGCATATATTTTATTTATATTTTTTCCTCTGAAATTATATTTGTTAGGACTTTATTTTAATTAAAAATTTATTTTTAAACATTTGTATGTTTTTGGTAATTGTCATATATTATTGTATATACTTGTTTTATTTCCTTTAATATTTTTATATTATATATAATTGTATTTATATATAACTCTTATTTTATTGTATTTTCTTCTTATATATATCTTTATATATATATTTATTATTATTATATATATTTGTATTTATTGTATTTTATAAAAAAATTATTCTTATTGACTTATAATTTTGTATTTATTATATTATAGTTTTATATTATATATAATTGTATTTATATATAGCTCTTATTTTATTGTATTTTCTTCTTATATATATCTTTATATATATATATATTATATATTTATTATTATTATTATTATATATATCTTTATATTTATATATATATTTTATAGTATTTTGTAAAAGATTTTTATTCTTATTGACTTATAATTTTGTATTTATTGTATTTTATTTATAATTTTCTTATTTATTGTATTTTATCTTGTTATATTTATATTTTTTTTAGTAACCAATTTTTTATTTATTGTATTTTCTAATTTTTTTATTCTTGTTTTTTATAAAATTTTAATCTATTGTATTATATTATATTATATTTTTGAGCAAATAAAATTTTTATTTATTGTATTTTATAAAAAAATAAAAAATGAAAACTTGAACTGAAAAATGAAATTTTCGTTATGAAGCTTTCAAATTATGCCTAAGAATTGTCAAAATTTTGATATCATTTTCATTTTTCAGAAATGAAAATTGCGTTAATAAACGTAATTTCTTAAAAAATAAAAATGAAAGTTGAAATCTAGAAACAGAAATGTTATTAAACAGGGTCTAATTTTAAGTTTAGAGTTAGATGTTTGCTAATTTTTTTTAATTTATTTTTCTAATTAACTTATAGTATATCTTAAATATTGAATTTCATTACTTTAAAAAATAATTACTAAATCACTCCAAACATGTCATTATCGTGCCCTAGTCATGTCCAACGAGAAAATAAACATTCAAATTTTAGGATACTTCTACTTAGGGTTGCAACTCGGGCGGGTTAGAGGTACAATTCGGGCTCAACCCTACATATGAAATGTTTAACCCTAACCCTACTTTCAACCCTAACTACTCAACCCTAGCCCAACCCATCCTTAAATTTTTAAACTCGGGTTGAGATTTCGGGTTAGAAAGTCGGGTTAATTCGGGTTATCTATATCACCAATCTCTATATTGAAAATTTAAAGTGATCTTTAATAAGTTTTATATTATATTACTCCTAAACACACACAAAATTAAGAACAAAATGCAAATTTCTAAAAAATTACAAACAAATTTTTAGGAAATTAATTATCCAAAGTGTTAACATACAATAAATTAAGATTTAAATAAAGAAAGTTGAAAAGAAAAAGGTTATCATAATTTGAATATTATATATAATATATTTAAAATAAAAACTATGTATAAAAATAATATTACAATTCGGGTTCGGGTTGGGCTCGGGTTGTTGACACCTCAACCCTAGCTCAACCCTAATTAAGTTCGGGTTGAGGTTTTTCAACCCAAGCTCAACCCTAATTGTAAAAATAGTTGTCCAAGCTCGTAAAAAATCGAATTGGGCTCGGGTTGAATTCGGGTTGCCCAACCCAAGTTGCACCCCTACTTCTACCCTTGTCCGGGATTGTGTTCTTGTTAGGTTTCTGATGCTATTACGAGTGCTTCCTATATAAAATCTGCAAAAAAAAAAAAAAAAAAAAAAAAAGATTGCAATTGAATTGGGTGGGTATGTACAAGGATGCAGGGTAAACGGGCAACCCGCCCCGCCTCCAACTGTCATAATTACTAAATTACCCTGCTGTATGTCCGGTATATAAAAATGATTGTTAGGGTTTCATACTATATCCATTCACTCTCAGAGGTCTCGGGTTTCCTCTCTCACCTCAACCGCTCATTTCTTATTCCTTCTACACCAAAGCTTGCCGAGGTAAACCAAAAATCCTCTCCCTTTCTCTCTTCACTACTTTCATATTTCAATTTGATCTTTAAATGATGGTTCAAAGCAATAAGAAAAGCGCAGCAGTTTACTTAGTAGTATCTCTCTCTATATATATATCGGTGATCTAATCGTAAGTAAGAGGAGTTTCAGGTTCAGTATCGGATGAGATCTGATGACTGAACAGATGGTGTTTTGTTTTTCATATATTTTGTTTCATGATCATATTTTTTGTTTTTGGCATATAAATTGATGGATGAGAAATTAGGGTTTTACCTATCCAGCCGACATGTCATACGAACTCTATGAAGTAGAGTTCTCAACATATAGATTCATATATACATTTAAATTTGTGTATATTTATGTATATTCTCCAAATCGGGGCTTTTGTTTTGTGTCTTGTTATTGTTCAGTCCTCCTTTAGTGACGACTTTGCATAGAATCAGCAAATTCGAAACTGGGGGTTTACTTAAATGTGCCATTAGTGTTCTCATTTTCATTCTTATTATTATTTTAAGGGATGTCAAACATAAATGATTTGTTGTGTTGGATATTTGATCCAATTTTCAGTCCCATTAATCATGCTGCAGTACTGCATTAATTCAAGTTGCAATGACATGCACACAAACACACATGTATATCTATTTTTGAACCTGATGCACCGATTGTTTTTTGGTTTTAAGATTCAACTATGGGTTGAATGGTTACATGTCTTGTTTATAGTGCTGAATCTGGTATTTTAGAGGACTGTAGTATCTTTACATTCTTGTTTCATGTGGTCTGCTACTCTGCTTACCATGTTGTTATTATTTGCTTTGTATATATAGACCTCATTCTCTCTTTAGCTTGCTCTTAGTTTTTCTTCTGCAACAAACTCTTTAATTATTTGATATTTTAATTACGATTGCCTGATTTAATAGTAGAGATGTTTCTCTATTTTCTTACCTATTTCCACTCTCTATCCATTGCAGATGAATGTTGAGAAGCTTATGAAGATGGCCGGTGCAGTTCGCACCGGTGGAAAGGGTAGCATGAGAAGGTGTGTGTTGTCTTGTAGCTTAGTTCTGATCAAATTTTGCTGGATTTGGTCGTCAAAGAATTAAATTTCGCTCAAGTTAATAGTTTTGATTACTTTCAACTCAAACTGCCTTCAGGATTGCATTAGCTATAAGTAAATTGCATCATTATTCAGTTGGCTAGGCATCACAAGATGTTGAAAATAAAATTAGTTCCAACTCTTGAACAATTTGGTTATAGATTATCATAATATTATCACCTCCCCCCCTACCCCTTATTGTTGAATATGATTACACATCATTATCATCTTGCTTGTTTTTATTGTTAGTTCAGAATCTGACATTATGTATAGAATACTTAGCTAGATTACACAAGTAATAGGGTTTTATTTATTTTTTATAGATGGATTTGTCACTGATAGTCATCAACTTTTGGAGATGCAGCAGATGCTGTTGGTTACATGTTCATCTTAATCTTGATGGTTTAATCATCTGGTAAAAAATGTATTGGTCGAGTAAAATGCTTGATAATTTAATTCTTTGGTGTCATGGCTTAATTTGTAAAGAAATGAACTTTGGGCTGGTTGGGGGCTTGGATGGTGCGCGGGAGACTTGTATCTCTTGGAGGAAACGTAAATTTTGTATCAGTGAAGAAACACTGATGCTGCCCAAACCAGATGAGAATTAAATTTTCAGGGTTTGAATTCACTGGTTGTTGTAGGCCCTGTCCTGCAAATTGGTATGCATCAAGTAGTTTTGATTGATTGAAAGCATACCTCTCCTGTTGGAGCTAACATTTATGTTTGGCTCTCATCTCCTTAAACTTTACTTCCTTCCCTTCTTGTGCTCAACATCTTTAAGCGTATTGCTTGTAACCGCAGAAAGAAGAAAGCTGTTCACAAGACAACCACCACAGATGACAAGAGGCTTCAAAGCACCCTGAAGAGAATAGGGGTGAATGCCATACCTGCAATTGAGGAAGTCAACATATTTAAAGATGATGTAGTTATCCAGTTTATTAATCCTAAAGGTAACACCAGTTATGGCAGTAAACTGTCTTTTCAGTCACACCCTTCTGGTCCTCTTGGACAACAGAGAACTTATTTTTCTTTCGTATATCAGTTCAAGCCTCTATTGCTGCCAACACTTGGGTTGTTAGTGGTTCTCCTCAAACCAAGAGTATGCTTTCTCCATTTCCTCCTCTGCTATATAATTTTATGCTTGTTTACTTAAATTATATCTGCTACCCATCTGGGTTTTGGGTCATTTAACTTGTATCTTATCTCAACTGTTACTTCAATATGTATGTTCTGTCATCTGCTGTTGGTATGGAGTGGGGCAGGGCAGTCATTTGTCATCCTAGACCATCCCATCCCATCATCTGTACTAGTTTTAGATTAGTCTGACTAGAGATTTAATTTTACCTTCGAATTTTCTTCTGTTCCAGAATTGCAAGATATTCTTCCTGGAATTATTAACCAATTGGGTATGTGCCTCTGTCTTTACTGTTATTTTTTGTGTTTTTTTATTTCCTTAACCGCGAACTCTTGAGAGAACTGAAAAGATCGGTTAAATATTTAATTTTTTTAAAATATATTTTTAGGACCTGATAACTTGGACAACCTGAGGAAGCTGGCAGAGCAGTTCCAAAAGCAGGCACCTGGTTCTGGAGCAGGTGCTGGCACGACAACAGCACAAGAGGATGACGATGATGATGTCCCAGAGCTTGTTCCTGGGCAGACCTTTGAAGCTGCTGCAGAGGAGGGGCACACTTCTTAGGAAGTTTTAGCTGGATTGTTATTCCTTATATTTTTGATGTTTTTTTAAGGTATATTTCTGATGTTGAATTATTTACTGGTTCCTTTCTCTGTTGCCCATGTAGAAGTGTACTCTATCTGCTGGTGATGAGGAGACTTGTATTAAAAACCACTGCTCTAATCACTTTGGTATCACTAGGTCTGCAGATGGGCATAAAATGGCTTATGTCTTCAGTTGAGTCTGGGGCAAAAATTAGCTTAAGTGCGGTGTAGAACAAAGTAAGTTTTTGGAACGCTTTCATCACATTCGCTAATGGATCCTGAACTTGTTTTGTCGAAATTAACTTTTGGTCAGCTGACAAGTTGGTATAGAATTGTAGGGAGTAACAGGCTGCTCTCTCTCTCTCTCTCTCTCTCTCTCTATATATATATATATATATATATATGTTATTTTTTGTTTTTGGTGAGTCTCTTTCGCTCAATGTTTGCTGTTTTTTTAAACTTGATTTTGCTACTAATTGAGAATCAACGAAAATATGGACATGACAATTTTATGAATGGTTGAAAATTGTCAAAGCTCGGTCTAGGCATGCTTACCAGTGGTACCTTGGCTTGTCCAAAGCGCAAAAATGTTGTCGGTTTGTTTTGGGAATTAATTCCGGTCATTCAACTCTCTCTGACACCTTGGTCTTCTTTGCATCATATGGGAGGTCATATGTAATAAATGGAATTTGTTGAAAATGGTTTATTTTGGTTATATTTCAAGCTTTTTGCTCTAGTGGTGCGGAGGGAGCAAATTTTCCTTACCCGACACTATTGGTGTGAGGGGGTTTAAGCGGGTTGTGGAAAACAAAACCCCTGCGCCATGTGGCAAAAAATACTAAAACACTCAAAGCCCTACCTTCTGCTTTACTTTTGCTAATTCAGCCGCTCTCTCCACTTCTCACGTCTGCCCGTCTCTGTGCCATACTACATTGAAACCATCTCTCTCTCTCTCTCTCTCTCTCCACTCAGAAACCCTCTCTAGCTATGATTCTCTCTCTCTTTTACTCTGTACAAGGCTTTCGACCAGTCACATGTGAAAGCAAAGCCTACGGTTCTGTTGTACTGTTGGATATGGCGATGGAGATCATGAGAGCATTCAAGGTTGGTTGACACCTTGTCTCTTGATCTTTTCAGTACATTTAAATATTACTCTTCTTTAGGAGTTTTACGGTAGTTAGAATACTTGAATCATGTTTTTTTTTTTGGTGGTTTACAACTTTGAATCTATTATTCAGAAATTAAGTACTGTACTCAGAAAATTTTTGTTTGGGATTTTTCTGCTTTTGAGTTGAAATTTAAACAAGTTGGGTGGTGACGCTGCAGGGGAAATTAAATAGGGCGAATCTGCCGTTTTGAGCGCAAATGAGACTAGAAAACTTAAACAGAGGGGGGAGACTAGAAAACTTAAACGGGGTAGAGAAGGATGCTCCTGCCCAAACCCATTCTCGTTGTCATCCTTACTTTTGAGACCTCTTGATCAAAAAGTTTGGAAGAAACTTTTGAGACCTCTTGATCAATAAGTTTGGAAGAAACTTGGAACGTCCTGCTGAAAGCGTTCTCTCTCTCTCTCTCAATCACACAACACAATGTGTGCTGCTACCTTCATTATTTGGTTCTTCTCAAATTTATCTTACCACTTTTCTTAAGATGTTTCCTGTAATGCCCTAAAAATTTCAAAAGAAGAGACGGGTCTATTTAAAATAAAATTATAAAATTATAGAATGTAATTTAAAACGAGCGCATGCATACAAGAATTTTGTAATGTACAATTTACGAGTGGGACTGTGGGAGTTTAATTCTAGGAAACTTGAACCACATGTTTGAGTTGATAGAGCAATGAAAGATTTCTTGGAATTTAGTGAAGTTTGAAGGCAGAATACTCTTTTTAGGCTCCAATCCCTTGGTTTCCTCTCCATCAACTGGCCCTATAAAGTTTAAGTTTGATGTTGCTTTCTGCTCTTTTTCTAATAAGTGTGGAGGGGGTGTAGTCTTGGAAGGGAAGGTTCTCAAAATCTCTTTTTTTTTTTTTTCTAATTGTGAGTGCGAAGATTCTCACGTTATTGTTTGAAACATATTATGCAAGTACTTAATTCAATTGCATTATTTATTTTAGAATATAAAATTCACTAGTTAATTTAATTGTGATTTTCAATAATATATGTAGGGAGATGATATTTGTATTCCAAATATATATATATATATATATATATATATATATATATATATATTTAAGAATTGTTGATTGTGAATGTATTCCAAGCGTAATTGTCATTTTTTTCTTCTTAAAAGGCATAAAGAAAAATATAATATGAATATATGATTAATAAGAGAAATGATTTGGGGTTCGAACTGCGAACTCACAAAGATGGGCTTCACAGTTAACGTTAATGAATTTGTTGGTTGAATATAGTTGAGCTTAATTTGAGGCTCTTGACGGACGGCGAGAGCTAGTAAAGCTAGAACAAAGTTCATGACTGCTCATTCTTTTAAATAACGTATTATTTTTTCTCCGTTTAACGGTGATAGCTGTGTATATATTCTCCGTTTAACCTATTATTTTTTTCTCCGTTTATATATTCTCATCCTCACTGAGATCCGTAGTGCTGTAGTGGCGCCCCGCTGTAAAATGAATACTGACATGGTCATCAAGCAAATAGTATCAACCACGTGGGTCCCATAATTGAGTGATGGAATCAAATACAGTTAGTATTATATATATATATATATATATATATGTGTGTGTGTGTATATATGTGCTCGTGTCGTCCTCTAAGTGTGTTGGTGGTGGTCTACTGGAGTCCAAATTAAGGGTAGTAGAAAAATGTAGTTTGCCTTGTAATCCAATCATTTCAACAGCATTTCTACTGAATCTAGCTATGCTTCTTCATTTAGCCATTTCTGCCAACTCTTCCAAGTTCCAACCTAACTGGGCACCCGACCACATTATCAAACAGTTAAGTACTTAGTAAGTAGCATAATATGGATATTAATTTGGATTGTGGGCATGTATATATGGGTTGTGGGTTTGAGTCCAAGAGAGAGTATTTATTTGGAAATGCAAGTGTGCAAGTCAAACTAGTTGAAGGTGACTCCGCTGGAACAGTCACAGCCTTCTATGTAAGAATTAAGATATAACGGTACCCACCCGGCCATGTTTTTTTATGTTAATTAATTTAATGCTGTATTTTATTTTTTCTGAAAGATTGACAAATTAATGTGCATGAATCCTCCTTTTATTTTAACAATAAAAATATATACGTATAATTTCGTGTATGTGTTAATATATATATATATATATATATATATATATATATATATATATATATATTATGGTGTAGGCTCATTAAGTACCCAATCTGATTAAGTACTGATTGCTTGGAAATGAATGCAGATGTCATCTGAGGGCCTTAATCACGATGAGTTAGATTTCGAGTTTCTTGGCAACGTATCTGGAGAGCCATACCTTGTTCAAACCAATGTTTACGTCAATGGCACTACTGGAAATCGAGAGCAAAGGCATACCCTTTGGTTTAAACCCCACTACAGATTTTCATAGTTACTCTTTCTTTCTTCTGGAATCGCCGCTCTATCCTGTAATATTTAATTAATCACCTACCACTCCACTTCTTATATATTCTGCTCATATATATATATTCTCATACAATCACATCCTAAATATAATTATTATAACATGAACTTTAGGCTTTAGCCTACAGTGCATGCATATCAAATTTATACCACCATCGGTGCATAGAAAAAGCCGAACTCATTTGGTCTATGACTATTGTAAGGACAGTTCGGTTCACTGAGACTGCCCAGGGAATGCCTAGATTAGCTCTGATAAGTAACTCCACTTCTACTTTATGAGCATATTTCAATGGAACTTCACTCTGTTTTTGAGAAAATCAAATCAATCGTTAATTAATTGATGTGCACTATTCCGAACCATTGGATCTAATATTAAGAAATAAAAGCTTAATGGGTGGTCTTGGAATTTTTTCTAGTAATTAGGATGTGATCTTGGTGATTCAATTTTCAAATCAAGCAAAGATCAAACTTTTATCCAGAAATAATAAATAAAGACCAACCGACCGACGAAGTTCATTACTAAGGGCTCGTTTGGTAATCGTTTATGTTTAGTGTTTATTGTTTAAGTGTTTATATAAAGAGTGTTTATGTTACGATTTTGTTTATCCATAAACATGAGTGTTGTTTGATAACGAAAAAACGTTTGACTTATTTTAAATTTTTTTTTTTTAGCATGGGTGTCCCTAAGTAACTATTTCTTATTATTAAGTATATTAGTAATTATTCATATTGTATCTAATATTTTTTTCTTAAGGCAATTGATGCTCTTTAATTTTTCACACTTGATAATTCTAATACTTTGATCGTTATATCAAATAATAGTCTTTTATAATCTTTTTTCTTTTTATTTTCTCACTTTTAGTTTCAATTTTTAATTAAAATAATATAATCACCATTTTAGATAAAAAAGAATTTTTTTTTTTTTAATAAACATAAACAATAAACATCATTTTGGTGTTTAGGATTTGAGAGCTTATGAACAGTGTTGTTTTAAAAATATTTAGACAATTTATAAACAAAATAAAAATTATCAAACATGTTTATTCTAAAAATTTAATTTTATAAATAATAAACACTAAATATAAACGATTACCAAACGAGCCTAAGTCGAGTGTTTCTTGATACTCAATTGATGGTTCACATATACATCAGATGATCACTTAAAGGGTAATGGTCCACCAGCATATTCTTTCTTTTTAGTGGTACAGGGTGAGAAATTTCAATAACGTTAATCACTCTCCATAATTACAAACTTCTTCACAAAGGATTGCAGAAAAATCCTCAATAATGAATTTTTACTCGCTCACACGGTCACACCCAGGACGATTATCCTCTTCCGTCCGGTCTACACTGCATTAATGATAATTCACATTATTATAATATATATATACACACGCGCGCGTAAATTTAGAGAGAGAGAGAGATGAAGGGAGGTCTTAGCTTTCTCGCTTGTACTTATGCGTCTCCAATCCCTTTACTGAACTCCGTCTTCGTTTTTAATTCCAAGGCTGTTCTTAATTTTGGTCGAATAAAGGCAGAGATGGAAATTAGGGTTTGTCTGAACCGTGCATGCCGGAGACAAGGTTCCATGGAAACCTTCCAAACTCTCTCCGGCATCGCACCACCTGATGTCTCAGTCAGATCCTGTGGTTGTTTGGGGCGGTGCGGTGGCGGCCCCAACCTCGTTGTACTGCCGGACGCCGTATTCGTTGGTCACTGCGGGACCGCCGCTCGTGCCGCTGATACTATGATGGTTATATGCGGCGGCGATTCAGATTCTTGGAGAAGGAGTCTGGAAGCGCTTGCATTGAGGAAAAGAGCTGAAGGCGAGATGAGCAAGGGTAATTTCTCTCAGGCTGACCTTTTACTCTCTGAGGTACTTATTATGATATTTGTCACTTGTTGCTCACACAGATTCAATCATTAGTGTAGTGATTTCTCATATAATTGCAGACATTCTTGGATACCGATGTGTTGGATTACTTGGATACACATTGTCTCTCATTCACTTGGAGCATATCTCATTTTTTTTTTTGGATAACTAAATATATCTCATGTTTCTTGAAGGCCAAAAATGGGAAATAGAAAATAAAACAATGGCGGAGATGATGTGCATTTCTGGTGGATGTGATTATTAGATAAAAGTATAGAAATGAAGGAGGATAACTGAAATCATGAAACAAAAGAAGAGGAAAATAGATGATACTCTGCTAAGAATCAATCATGAAACCTATCTAATCGGTGTTTATAGAATGTTTGACTGAAACTGAAACTAGTAGGATGGCTTATGAAGTGAAAAGAAATCTGGTACAGACTACAAAAGGTGGATTGGAAGTTCATATGTTATGCATAAAGTGACGGTGATAATGTTTTTTCTGCAATGATTTCTTGAAGATATAGGAAATGTTATAGACTAGGAGGAAAAAACTTTATGATTTTTGCAAACATATAAGGTATTATCCTAATCGAACCAAACACTATGTGATCATACTTTATAAATGACTGTATAGTTTATTTCTGTGTAATTTACTTTTTTTATTCCTTTAATCAGAGCCATTCCCAATTGATTAAAGTTGTTTTGAAATTAATTAAAGGATTAGTTTTCTTTAAAGTTAAAATGCCCCCATAAATAATAAACCTCTTTAATTCATTAAGTGGAATTTGAAAAAAGGATTGTGGGTTTAACCGATTTAAAAGGTCTAAATTGTGTTTCATCCAATAAGAACATTTTATTTTCTTTATTGTTTGGATGGTTAACTACAAGTATTAATTGTTTTAGTTGGTAACTTCTATTTGTTCCTGTGATGTAATCAAATCCCGATGGATGAGGGGGTCATGAAAAGGCACTGATGATGCCATTTTTCTTATTGGTGCAGGCTATAGATCTTAACCCATTTGGAGGTATCCATATTTTATATAAAGACAGGTTCGTCGAACTTAGATCTTCTCATCCATGAGAAATCAATGGTACTCAATGTACTTTTTGATATGTCACATTTCAAGCAGGCTTACTCAATGTACTTTTTGATATGTCACATTTCAAGCATAAGCTTACCTCCAAAATTAATTTCCCTTATGATGTATGTTTGCGTACTGCATGCATGTCTTCCACTGCGTATCTTTTTTCTTTTTTGTTTCTTATTTTCTTCAGCAAAGAGAGTTGAAGCCCTGAATCTGAAATTCTTTTAATATTCTATAAATATATGAAGGTTATGTATGTACTGGTGTTTCTTAGTCCGGATGTCAATAATTATTTTTAGTGTCTGAATTCTTAGGATCTTAGGATCTTGCACCAAAGGTATCTTTGGTGCTGTAAAATAAGGTGTCTCTCTCTTTGTGGTCTAAGAGGGCCTATCATGAAAAGAGAGTTATTCTAACTTTTGTTCATTCAGGTCTGCTGCAAAATTGGCAACGGGCAACATGGATGAGGCTCTTGAAGATGCTAAAGAAGCTTTGGCTCTAGCTCCTAAATATCCTGAGGTAAGCTGGATTGTTAAAATATATAGTTTTGATCAAGTGGTGGCCTGGTGGTTGTTGTCTGAATCCTATTTCTTTGTGCCTATGGATGAGTTTGGTAGTGTGTTTGTGGTTGTATGTTGTGTATAGCTGTAACATTGTACCGTCAGCCTTCCATAAATGTAAATAGTTTCTTTCTTGGGAATATGATGAAATGTTCGAGCACATGTCATACCAATTCCTAATCATGTGGTTCTTCAATGTCTCGGCAAGATATTTATATGAAATTCGACATATCAACTTTACAGGCTTATATTTGCCAAGGTGATGCATTTATGGCTATGGACCAATTTGATGAAACTGAGAAGTCCTATTTGATGGCTATAGACTTGGATCCTTCCATTCGTCGTTCCAAATCATTCAAGGTTCCATTTGTATTCCAAAGTTTTTTGTTGAAATTCTATTGCACATTCCTTATTGTACTCGATAGGTTATAATCCATTTGATTGCATGTGCTTCAATTTCCTTTCTAGGTTATAAATATTTTTGTTTCCACGCCTTAAATTAGAAGCAGGCATGACACAAGTAATATTTAATGGTCTGTCATGTGTATATACCATGTTGGAGTGTTAAGGCTACCTTTATCTATTCAATTGATATTAGGGGTGGCAATACTAACAAGACATGCTAACAATCCAACATGACTCGAACACAACATGGGATAAAGTGGGTTTGGTTTTGGCTTAATCGTGTTGACCCGAATTGACACATTAATTAAACATGCCATGTTTGTGTTCCTGCCAACTCATTTATAACCTGATTAGACCCACTTAACTAAACGTGTCGTATTCGTGATAGAAATGACCTGTTTAACTAAATGTGTCGTGTTCATGTTAAAAATGACCCTAATAGTATGAAATTTTAATTAAACATGTCTTGTTGTGCCGCATCATCTCATATTAGGTCTTGACCCATTCATTAAACAGGTTATGTGATCGTGTCATGTAACTAGTTTAATAATTGTGTCGTGTTTGTGTCAAGGTGACATGAACAATAATCGTGTCGAATTCATGTTGAACCATATAATAGGATACCTATGTCATGACACTACACGACTATGAAATGGAAATGAATTGCCATCCCTAATTGATACATGAAATTGAAGAATGGTGGTGTAGTACATACTACATACTAGAAAGATTGCCTTCATTCTCACAGTTGCAATTTTGTGAATGACATAGAATAGGGATGAGATACTGTAATGTTGCTGCTACTTAAGGTGGTCATTAATGAAATCAAAAGATTTGACTTGCAAGCATGATCATTTTGCTTGCCTGTGAGGAAGGATAGGGGCAGTTTGGGGTTATCTAAATTGAAACTTGGCAAATCTAATTATTTGGGTCTGTTTGGTTAAGTTTTTTGTAAAATTGTTCTCAGCCAACTGGAAAATAGGAAATTATACAAAAATTCATTTGCTTTCTAATTTTTTCTATTTCTCTGAAAACTGTTTCATGAGCTCTTGAAAATTGTTTTCATAGAACTGAACCAAACAAGTCCTTTGGTTTAGCTTGGTTTTGCCTTGCATGAAAATTTTGTTTGTTTTAGGTGCAAATTTAGAACTGATCACATGTTGGTTTGGTATGATTGCGTAAAGCAGTCCAACCTAATATCCACGACTCCACATGTGTGTGTGTGTGTGTATATTGACAAGTATCATTAGAAAACATTAAAAACAGGGATTCACCAATGTACACACTATGATCTGGATATGGCCATACTGTCATACCCTTCAACTGATTTTCTGCTCCACAAAAAGTATCCTGTCATTAGCAAATAAAGGTGGACACCACCAATGGATCCCCCGTCACCCAACCAAGAACCAC
Source organism: Cornus controversa (assembly GCA_026545225.1). NCBI lineage: Eukaryota > Viridiplantae > Streptophyta > Magnoliopsida > Cornales > Cornaceae > Cornus > Cornus controversa. The sequence goes on along the minus strand of CM048848.1, from coordinate 66,834,781 downwards.
TTGACCAGTCCTCGATTCATGGCCTCCTCATCACACATTAAATTCCTCCATCAAAAAATAAAGAGGAAGTAAGAAAGAGGATTCCCTGGTTTAGGCCGTCTCAAGTTACTGTAGGATTTTTCTCTCTTTTTTGTTCTCTTTTTCACATCTGAATTCAAGAATTTTTTAGATTTTGATGGTGGACTTGGACATTCTATTGTTTATGAGATATTTGTTACCTGCTTAATATTTCCTGACCAAACCAAACTTATTCAGGCTCGAATTGCAAGGCTTCAAGAGAAGCTCGCTGCTGCGGATTTGCCATGATTTAATGAAGTTATATGGATCAATCATTATAATGAACACAATAGTTGCTTCTACTGTTTTCAGGTTTGAGTTCTCTGTCCTAAATAATAGTAAGCTTTGCTGTTGGTCTGCTTCTTGTCTTTTGGGTTCTAGAGATTGGTTTTTGAGGTTGCTTTTATTTTTGTTCTTTGTATGGGGTCCTAAAGATGTTTGTATGGATGCATGATGTGTTTAATTGTGGAAATTTCTACAGGAGGTCATTGCCAATGCATGTCCCTACCTATGTAGGGTACCGGACAGAAAGATGGAACACAGTAGGCTGACATAACCTTTTGACATTATTTTGAACATAATAGCTGCTCTCAAAGTCTGATCTATGTCCTCACATTTGTCAGTCCGAGTTTTGGATATATATTTTGAATATAAAAATAACATTTCTATCATTAAAGCTAGTCTATCGATTAATAGAGTCGTTGCCAGTACTGAATAGCCCTGTCTTTGGATCTTTAATACCACCTCTGTAGGCAGCCGAGTTCACTTGCATTGCATTTCTGTAATCCTCTATTGTAGTTGAACACTACCAGGAATATTGAGAGTAAAAAATGCTGCATGTTTATTTATTAGCGAGCATCTCATAAGAATAAATGTATGCTGATAGAATGAAATATTTGCGGATACTATATCTGAGTCATCATGATGTGTTTTGTGGTGTGACTGGTGTCTATTAGAAAAATAATTAGTACAATGTGTTTTTAAAAATTCAATGTTCGCTAATGAAACTGTTAGTTGCAGAATGGCAATTGGATATTGCTAGGCTTGTGAACACACTATTAATGGCTATTTGATTTGACCAAAGATTCTTCCTGAACTCATCAAGGGTATCATCAATGAATATTCCAGTTGATTGAACCAGTGACGAGGAGCGTCCATCTTTGTCCCAACTATGTGGGGGTGGCTCCTCACATCAAGCTTATTGTGGGAGGGAAGCAGTGAAAACAAGATAGAATATCATATCAAGTGGTAGTAATCTCTTACTAGTAGTTTTTCTTCATATGTAATTGAAAATGTATCAAGCAATGCCCTCAACAGCATCATTGTTGTGGGTAGAAGGTTGACAATATAGTACTGATACAGTGATTAGGTAGTCTTGCAAATCATTTTAGATATCTTGTAAATAAGGAACAAGATTACATTTTAGTGTCATTTAAATTACTACGGAGTATATATATTTTGATGAAAAATCTACACGTGAGAGATGGTGCCATATAAACTACAAAAATAGCCATTTACTATTCTTTTTCCTTCTAGTTTTCCTTTGCCACCTTAAACGCATAATCTCCTGATTCGGAGTTGTTCGTAGTTTAGCAGAGTTGTGGAAGCTCTCACTCAATTCTGAGTTTTTCGTGGAAAAATACCCCGAGGTATTATAGAGATAGAGATAGGGGCAAACATGTCGTTTAATGGGACTTTTTTTTTCCTTCACACATTTAATGGGACTTCAAGAGCATCTTTTTTGTTTTCTTTTCAACAATGGCGTACAAGGGGTTAAGGAGTTTAATTGTTAAAGACTTTGAAGTTGTTATATCATTCTTGAGTCAGGGTATGATGGTTTATATGGTTTAATATTAGTAATGTTTTTAGGATACCTTTAGGGTTCATTTGGTTAGACGGAAATTTATCGTGGAAAGTAACGTGAATGAAAGGAAAATTAAGTTTTTGACATGTATTTAGTTAGCATGAAATTTTTTTAAGAAAGTTGTGAAAAAATATTATTTTGAAAATTTGATGACATGAAAGTGAACCCAAAAAAAAATGATTGTACTTACCAAATTACCCTTATGATTTCAAATACTCAAAAAAAATAAATGAATTTGTGTAATCCAATTGTTTATATCCATTTTTAGCAAAGAAAAACTAAAATGACGAATTAGCCAAAAAAATATATGTTTCTGTTCAGACCTTTTTCTAATTTGTACGTTCTATGCCATTCCTTTTTCAACTTATTTAGTTATAGAACTTGTTTGGCACGGTATGTCTAAATCTCACAAATTTTAATTTCATGTAGATTTAGAAGTGTAAATTACTTGGAACAGTTCAATGAATGGGCAAAAGATCTCTTATTCCTCAAATTCTCTCTTTCCTGTGACTTCTTTAATTTCTAAACTTCTCTTTCTGTGTGGGATTTTGGTGGTGATTTTTATTGGCAACAAATACTCGATATATATATATATATGTGTGTGTGTGTGTGTATACCATTATCAACTATGGAAGGTAAAAAAATATAATAAATAATCAATTTTGTATGCTCGGATACAAACAATTAAATTAGTACCATATAGTGCATATAAACTGAGCAATTTACAAAAGAATAAAACTCATTGCCGTGAAGAAGAGAAGAAGAGTGAAGAGAAACAACTAAGGGCATAATAAGAAAGTAAATTATGAAGACAACTTTTTGCATGAAAGTAAATTTTTTTTGGAAAAATTATATTTTGGTGACCAAAATTAAAAAAAAAATTCTTTATCGTGATTTTAAACTCAATAAAAGGTAAATAGGACCGTTCTTGAAAAATAATTACTAATGAGTGATCATTTAACTTAATGTCTAAAATACCATCTCTTTTATCCATTTTTCATCTTCTCCAATCACACCCCCAAATATTAAAGTCTCAAAAGGCATAAAAGAATTTTAGGAAAGAAAATATATATATATATATATAAGGAGAGAGAGAACTTCTGTGACTTTGAAGAGGAGTTTCTCTCTCTATATATATGTATATTTAGACATATATGTTGGTCTTACAATTAATGCATATGCATTTTTCAATTTGTTTCAAGTATGTCTAGTTTTTTTTTTTTTCGCGAGTGTCCAAATTTTTTTTTTTTTTTTGCGAGTTTTAATCCTAATTCCAATTTAAAAAATAAGCATTACCTTTTTCAATTTATCTTGGGTGTTTAACAAACACAAATTTTTTTTTTTATTCGGTGATTTATTAATACTAAATGTGAGGTTCGTAATTAATTGCACCCAAATTAGATTTTTTTTGTTAATGATATATTAATATATATAAATAAATTTATATATATTATTATATCTTCTTTAGAATATATGCTCTAAACAAGTTATTGGATTCTTTGAAGTTTATGATATTTGGGAGTTGGAGTAAACTGAAGAAATAATGGGGATCTATGGAGATAATGAATGGTATTTTGGGCATTAAGATTAAATGGTTCCTCATTAGCAATTAATTTTTAAGTTTTGTCACTATTCAACTTTTGTTAAGTTTAAGGTTGCCAAAAAGCAAAAAAAAATTAATTTTGGTCACTAAAATCTAATTTTTTCAATTTTTTTTTTTTTTTGTGTGTTTTATGCTGGAAACATTTTGGAAATAAGTAGTTGTGGAATCCTACTTTGTTGAAAATTTTCATTTTTCTTCTAACCAAACTCTTAAAAAATTTAAATTTTTTCTATTTCTTTTCTTTTCCTGCTATTTTTATCTAACCAAACAGATCTTTAGTGAAGAAAAAAATCGTTGTAACACTTCTGTTTTATGTTGTTATATATATATAAAGGCGCATAATTTTTGTCTCTAAAGTATTTGGCTATGAAACTAATTTCGTCATTATATGTCACGTTTCAATTTCTGACACCCAGTTAAGAGCGAGAAAAATAGGGGTGTGAACAGTGAAAAAGACCAAAATACCTTTCTTGGAACAACTAGCATCTAACTCAATTCTCATAATCGTATAAGCAAATCAATATGCATATAAGTAATTGAATATGCATAACTAAACATATCTAATCAGAGTTCTCATCATTTAAAATCATTTAGAACAATTCCTAAACAAAAGAGAATTTTCGACCCCCCATGAAGAGTTACTTTTTGTAAAATGTTTCAAAAAATTGTTTGGACCATTGTCTCATTCTATCATAGTCCCAAGAAGTTTAAAAACAGAATTTAAAACATTTAAAGTGGACCCGAAGCCTGACTTTCATCTTTTGGGCAATAGCTATGTCTATGGTACTAATATCATTTGTTCCATATACAAATTACAAATCTTCTCTAAGTGCCAACATTGTATACATATAAGCATAGCTCAAAAAAACTCTAAGCGCTTCAACCTTAGCACTTCTAAGTTTCGTTCACAGCCGGTGCCTTATCTGAAAAATGTTTGTGCGGAGGGGGTGAGTGACAACGTGACCAGTAAGATACCCAAATTAACCTATGCATCGATTCAATGCAATGTACATGAAATGCAATCATAGAATTCCTACCCACTACATGGCATACCTTCAATGCTCATACTTTAATGAAACTACAATGCAAAATATACATAACCACAAGTTCAACAATGCTTAATCAATAAAAAATCATATTAAAGCATTAATAATGAATATCACAATTTAACAAAGACTTAAGCACAAAGTTAAGTAGTTTCAAAATCAAGAAATGTGGGAGAAGTCGTGAGTTCACATGATAAATACCATTTGGTCAAATATCCAACTTCTAATTAACGAGCTACTAACCCAAGGGTTTAGACTAACCACCTTGGCCAATCTTTGAGGTCTTGTAGCTCGGGGCTCCAGGCCCTTCTTGCTCTACTCGTCACCCACAAAATCAACAACCAACATGTAGGTTTTTAAATGTATCAATTATATACAATTCAAGAATGTAAAATACCATTTCAAATGCATTATAAGCCAATTATCTTAAAGAAAAGTCTTTTTTATGCATTTTATCAAACACATGGTGTTCAACAAGTGTCCACGCAATCCTTATGATCCATAGATGATCCTAATGGATCTCATGCACTTCCAAGCTAATAGATAAGCTATACATAATCAACATATAAGTATACTACACACTTACACATATTTTACATACCAAAACCTTCAAATTTCATGTATAACATCAAACTATATCAATTTCATCATATATATCATATGAAAAACACCTTTAACATATAATCAAAATAAAAAGAGGAGTAAGACTCAAAGAAACAAACTTCCTAACTCTTTTAAACATGCTAAACAACCTAAACTCAACATGAAAACATAGGAAATCGATGATAAGAAAGAAAGAACACATTTACCTCAAAATCCAAGCTAAAGAACTCAAACCCTAAAATAACTCAAGCTTCAAACTTCACCAAATCGGAACTTTTCACCGATTAGAAAGAAAGAACACCTTTACCTCAAAATCCAAGCTAAAGAATTCAAATCCTAGAATAACTCAAGCTTTAAACTTCACAAAATCGAAACTTTTCACCAATTAGAACGTAGAGGATACGATGTAGAATAACTTTACTTATTGGTCTAAGACCCGAATCAAGCCCTAAGCTTTCCAAAATGAAGAAATAAGGAAGAAGATGAAAATTGTATGAGGGAGAGAGCTAGGGTTGGTCAAAGAGAGGGAGGGAGAAGAGAAAATCAGATTTTTAGCGATATATATATATATATACACACACACACACATTAAATATTTATGTGAGACTTTGCAAGTTGTTCCCTCAACTTTCAAGTTTTTCTGCTCTATCCTTTTGTACTTCTATTTAATCGCAAAATGTCACTCCCTCATTTTCCAAGACTTCACTCAAGTCCCTCAAAGTTCACTTATACTCTGACGTCACTTGTAAAAGTTTGTAACCACCTTACCAGTCTCGTACCCCTACATGAAAACATCAAAGAAACTTCAAAACCACTAAGCATGCAAATAATCAATTAAGTTATGCTTCAACTCAATTTAAAATATAATTAAAATTAAAAAAAATTCCAAGGCTTTACACTATATAATGATACATAAATTTTGTTGCTAAAGTATATGGCGACGAAACTAATTTCATCGTTATAAACCATCCAAATGATCTATAGTAACGAAATTAGTTTTGTTGCTGTTTCTTGGAGGTTTAATGACGGAAATAGTTCGTCGCTATCTACCGACCAAATGTTTCATTTAGTCATCCAAATGATCTATAGTAACGAAATTAGTTTTGTTGCTATTTCTTGGAGGTTTAATGACGGAAATAGTTCGTCGCTATCTACCGACCAAATGTTTCATTTAGTCTTCTAATTAGATAATCTATAGCAGCGAACTTTTTTTGTCGCTAAATAAACACAAATCATCAAAAACCGAATAATGACAAAACAAATGATGTCTCTGATCTATAACTACAAAAACTAATTTAACTACTGATTGATGGACCTTTTATTATTAATATTTCAATTATTTATTTTGTTCTCCACGGTCTAATGAGAAACATTGTCCCTGTTGTAGCAAAGAAATGTTTTATTTTATAATAGCAGAGAAAAACTTAAATGTTTTTAGTATAGTGATGATATGGTATCACACATTAATTAATCAATGGCAAATAGTGATGGGATATATTAAAAGTAATTTTACTTATGTGTCAGAATTTAATTAGTGCGTGATACTATGTCATCATTACACCATAAGATTTAAGTTTTTCTTGTAATACTGCGTCAAACACAAGTACTGGCATTAACATCAGTTGGGAATTCTAAAATAAAAGTATAGTTAATGAAAATATTCAAAAATAAATGACATTGTTTGTGGAAGAAAATAGAATTAGAATTTTTCGTTGATAAACACGAGTTTAGTATTTTCTTTTGGGCCAAAATGATCAAATGGGCCCACGTTCAAATTTGGACTTGTTTAAATATTTGCATATATCAGAGTTGCCCAGTACAACCTAATTTAAACAAGCATAAATTACACTTTTTAGATTAAAGTTTTAAAAATATAGTGGTCAACCTCCCCTCAGGTTCGGTTGATTTCACTCCGAGTACCTTTGCAATTAATTGTTGGCCATAAAGTTAATTAATATAAAAAAAAAAATTTAAATGTCAAAACTATTCTCAGTGGTGGTAGTGGTGGTGTAACATTGATGAAGAAATAAATAAATAAATATATATATATATAACATGTTAATCTCAGTCAAAAGAGTAGACATCAAAGTTATTTTTGCATTGTATTTAACAGATTGATAGCCTAACAAAGGTGCTAGAGTGATTTTGTAAAATCTTTAATACGAGAATAATTAAGTCAAACTTCAGAGGAGGTATGAGTAATTTATCCTTTAAACAATGTAGCAAAGTTGTGCCCAATTTAGTCTCTTAACATCCTTTCAACAATTTTTTAATTTCACCGGGTAGACGAATGCTGATGCCCGCCCCCAGCCCCCAACAAGTCCCTAACCCAACCAGCAACTCTCTTAACTCATCTTTGAAAATTCTTGCATGTGTAACGGGCCTAATGTCATGGTTCTGGAGGCATCAAAATGTAATTTTTAGTGCTGAAATGGATTACTTGGGATATAGAAATAACCCAACACTGTAGACTGTAGAGATTGAAATTATAATTACCTTACACTGAAAATTAAGTTTATAAATGAACCGTCCATTGATCTCCAATTCACTTGAAATTTGATCAACTTTAATAGAGCAGTTAAACCAACCGTTAGTCCCATCATGTACATTATTCAGTTTTCCAACAAAAAAGATGATTAAAACAAACATTCCTGCTTCGCAAAGATAATTGCAAAAAAGAAAAAAAAAATGAAAAAAGAAAAAGAAACTCAGAATAGATTTGTGCGTACAGGGTATGAGAGAATCGAGGTCAAATTATTCCAAATAAATTAGTACAGACCCACAAAGGTTATATATAATCAGAGGCACGAATAAGCTAAATTTTGTTTTTTTGTTCTTTTCTTTTTTGATTTGTCAGAAAAAATAAGTTAACAGAAATAACAAGATAGAGTGAGATTCCCCTCCAACAAGCAGTAGTAGCACAGCAGAGAGCAGACCTTGGTATTTCAACCCAACCCTTGCAGTATGCAGTCAGCCCGAAAAAGAAATTGTTCAAAACAAAAAATTCTTTTCTTTTTGAAACTCAGATGAAAACAGTTAATAATCACAGTAAAGGGAAAAGCTACCCCTGGTGTGCACCATATCTGCATTTAACCTCTTCCCCTTCTACAAGCCTCTCTACTGCATCTGAAGGAAGGCCAATCATCTCTAATGTCTTCTCCCACACTTTGTAAGAAGTTTCTATATTATGTGCCTCTTCGGATGGATTTGTGGGACGGCAATCTTGAGAAAGGAAGGCACAGACAGGCCACTCATCTGCTTTTAACATTTCACAGTACTCGGGAACCTGGGGATCTGTGGCTGCAAAAAGTGCACTTCTAGAACCTGGCAGTGCAATATTACCAGGTTAATTGGCACGTATTTGCAGGAAATTAATCAATATAACCCTCAGAATAAAATTCTTATCCAAAGAATTCCCGTCCGCTAAATTCCATAAAATGCAGAAAAAAGAACAGAAGAATCTTCATCTAGCACTAATTTGAAAACACCATTTTATTTTGCGGTCAACCAGCCTTATCTAGGTATTGTGCTGCTGACATTCATCCTCTCCATCAATAGTCTTTTCCATTTTTAGAGTTTCTTGATTACGGAAACTTGTATGTTTGTCTTAACACATTATCCATAAAAAGTATTTGAAGGAATCAAAGTGTCCATAGGATGGCATCAGTTAGAATTGATTACACTTGCCTTAAAAAGTTATTTCAAACTCAGACATGATATGAAGTTTGCACAAGGACTAAACATTGCGCAATTTATTAGGTATATCAGGGGCAGTAGCAGGAGGCATGAGTAACGGGATGCTGGGGGAAGTGGTAGACAGTGGTGCTGGTATGATAGCCAGAAGGAAGGGTGCAGCCTGAGGTAAAATTCTTTTTGCAGTATAAAAGGAAATAAAATAAAAGTCAAATTGACTAATAAAAAAAAAATTAATAATGACTCCTCATATCATGCATATTGAGGTATTTTCTTAAAGCCAAATAATTAAGAATGAATACGCATTTCAAAACAAATTAAAAAAAAAAAAGACCTACCTTCTTGAGCATTGAAGATAAAATAGGGTATTAGGTGATAAGCTGCTTGAACAATCTTTGGAAGATCCCTTGCCTGCAGATAATAAAGTTAAAAACACAAGAGTATGATGTGTCTGTATTGACAATTAAAACGAGTTGTGTGGGAAAATTTTTGAATTGACAAGTTTCAGAATATTTTATAATATGAGACATTTACAAGCACCTTGATATTGAAAGATAGCTTTAAAAGATAAAACTTTTTAACTGCATTTTGGATTCCTTACTAAGATGCACATCCAATGTAATTATGTATCCCATATCAGTAGTACATAGGGCTTATAAGGAAAAATTATAATTTTCACAATGACATGTCAAAAAATTAATATTTGAATTTGATTCAAATAGTCATCATTAGAAAGACAACATATTTTGAAACAGCCCCATATCGAGCTTAAACCAGAAGGGCCATGGTGTTCAAGATTAAATATTTGTATCTGTCATGTTTTAAATTAGAGACTTAACGTTAGCCTGATCAAAATAAATTGGGTCCCCAAAGTAGAACCTATTTCCTAATCTAATTTTCTTTTGTCGTCTGTGGGTTGTTAAATTTAAACAAGGGATAATAAATGTGGAGACACCACTTACAACGACCTAAAAAGATGAGATGGAAGGGGAGAACCAGATAAATCCCAAAGATTTTAGGAAGGCAAGATATTAATGTGTCTTGGATAAGGATTCCAAGTTGATTGAATATATGTTACTATGAAACTTGTTCTTTCTTTTTAATGTTCTCAACTTAGCCCTATTTATAATGTTTTGAGGGCAGAGTTAAAAACCATTGGGCAATACCTCAAAGGGCATTACCTATTGGTCTTAAGAATTAAGTCTTATCAACCCCCTAAACACTTTTTGCAAGGTATATATGGTCAGATCATTTTTCTAATCACTACAATAATGGTAATTGTCTGGACATTTAATAGTGGTGGTTGAGCATTTAATGCCCTTGGTAGTTAGTGGTTGGGATAAAAAATTACTTTTCCTGGAATACATGGACACCCATCCTTGGAGTTAGGCCAAGTACTTCAGTACTTGGACAAACTGTGGCTCTCAGCTTCCAACTCAAATTCCTCCCGAGTATACCAAAGGATAATAAATCTTGCATAGAGTTGTTACGCATCATGCACTCGAGGCTTATTCGTGGAGAAAAAGTCTTCGAGATTTGGATAGTTCGAGTTTTATCTGTAGGGAAGAAGCTCCTCAAACTCAAGGCCTACCAGCTCTTCCCCACAAATAAACCTTGAAGCACATAACCTCGAAGAGTACTTTCCCTCAGATAAATTTTGAGTTTACTAAAACCTTCATGGAGCTCTTCCTCAAAGATGAACCTCAAAGAATGTAAACTTGAGGAGCTCTTCCAAATAGATAAACCCCGAGGACCTCGAACTCGAAAAGATCTTCCCCACAAATAAGCCTTGAACTATTCAAACCTCGAGGACCTCTTCCCAACATATAAGCCTCGAGTTCAAGAAGCTTTTTCCCACCGATAAACCTCAAACTACACAAATTTCAAGGACTTCTTCTCCACAGATAAGCCTCGAGTACACAAGTGGTGTTGAATCTAGGCAGGGATTGATTATCCTATGGTACACTTAAGAGGAGTTTGGATTGAAGACTTAGAGACACAGTTCATCCAAGTACTCAATATTGGATCTAACCCCCAATGATGGGCACCATGTGTTCACACAAGAATTCAAGAAATGTAAAACTTTGCTCCAACCACTACTAAGGATCTGGTGGAAATCTTTACCATCTAAGTCTTGGCCTTGTGCTTGTTAAAAGCTTTGTCATGTATGGGGTGCTTGGGATTGCTTGTTCTTTGAACTGCTATGCTTCTATTTGGATAGTCCTTTTGTGGGTTTTTTTTGTTTTGATTTTTCAGTTAGCAAGTTTTTAGAAGTGGGCCTTTTTGGTAGGCTCTGTATTCTTGTGGTAGTGAGTTTTGCTCTCTGCCTCCTGTTTTGTTTTGTTTGCTGTTTGTTTAATAACAGTTTAATTAGGAAAAAAAAAGGGCATTAAATGCTCAATGACCACCATTTAATGTTCAAACCATCACCATTAATGCAGTGACTAGAAAAGTGATAACATCAGGCATACCCTATAAAAAGTGGCTAGGGGTTTATAAGACTTAACCTTTAAGCCCAGCAGGTCCCTTCAAGGCATTATGCAGATGTGACTAGGGCTAATTTCAAAACATTGAAAAGGAAAAACAAGCTCCTTAATAACAAACATTCAATGTACTAAGAATCCTTGTCTAAGACACATTAATATCCTGCATTCCCTAATATCTTTGAGGTTTGTCTCCTTCTCCCACTTCTTCCATTTCATCTTTTTGGATTCCATTATTATTGTAAGTGGTGTCTCCACATTTATTATCGCTTGTTTCAATTTAAAAATCCATATTGTTAAAGAAAAGCATTACATCATATTTATTGATATTCTAACCTGAAAGAACTAGATGATACTTATTCTCCAAATATCTGACTTCATGACATCCTTTTGGTGGCTCACCCAATTTCTTTAAAACCAACGGTTTTGGAAACCCTTCTTTCTCCAAAACACACACTGCAACATCTAAAAACACTGCTAATCAGCACAAAGGTTTTAAGCTTTCACTCGACTCAACTAGCCATCACCACCATATCAACAATAAAACCCCTTGTGGTTTCAAAACATGATCTACAGCACTGTCTTCCACCCGATTCTGATAATTATCTAACATAATTTTGCTTTATCAAGAGCCATGTTTTCCAGCAGTCCATGGAACATTTAAGTTTTGCTAACCAAATGACTCAAGTAAAACCCAATTGCAACTTCCTCTTCACTTGCGAAGCTTGTCATCTATAAATAGTAAATATTACCTTTATTCTCAAGATTGTTTAAATCTTAAAACTTTTCCCTTCTAATCCGGAAAGTCGTCCACAACACCCTTATTTCAACTATTATGTTCATTCTCAAGCCATATGGCTCCTTCCTTACCTGGCAATTCTACACAACACAGCACTATTGACCTTCTAGCTGTTCTATAAGGTTCTCCCTTCAATTTGTTTGGTACATGCAACGTAATAGAACCCAGAATGTTGAGCAAACTGGAAAACAGACTGGCTTAAGAAAGGCCAGTTCAACCAGCAATTCAACTAGAAAGGTACTGTTGACATCATAATTACATGGTAGCCGCAACCACCAACTGTTGTCGGCTGGTTGGTGGACACTAAAGGAGGCCGGTCATTGGCATTGGTTTGCAGCATCATAAGTTAAAAATGCAGAAAGATGCAGCCGTCTGGGAGGAGAGGATGAGAATGGATCTAATTAAAATGTATCCAGCCCAACTATCAGAAAGAGAAATCATTAAGAAATTTGATATAAGTACAATTATTTCTTAGCAAACTAGGTTGGCTGGTTAAGCCACGGTATTTTTTCAAATTAGCCCAAAATTTGACCAAGTCCTACCCATGGTCTATGTACATTGCTAGTTTAAAGGCTGTGACATTGGAATGCAGTCAACTTGCCTAGATGTATGCAATTTTCTTATCCACCATGAGGGTCAAGATACACTAAAAGGTAAAATGTTACATTAGCTAGGCTCAATTACCCAAAAGAGAAATTGGAGATTATGCTCATAGACATAAAGCAAGATGGGTTAAATGATTTAATGCTTATTTATACAACTCAACTCAACAAAGATTTTTTCCCAACTACTTGGGATCGGCTACATGAATCCCATGTTTCCATTCTGCTTTGTCTAAGGCCATAGCCTCAATCAAACATGAATGCTTATTAATGTTTTTTTCCTCCTGCTAAGTAACTCCCAAACCCACATTGTCCCTACAGGGACTTGAACCAACCTCCCACTTGAGAAATAGATGACATACCACTGGGCTATGATATATTATGCGTTTAATGTTTAGCCCTTAGATTAAAATGTAAATTTTATAAAATGGTTATCAGACCAGTCTTATGTTATAAAATTAGAATATTGGGCGACTAAGAACAAACAATTCCATGAAATGAGCATGTTTGAAATGCAGATGTTGCATGTATCATAGTTGTTAAAGGCTCAAGACGCACTAAGGCCTCCTAGAGCCTAAGGGGCGAGGTGCAGGCCTGACTGAAGCCAGGCGCAGTTGAAAAAAAAAATAAAAAAATAAAACATTTGTAGCCAGCCATACAAAGCCAACAACAATACAGCAGCCCTCACAATTTCAAAGCAGCATTTTCAAATTTTAAATTTTCACAGCAGACATGCATGCTTACAGCAGGTCAATTTCACAATTTCAATTTTCACAGCAGGCATGCATGTTTACAGCAGGTCAATTTCACAATTTCAAAGCAGCATTTTCACAATTTCAATTTTCACAGCAGAAATTTTCATGGTAAAACTATACTGTTTTCTTCTTACACTAATACAAGTATACAAGTGGGTTAAAACTTAAAACTTAATTTGTGATGCAGAAGGCTTCAGCCTTCATGATTCTTTTCTCATTACACACACTTCAATTGTCAATTTAGTGAGTTTATAAAAAATGCCATTGTTAATTGAGACTGAGAATGAGAAAAAACAGAGCATGTTGGTGATAGACACAAACTATAACAAACCAAAGAAATAATTTATTGTAAATAATCCCAATGTTTTAGTTAATCTTATGCTCATGTTAGTTCTTTCTGTCGTTTAATGTATATGATATGTACCAAGCTCAGTCACAGTAAAAATACCAAGATCAATTCTGTCTAGTCAACATTAGAAGGAAATTATAAATTGCTAAATCGTGATAAATATATTGTGAGAAGAAGAATAAGACAGAGACTGAGAAAGAGAAATTCAGAGCAGAAGGAAAAAAAACAGAGCTGAAGAAGAAGAAGAGGGGGAGAGACTGAGAGTGAGGAGAAGGAAAAAAAACAGAGTCTCGGCTGAGACCTGAGAAGAAGAAGAAGAAGGGGAGAGACCGGGGGTGAGGAGAAGAAAAAAAAAACAGAGTCTCAGGAAGAAGAAGGGAGAGAGAAGAGAGAAGAAGAAAAAGACACGGACTGAGAGAGAGCAAAAACATTGTTTGCATGTCGCTGGCATGTATTTAGTGTTTGCTATTTTACTTATTTGTGTTGATTAGGTATTTACTTTTTACAATTTGTTGTCATATGTTATTATTTGCTAACTAAAATTCGACATGCTTATTTCATTAGGTTATTTTTAATCCAATTCAATATCATTATGGTGGCATCCTTCCAGGAAACTGCAAGCAAAGTGATGGATGGGATAGAAGTGCTCAAAATAGATTCTCAAATCAGGGCAATTAATCAAGTAAAGTTGCTAAAAGAATAGTTACAACTACTTGTCAAAATATATATATAGTTACAACTATAATTCTACTATTTAGTACTTATTATAACCAATTGAAAATTGCCGATGTTTCAAGATAAGACAAAAACAATCAGAACTCCAAAAAAAAAGAACGGTGAAGCATTCAAATCTAGGTAATTGGTTCAATTACTCTTGTAATAAACTAACTCCTTTCAAATACAAATATGAGATTAGTATATGTGAATTGGCTTTTATCCAATATCATTTTAGGCAACTGAATAGTGGATTATTTATGGTACTTGTACTCCTTAACTTCAACAAATCACAGTCAGGGTTTTGAATTAGACTACCTCATCCTTGAACTGTAAGTGCATTCCTCCACATCTTCATGTGAGTAAGGTCTACTATCTGTAAGCCACTAGTCCAAGTCCTACATTAATCTACGTCAAAGTAGCTTAATATTGGCAATACTATTACCAAAATATAATTTAGCAACTACAAATTAAATAAATCCAAAAATGAGTGGCATGGAAGCTGCAGTACCCAGCCAAAAAAAAAATCAATATCCAAAGGCAAGACCCCAAACCAATACTCTAAGTTGCAATAGTAAGATCTAATCAGTTGTTTTGTGTTGGGAAATACATATATACAGACATAAATCCATGCATCTACTAAGAAAAATAGAAATGTGAAATAGTTTGAGGGACTTACAACATTAGTGTGGACAATTCCAGGAGATAAACATACTACATTTATGCCAGCTTCAGCAGGCAACCGCTTATGGAGGACACTACTAAACATGACCTGCGAACAACTTTCTGAGTTGCTTTAGAACTTTAACCAGAAACTATTTGGAATGCTTGATTTATCACATTAGAAAGAAAAGTGTGTAAGAAAACATTTCACAATTCTGAGTTACAACTACCAAGTCAATAATCAACTTTCTGACTAAAAAAATACAGAGAACGCATACCAATAATCCCAATAAAGGAATTTAAAAGGACAGAAATTGAGCATCAAAATCAGCTAAGAAAAAAACAATGACCATCCACAGTTCAAGATCTAAATGAAACAAACACCAGTAGGGTGAGACTGAAAAATAAAGGGTTTGAGGAGGTAAGGTTTCCCCTCCCCATCACTTTGGGGGAAAATTAAAACGAGAAAAAAAAATTTGAAAAGGTTTCATTCAAAGTTGTGTCAGTATCTGTTTCCAAGTTGGCGAAATAAATGTAAAAAACTATATCAATAAGCACTAGTCCAAAATAATAAATACTAATATGAGGATCAAACATGCTACATAGCAAGCAAACTAAGAAAGGGCATATTGACATCATACTGGATAATGTGATATACAAGAACTGGTCACCTTATAATTCATCAAGGTCTTTTGAGATTTATAAATAAAAAAATAAAGATGATGATGAAAGGTTGGTATGCATTGTTGGGCCAATTCTTTAACAGCTTAAGGTTGTCTAATATATGATTCTAACAAGAAGAACACCATGCCGCAGGGTGATCACTAATGGAATGTCAAATCATTTTCAGCTATACAAACCATCAGATGGTCTTTTTTATTTACCAGGAAAATAAGTACAGTAAAATTCTAATGAAGAGGACAAAGAATAAAACAGAAAAGGAAGCCTTTCCAGACATTACAACTATCAGAAAATCAATTGCACCTGTGCTAATTTGCTGCTTGAGTACCCCACTAAGCTTGAATATTTTCTTTTGCCAGAAACAATGTTCATGTCTTCTGCGTCAACAAATCCAACATAATGCATCTAACAGAAGAAAAATGGACAAACTCTTAGGCTTACAAGCATGATAAGGAGAGAGTAATTAGTATGAAACAAATTTACAAGCTACAAAAAAGAATACTACTTATAACTGGTCATTCAACTTGCCTTAATTTCAATTTTCAACAAAAGATTGCAGGAGAGAGTCGCAAATACATGTGCCATATTATCATAAAAAATTAATGAGTATAAATATAGCAAGAGTGATTTTCTGTGCTACATGGATTCTCGTATTCCTCTTAACGGCCCCCTGTCGACACGACATGACATTGGTATAGGTATGGAATATGTGTACAACACACATTTCTAAATCGGACAGCTAGTTCCTTTAATTTTGATGATGGAAGATGAAGAAAAGCTCAAATTTGATAGCAAAGAAGAATTTCCTACTTTTGAGATTGAAGGAACCTATGCTATTTGAACTCAAGTACGTGTGTCGTGTGCCGACATATCTATCCAAGCGTCGAACATATGAAATTCTGAAACAGAAAGATACCTAGACACTACTAAATATTCATATTACTAATATTTCTATTTTGTTTTATAGAGTAAATAATTTCTTTATGTTATATAGTGTCTAATATAGGCATTTCACTCATTTTTAAGCAATAATATAATAAACTGAATCATTGGATATGTTTGATAAGGGCATGGCCAACCAAAAATGTCGAACACATATCCCATACGCATGTCCAAGTATTGTGTATCCGACATAGGTACTTCACCTACTTTTGAAGAGTACATATAACATAGGAAAGAACCTCTCTTTTTTCTGGAGCTACTAAGTGAAGAACTGCAAACTTTCTACTGAAATTAGCCAGAAATAAATTCCTGCCAAGATCCATCAATGACGTGAAAGAAGTTTTAACCACAATATCAAATGTCCAAATCTTTTTATCTCAATCATTAGCCCAAGCCTCAAGTTATATACTTTCTCCATCATAATCTCTTAAGAATTTAACTCCAAATCCTGTGAATTCCTCTTTAAAATGACAACCATACACACCCATGCTCTGTATAAAATGAATGCTCAGCCCCCCTTATTAAGTGCAATCCTAAATAAAATTTGGATGTATTTCTGTAGTCCTCAACCTAGGAGAAGCTAATTTGGGAATCTGGGATCTTCAAGGAAATAGACAAGAGCTTATATGGGTCCATTACTATTATATCCTTCTTTTAATAAGATAAGATTTTGGAAGTACAGACAGGAAGTCGAAGTGTTAGACACGTATTGGATACAGATATGCGTCGGACACACCAAAAACATGTCTGAATATTTTCATTTTTGGACAATGGCGCATGCACACTATGGACACACCAACACATTGCGGGCATGCTGCAGACATGTGTGTCTTTTTAAAAGGGGGTTTTTTAAAATTCAAAAAAAGGGTTAAAATCTAAAGTATTTGGAATTCTTTGAAAAGTTTAAAAAATATAGAAGTCAGAACATAAAAAATTAAAAAAAATTAATATGAAATTTAACAAGCCGTTAAATTTACTTGATCTTTTATGCTTACTACTTGTTTGAAATTGAAAAAGATCATGGAAATGGTAAGAATAGAGCTCTCTTCACAACCAAGCTTCAAACTTGTTATGACCAATCATTGAAGTTTGACTCCCGACGAGCCTTCTTTTTCTTCTTCAATAAATGCTCTTTCTCTATTTTTTTTTTGTTACCTGTTTTTCCTCTTCTTCCTATCACAAACCCATTTCTTCCTCGACAAATATTTTTTTCTTTTATTATAAACAAAGCGCTATTTTTTTCTCAACAAAACCTTAATTCCCCTTATTTCTTTATTTTTTCTTTCTTTGACCAATTCTCACTCTCCCAATAAATTTTTCTTTCCTTTTCTTCAACAAAGCCCTTATTTGAGAAAGGGTTTAGAAATTCTATTTCAACCAATTATCTCTCTTTCTTTTCTTTTTCTTTCATTCTTTATACAACTATAATCTTTTGTATGGTTATGGATTTAGATTACAACAAATTTTACAAAGGTAGTTCAAAAATTATACTTCAGCCCTTTCTCTCTTCTTTTTTCTCTTCTTAAATGAGAGTATTGTTGTTGTAGTTATTAGTTATTGTGATCTGGATTTTTTTATTCTTAATTTGATGAAAAGTAATAACATTCTTATAATATATTATCACGTATAAAAATATATATATATCTATTATTCATCATCTCCCTACTGTGTATCTTAATTTTGAGGATTTTCCATTTCGCCAAGTCTGTGTCATGTTGTATCCAGGTAACCGTATCAGTGCTTCTTAGGATAAGGTAAACATAAAGAATCATTGTCACATTCCCTTTTCTCCTTTATTTTTTTCCATTATATCCCACACATCATTAACCTATCAATTTCTTTAAATTAGAACTACATAAATAAAATTATTGTAAGAAATGGGGAGACATTTTTCAGCTCAATTTTTATTTTGGGTTTCCTCCATAATCTTTAGAAGAGAAAATAAAATATGCTAATTGTCAAATGATAAATTCTTTCTTTGAAATAAGAAGATAGTAACAATAACTACTTTACTCAAACCATATGTCACAATAAGCATTCAATGCCAGCACTACTTATTGGGTTTCAACGCCCCTCAATTTTAGTAAATATATATAAATAACTTTTTATGCCAAAGCTTCAGCATTTAAACCTTGTCGGTGTATTCCAGAACCTGTAAAAAGAACAGAAACAAGTGTGCATGGCTAATCGAGAAAGGTTGAAAAAAGCACCAAAGAAAATTGAATCAGTTTGACAACTTAAAAAAAGATGGTACTTTTAACAAAATCTAAAGAATTTGGAGTACTTTAATATTCCAAGTTTTCAACCACAAGATGATAAAAAGTCAACAAAACAAAAGCCTATATAGTACCTATCCATAGGTAAAGTACATATATATATATATATAAACCACGTGTGTGTGTGCGCATGCATATATATAAAGACACCCAACAGTCAACATAGCCACAATGACCATTGAACTTACAACTGAATTCACATTAATAATTCGGCTTGGGGAGCCTCTGATAAGAGATGGCAAAAGCAATACTGAAAGCAATGCTGGAGATAAATGATTCACTTGCACGTGCTCTTCATACCCGTCCTTCGAAAATTTCTGTGGTTCTAAGCACAAAATAAATTAAAGGTATCAGTATAACAGGGATGGAAAAAATTAAGCAGTCTCCTCAACTTCTTTGCATTAAAACTTGACTGAAACTATTGAACAGAGCAGCAGATGCGATAACCTTGAAAGGCTACACAACAGGTGGGGAAAAACAAAAAGCTTTTATCAGACAAAAAATTCCAAAATGAAACAATTTGTTGGCCATAACAAGAAGATTGCTGCAAAACAGATCAACCCGACAAGATAACTAATACTATTCTTCACACTTCTTGCATGATGCTTGGCCTCTACTCAGCACCTAATCTGCTTTACAAGTCAGCACTATGGCTTTAAACCTCAATGGTTTAATTTTGCCAATCTATTGCCGCCCATGTTAAATTCTTCACAGCTGTAATGGATATAAGATTTTAGGAATTCTTTTCCATGAGTTCTCAAAGTTCTTTCCAACATCATATTTTACACCTCATCTCCCAAGCCAACAAATATATACCACCTACTGATGCCATTGAAAACTTCCTCCACTTCGTCATTTTTATTCTCATAATTGTTTTGGGAAATTAAATTTACCATAAACTCTTCACTTCTTTTGAAAAATATCCAAGTATGCAACAGAAAATAAGAGGGACATTTGACGTCGAGATGGCAACGTAACTAATACAAGCAAATTTAGTTGCCAAGATGACAACAACCTGATGGAGGGTTATCCACATAGAATCTAATTCAACTAAACTCCTATCCATTTCACACCAAATATGGATTTTGCAAAATTTGGTAAATGAAGTGACTCCATTTAATATAAGATTTGTGCATGAGCAGCATGACCCAAAAATACAGAGGCTGTGGTACTTCACTAAAAACCATGCCAAAAGTAAAATAGTTTTCTACTATAATAAAAGGTTTAGCATCCACAAATAAATTCACTAGAAAACACAAATAGGACTTGCATAGCGTTGAGAGTAGAAACGCCAAGAAGGATGCTAAGTTTTCAGGAATTGAACAAAAATATACCAACCCCCAATGGAAAATATCCCCGCATTATTGATGAGAACGTGCAAAGGTCCCAAACGTGCATTCCACGCTTCAGAAAATTGCACAACAGAATCCAGAGAGAGAAGATCGAGTTCCATTACCTTAAAAAGTTGTGATTTAAGAAAGTTAGAAGTCCTGCAACAAGAAAAAATGAAATCGAACAGTAATACCTTAACAATACTCCAGAGAGAAGAGGGATACCTCAAGAGTCAGCAAACACATAACCTTATTGTTAATATTGTGCAAGAGCGTATATATAATATTTTAGGATGTTTGACCAAACGGACCAGACTACCAGTAAAAATCATATACAAAGGTCTTCATAATGAATATTACAACCATCCTATTAAATGGAGTTTTGGCCAAGGAACCATTCTGCAAAGGGGACATTTTAGTGTCCTTTAAATAATTAAATGCTAGTTCATAGTTTATCAAACAAAATAGATGATCAATTTTTTTCATACTGCTGCATTCAATGTGATTATCATATACCTCAATATTAAGAGGAAGCCCCATTCCTGACCCTTCCTCCTGCCACTTCCGGATCAACTCATGAGCTGCCTTTGGGTTCCTGACTGCCATTACAACGTGTGCCCCTGATTCTGCCAATTGCCTGTTCGATAAAAGGAAACCACATAATTATAAGATTGTGCCTTTTATATTTAAAAACTGAAAGGTGAGGAAAATCATGCCCATGAAATCTCAAGACACTTGGCAAGGACATAAATAAATAAAAACAAGTTGCTGCAGTAACGAGGCCATGTCCTTCAATATGACGTGGTCACAAAAGTTTAATGCTCGTCAATAGAATATGTTTATTATGGCAGTAAAACATGTCAGAAATATAAAAAAAAATAGGTGATGTTGCATTTCATTTCATATTGCAGGGCATCTCAGATTTTAGGGATTGATAATTAGCATATTGGTATAGATTTTTGTTTTAGTTGCAATATATTCCTACATAAAGTAAATAAAGGTTCCTCCAAATCGTTCTTTTTCCTGAATGAAGCACATCAGTAATTAATTATATAAGCACTGCCTGTTGAGTGTCTTAAGAGAATAACTCAATCAACACTGAACATCTTGTTGAAACTGCCGCAGCTTAAGAGAATAACTTGATCATCACTGAAAATCTTGTTGAAACTAACTGAATTATTTTTCATCTTGTTTTTATTCAAATCATTCTCCAGCATGCTTTATAAACAGAAGGCAAGTTAATTTCACAAAGCATGCCATTACCCAGTGGCTAGTGGTAGTCCCGACAACAAAAGTTCTGGGAGGGATGAAATGTACACCAAGTATTTGGTGTTACTTGCATAAAGTGGCTGCCTCAAGCATGATTAACTTAATCTTCACTTTTAAAATAATTATTTAAAAAAAAACACACAAGAAACTTGTGAATGCCATATTCTAGCCACTTTTGATTGGAGGATTCGCCATTATATTCTACCCAATGCCCTAGTGCCCCATCTTTTATCAAATTACAGTCCATCATTGTAATTCTCCCACAACCTCAACCAAATTGCCCCTCCCCCCTCAACTTTCTCCTATCTTTGTAAGTTTAACCAAATTACACTCACTTATTTGTGCATTGTTTGTCTTCATCATCTCAACCAACATTCTCCAATCTTGCAATAATCAGTAGCCATCAAACTTCTTAATAAAACATTCGAAAACTACCAACCATCCATCTGAACATCCTCAGTTGTCCCCGATTTACATTCACTTGTCCATCACATTACACTCTAGATATTCTTTCCTAATTCATAACACCCAGTCGGGCCAGTCCACAACATCATTCCAATACCTCCTATATTTACTTTCACAGCTTAACTTTCATATATACTACTATTTTATTGTATCTTTTTCCTAGAGATCAAAAAAAAAAATATGCAAAGTTTTAACCTATAACTGAACAGTACATCAAGTCTTTTCAATCAAATAATAAGAGATAGAACGAGCAACAGTAAAGTGTAAAGCCACGGAAACAGTATTTTCTTTACTGAATTAGATGAAAGCAACGGAGAAGAAGAAAAATGGACCTGGCGATTTCGCGGCCAATACCACTGGTAGATCCGGTAATGATGCAGGTAATATCGCTGAGAGGAGGGAGACGCATTGGATTCTCCAAGTGGCTCGCCATTAGCCGCTGAAACAGCATCTCGTATATCACATTAAGCCATCCCCTCACCAATTCTATCCATCCCAAACTCTCTTTCTTCACCACCTTCTCCGATGATGAGGCCGACGGCGAAGCCATACCCTCCCTCTCTCTCTCCTGATCCAGTACCCTGGGCGCCGGCTTTATGTATGTTTGTCACTCTAAAGCGGAGTATCAAAGATCTATTTCACCAAACGAACCTAACAGCTGGGGCTCGTTTGCTAAGCTCGATTTGTAGGCTCAGTTCATGAAAGGAAAATGATATATCTTTCGAGGAATCTCTTCGAACGAGTTTATGCATCGGTGTCATTGTATTGATAACGTAACGACGATGTCATTCCTGCTTATAAAAATTTATTTTAAAATTGTCCATTTCGACGCATGTATCATTAATCCTTAATAATAAGTTGATCTCCAAAAGTATTTGACTTGACTTGTATAGTTTCATGATATTCGTGAACAACATTTGTATGGAGCTCCAAATTTTATGCATGGCAGAATCCTATAGATATTAATTCACCATTTAATTTTATTTTATAAAATAATAATAAATAATAATAAAAAATAAAGATTTATTATTAGTAAAATTCGTATAAATATAAAATTGTTATTTGGCACATCATTCTTCGTACAAAATCATAA
Source organism: Cornus controversa (assembly GCA_026545225.1). NCBI lineage: Eukaryota > Viridiplantae > Streptophyta > Magnoliopsida > Cornales > Cornaceae > Cornus > Cornus controversa. The sequence goes on along the minus strand of CM048848.1, from coordinate 66,811,493 downwards.
AATAATTTCATGACATATAGCATTGCTCCAAGTTAAAATAATTTTAAATACAAGTTTAAATGGAACCCAAACATTTTTCTATTAAACGAAACGAGCTCGAACTTTTTAAAATAACGAATAGCTCAACTTTTTGAACTCGTCATAAACTCGAATTAAGCCCACAAACAAATTAGTCCGAGCAAACTCAAAATCTGTTCGACTTGATTCATTTGCAAAAAAAATATATTCTAACCCTATAACTTAAATAATCCAAATTAATACATCTTTCAGTAAACCCCCGATCTCCTTTCTTCTTCTTCTTCTTTTCCTTCTTCATTTATTGTCTCTCTCTATGCACTTTGATGAGTATGATTAATTTGGTTTTTAAGTCATTTTTATTATTTTTTAAATAATGAACTTTTTATTTATTTTTACAATAAGACCCTTCTCTTTCATTAACAAACTTACAGTTTTACCTAGTCTTATCCGTATCTGACTTTAAAAAATATTTTAAAATTGTATCTACTATGGTGTTCGGGAAATCTCTGCTTCCTAAATACAAAGTTAAGTACCAAAATTAAAAAGCCTCAATAATAGAGAAATTTTAGTAATCTTAGAATTAAGCTTTAAAAATACAGTTCTCAATTCAATAATCAATTCAACACATCTTTGAAATCAAAGAATATTGAAATTATTGTTTTTTTCAAAAATCAACAATTTATGAGTTTTCTCTTGAGATTAAGTTGGTAAATAGAATTATAACAATTATAAAATTTCAATGATACATAACACAATTTTTGACACATATATATATTTTTTAGGATAAAATGTTATAATATATATAAAAAAACAACCTTTTGGAGAATTAAATTAAAAAATTTGAATGGAGTCCCTCTAGGTCCAATGGTTCAGTTGAATCAGCCTGCTAAAACTAAAAACATATCAATTGTGTGAGAGTAGTTGAAAAAATAAAGTGATGACTTCAATACAAAAAAATAAAAAAACTAATTCAAAAAAATAAATAACAAGTAAAATAAATTTAAACAAACAAAAAAATCAATGCAAAAATACATTGAAATGGGTTGGTGCAGGTACACTCTTAACGATACTAATCAAATTATTTTCTAACGCTAATCAAATTATTCTCAAATATCTCAAAGAATATGAATTGTCCTAATAAATCAATAAATGAGAAACAACTTATACCAACACTAATTAAATTATTCTTAAATATATCTCAAAGGATATGAATTATCGTAATAAATCAATAAATTATTAACAACTTATACCTCATTCTTCAAAGAGATGTCTTCGTAATTATCACTTTGTAAACCTGACAAAATTAAAAGAATAACACGAGATTATATTATTGTTATTGAAACTCATAAAATAAAATTCATCCAACAAAAAAATAAATAATCCAATATAACAGATTAACATAATCATCATTATTAATATTCATAACATATTAGACAAAAATTCTACAGAAAGAACGCTAGGGAAAAAAAAAGTGAGCGAAAGAACCTGAAACTAGGCCTGCACACGGTTCGGTTCCCTACGGTTCCTGGAGGAACCGGAACCGGAACCGTCCCAACGGTTCCCTGTTTTTGGTTCCCAAAAACAGGGAACCGTTGGGAGGTGGAACCGAACCGCGGTTCTCTGGATTTTTTTTTTTTTCAATTTTACAATCTAATATATTAAATCATTATATAATATAATACAATATTATTGATAATAAATGTAGTTTAACCACCTCCCAACGGTTCCGGTTTTGGTTCCCAAAAACAGGGAACCTTTGGGAGGTGGAACCGAACCGCGGTTCTCCGGATTTTTTTTTTTTTTTTTCAATTTTACAATCTAATATATTAAATCATTATATAATATAATACAATATTATTGATAATAAATGTAGTTTAACCATATATGTTTGGTGTTTGTATAATATTATAATAGTAAATTAGTAATAAGACTAATAACTAATATAATTATATAACTAATTTAACAATTCCGGATCGGTTCCGGTTTATTGGAACCGTCACCTACGGTTCGGTTCTGCTGGGCCTGGAACCGGAACCGAAACCGTGTTCAACGGTTCCTTGAAAAATGGAACCGGAACCGGAACCGTACCGACGGTTCGGTTCGGTTCAGGTACGGTTCCATATGGTTTCGGTTCCGATTCCTACGGTTCTTTGTGCAGCCCTACCTGAAATCCAATTAGGGCTGCCGAGTGGCTATTTAAATATATGCAGGAGACTGTGAACCGGAAACGGAATTATTATATATATCGTTACGATTTACGAAATCTTATTATTTTTAGAATTAGGGTTGCTGGTTGGCTTACGAAATCTTATTATTTTTAGAGTTAGGGTTGCTGGGTGAAGTAAATAGAGTCGACCAACAGTCAGTCGCCGAAACCCAAACATCAGTCGCCGAAACCCAAACGTCAGTCGCCGACGCCAATCGTCAACGCGTACACAGATCGTCTCGTGTCTTTGGTTTCAATCAAGATGGAGGCTGAAGATCGGAACATCAATCCGGATCCGGTGGCTGTGCAGGTGCCAGACCAGGTGAATTTCTCATGCCTTAATTTTGAATCTTTCTCATTAGGGTTTAGCTCTTTCTCATTAGGTTTAGCGATTAAGGAATTAGGTTTCGGCACCAGATAAGGTGCGATTTCTTTCATTAGTGCTACGCAGACGATGACAAACTTGGGGACCACTACGTCATCAACTACCGTCAACACTATCTTCTCAGAATCGATCATTTCGTTGGCTTCGACTCTCCGGAAGCGTCCACACACTCCCGGATAGCTTCTGACACCATAAATGGAGGTTAACCCATATAGAAGGATCCTTCCGTCTTTTCTCCCCACGATCTCTTGCCTTCTTTTAATACCATTTGCGCTTCCTTTTCCGATGGAAATCTGAACTGAAGGATATCATCCGGCAGGGTTAAGACCTTCCCCACTTGACACTTTCCAATTCTTCGTAACCCATTCCTCGATCTGATGCAAACTACCTACTTCCCTGTCGAACCTTCCCACTAGACATGACATTAACATGACCCTTCAGATCCTTGTGTTGTGATCATCTACGCGAAACACATGTCCTTTGCTCGCCTTTTTGCTTTCGACCTCACCGGAGATGGCAGGGCGAGGAAGTCTCGCCACCTCCAAGAAAGACCGCTTCTCACCCTCGAAACCTCTGGCCTAGAAAGCACAAGCCAACACTGAGGTGCCGTATCTCTGTCGGACACGTGTTAGACATTTTTATAAACATTTTTATAAAGTGTCTTGACAATTTTCTTTTCTGGACACTTCGTAACAATGATGTATATTCAAATATTTCAAAAGAAATTTATATACGACTGTGTTATGATTAATAATATAAGCCAAATATATGTAGAGGAATAAATAAGTCGGTTCTTTAATCTATTTGTCTATTTTTGTTTATAAGTTTGTTTGGTTATTAATTGCTTGATGATGAATTGAAGTATTTATGTAATGTGATTTTTTTTTTGTTGAATAATGATTGGTTATTAATTGTTTGATGATGAATTGAAGTATTTATGTAATGTGGTTTTTTTTTGGTTGAATAATGAATATATATATTAATATATTATATTATTATTTTATAGTTGTATCTTCGTCGTGTGTCCGTGTTCTGTTTTTTTAGAATTTTCGTATCGTCATGTCTGTGTCATGTCGTACCTGTGTCTGTGTCCATGTCTAGCCTCTCACCGTTTTTCCTATATATAGGGGTGGCAAAATTCAACACGACCCGACAACACGACTCGAAATCGACACGAAGTTAGCGGGTTTGGGTTTGGGTTAAACGGGTTCGGGTCATAAACGGGTTGACACGATTATGAACGTGTCGGGTTCGGGTTCAACCCGCCTAACCCGTTTAATTAAACGGGTCGTGTTGGGTCAATGCGGGTTGAATCGACCCGTTTAACCCGTGTAACCCGTTTAGTATTAATATTTATTAATTTATTTTAAAATGTAAAAAATATTAAGTTTAATATTGTAAATTTGTTTTAGAATGTTAAAAACATGTAAACATATATTTTCACACTATTTGTGCTGACATATTATATATATATATATATATATATATATATATATATTATCTTCTAATGTGTTATATATAGTATAATGTTCATTTATTTCATTCTTAAATCTATTAGTATTCATTGATTCATTTAGTAATAAAACAACTACTAACTTTTTTAATAAAAACATGGGCATGAAATTTATAAATGAATAATTATATATGCTAAATGATCTCCAAAAAATCAATAAAATTCACTAAATTAATTAAAATTTACTAAAAATTCATCTCTGTCAAATTCATACGATAATCAAATTTTTTTATGTTATATCGATGTGGGCTTGAATGTGTCATACTTGACCATAAGAGTGATGATTACTGAAGAGAATAATATATTTTCTTTTGGGGTGCAGGTAATATATGGTGGATATATATATATATATATTTAGGTGGAGATATAAATATTTAATTATATGTGTGTGTGTATATATATATATATATATATATGGCCATAATTGTTCTTTAGTGTCTCGAGATATATAGTATAAAATATAGCGGTTATAAGTAATATAAGTTAAACCATTTTCTTATATTTTCTCAAATTCTAAGTAATTAGTTAAATGTCTAAAAAATCAATAATAATAATTGATGAGTTTAAACCATTTAATATGAATATCTAGTTTTATGAAATTAAGTTTTCTTTATTGTTTCGAGATATACAGTATAACATTTAATAGTTAAAGTAATATAAGGTAGATCACTCCTTTATTTTTTGTCAATAATACTTCAACATTAATATGTATTAAAAAAATATGTTAATTCAATGAGAAATATACTTAATATTTGTTCTAAATGCTTTATTATTTGTGTGGTATATATTAATATTTTTATTTGATTTCAAGATAGTGAAAATTGTATTTTTGATTTAATTACTTAGTTAATATAATTAATAGCGTTTGTTTGTTATATTCAAAATGAGGGAAAAATATTATTATAATTTAATGTTTCAAACTTTCATTATTGTAGATTAAATATTATTGTTGTGGCATATGTAATCAAAAGTCATTGGTGGACTAGTGGAAGAAGCATCTAATTATCTTAGAAGTTGTAAACAGCTTAGGTTCGATTCCTCACAACAACACTCTTTTTAATAAAAGATCCATTTACAACAAGTTAAACGGGTCGTGTTCGTGTCGTGTCACCCGTTTAATAAATGGGTCGTGTCGTGTTCAAGCTACACAACCTACCTATTAACGGGTTACACGGGTCGTGTCGTGTCACCCGTTTAATAAGTGGGTCGTGTTCGTGTTCAAGCTATGTGACACGATTAGTAATCGTGTCGTGTTCGGGTTGACCCATTTATCAGAATACCCTTGTCTCGACACGACCCGAACACGACCCGCGAACCCGAATTGCCACCCCTACCTATATACCTCAGGGAGACAACTATATATTTAAAAATTATTATCAAAAGGAAAATGGAAACCCACACAAAACAAGTATGAACTTGCACACCAACAATCTAAATACTGATTTTCTAATTAACTCATAATATGTTTTTAAATTACATTTGAATTTTTTATTTTTTAAAAATAATTATAAAACTCTCCAGACGTGTCCGTGTCCTTGTTGTGGAGAAGAAAATATTTATATTACAAGACACTTCTTGGCGTGTGGAACGACTCAAACATGTATCTGATCGTGTCCCATACTTTCAGTGTCGCACGCGTCCGACACAACCACAAACACTCCTAAAGAGGAGTGTTTGTGCTTCCTTGCCCAATCGATTTTGAACATGACCTTAGTTCATTTTATTAAACTAAACGAGCGAAGACTTCGCTCGAGCTTGAGCTCAATTTTGGAGCTCATCATGATCCCGAGCTGAGCCGATAAACAAACAAGCCAAGCCCGAACAACTTAAAGCTAGGCATGATTTGTTTCATTTGCAGCCCTAAGTAGCAGTATCTTCATCCACCCGTGCAACTTCTTTATTCAAAATTGGCAGGTCCATATCACTTGCCCCAATCAACACACTGTGATTCCCGTTTTTTATATCCGGCGTTATAGAACCATCACCCCCAGTCATTGGAATTTCACATTTCAACACCAGCCAATCCTGCCGAAGAGTCTAGCTTCCCTCTTCCGAGTACCTCACCTGTCCCAGAGATCCTTCAAACCGCAACCACGCCCTATATGGAAGGGTAGGTACATCACGATCATGAACACCACTCGACAATTTGCTCCATGATCTCATATTATGACCCAACATACCACATCCATAGCAAAAAGAAGGCAACCTTTCATATTGAAAGGACACCCAAATCCGACGACCCTGATAGTGCAACCTCAACCCCCACCGAAGAGGTTTAGTAATGTCAACTAGAACCCTCATGCGAATATATTGACTCCACCCATCATCCTTTCCCGAAGTTCAACCTTCTCAACACGGCCAAAACTTTCCCCCAACTTACTCCCAACATCCCGAGACTGATAGTCTAACGGAAAATCAGTTGCATGATTCCATAAAAGAGTTGAACAAAACAGATTGTCACTGATATGCCTTTCGTATTCCACAGCGACTGAACCAACAACTGGCCATCTAAGCTCCACGGACCACCTTTGAAAAAAATTTCTTATTAAAACCCTGTGGTAACACGAATTGAAAGATATTTTCACGAAGCTTGGACACTTGCAAAGAGATCGCACATCCCCCAACTTTTTGAAGAGCAAACACATTCACTAGTTTATCAGAAAAAACTTTACCAACTAGGCTCCTCAAAACCATATCCAAGCCATGTTTCATAGCATCATCTGACAACTCCAGCAAACCCTCCTCAAAACCATTTGCTGGAATTTTATCTTCAGGGATTGGACAAGAAGTGAAGCAAGAGCACAGTCGTTAAACGCGCACCTAGGCTCCATAAAAGGGCTCGCGCTTTTTAGTAGGTTCGACACTAAAAACAAGCGCACCTTTTATTTTTTAATGATTTATTCATATCATTTTTCTTTTTTAACCAAATGACTACTAAATTAAAATGTTCTACATAACATCGTGATCATATTTTTCAACGTTATGAAATATTTGACAAAATTCATAAATTTATGGTTCCCTACTTGTGTTACTAGCATTTTGTGCTTGAATAAGAATGTTTATGATAATATATGGTTAAAATTTTGCATGATTATAGTTTTTAATTGTTTCATATTATAATCACATTTAATTTGGTTAATGCATATGCATATGAAATGATTTATGAGCATTAACTTTTTTGATCCTTTTAGCTGCTATATCAAAATTTCCATTTTTAAAGATTTTTATTATTATTTATGTCACATATCTTGAATTGGTTTTATTGTACATTGATTTTATTAAATTCATTTGCAAATAGTTCTTTATGTATAATGATTTAGCTAATTTTCCGAATTGATATGTTGAAAATATTCCTTATTTTGATATTGACAAGTATGTGTTACATATTTAATTATTCTTTATATAGTTATAATTAATATGCATTATGATCACGCACACGCCTTATTTTGATCAGATTCTAGAGGACCTTTGATAACTTAGTGTGCCTTGAGCCTTTAACATCTATGAGCAAGAGGCAGACCTTCCTTTATTCAACACATAATCTACCAGTACTGTATACGTATTACATTTTTATGTCTGTGCATGTTTTCCTTTATTCTGACACAATCTATCTTCATTTTTCTTTTCACATTAATGGCAGGATCCAGTTTTAAAATTCAAATTGAAAGCTGAAATAATTGGAGACATCATGCAACAAGCATCGACACCATTTTCAAACGATGATTCTTTATTGTGGATGGATAGCACTCTTCTTCGGTATCAGCATAGAGAAGATGCCAAAGATAATTTTGATCGGTGGAAAAAGTACGCCGGGATTGATGGCATAGCGATCCCGTATTATTGCTTGGCGGGCTCCAATTGCAGTTTTATTTTTACTGAAAATTTTGACCATTCTTTTGACACATGGGTGTCAAGAATGGTAATGGAGTGGGAAGGCAGTCCTCAAAGAGGCCAAGTTAAGAATGAAAAGAGTGGATGGTGGAAATTCATTAAGAAGAGCTTTTGTGAAGTCTTTGGGTATGTAAACGAATCCTGTGAAGTCTTCTCAATTTTTTATTTTTATTTTAATTATTGACTTAATATATACTGTTTCAAAGTGCAGGGACTTGATAAAATGCCTTAGAAAACTCCACAATGAGAACATTTATCACGGGAATCTCAAGGAAGGTCTCTTGATTGCAAAGGGTAAGGGAGCTAAGGAATACATAGCCAAGTTGGGATTGTTCGGCGAGAGGTGTGTTTCCTTCGATGAAGGCTGCCGGAGAGATATGCTCTCTGTGAGAAGATTGATGAGTTTAATCCTGTGCGCACTATTTGATTTAGATACAATTAATCAAGCGACAGAATTCACTAGTTTGGAAAATGATTTGATTCCCCACGACTTGAAAAGGGCATTCATAAATTTGAAATCCTCAAATCTGTAAGTCACTTTTAAAGATAAATAATGTTTCAGATTTCACCGGTCACCTAATTTTTTTTTTTCTGTGGTTTTTTTTTTTATAAATTAAAACAGGAGGAACACTAGTGCTTCGTTCGTGCTAGATCTATCCATTCTATGGACATGGGAAGAAAAAATGAACTTCATTTTCAGAGTGGATGCTCTTGTCACAAGAGGGTATCTATATCGTGATATTTTTGAAGCCGAGACATGGGTAGATTGGCCTTCTTTAATTTTCAGAGGACATCGCATAGATGAACTTTATTGTCAGTATAGAAAGGATCGTCAGCTTCCTCTCTATCAGGATTATTTTAGAATTGTTGAACCGAATCATGGAATCACTATTGTGCGGTTCATTAAGAACACATATGGTCATTACAATGACGAAGTCATTAAACAACATGATTATGATTCTGTAAGTATAGTTACTTTAATGAATCTTTATTTCAACTCTTGTCTAGGATTGTGACTTAATTAATGTTTTTGGCAGATGTATTCGTGGGAGGACATTGAAGAGCAAGTCAGTGCAACCTTTAATGACTTGTACGAGAGGATGCGAATGTATATGTTAGAATGGGGGTCAAACACTTGGCGTCCAATAGATATTAATTACTGGTATTAAATTTCTATTTTTTTTTATGGTTCTTTATTTATTTTTGAGATTAATTCATTAATTTAAATTTACTTTATTCATTACAGGGAATATGTCCAATCGTTAATAATGGAGGGCCGCAATTGAATCAGCATACTGGGTCTTGTCTGCTTAATCCAATTAGGTATGTTCATTTGAAATGCACTGTGATATTGTGAGAAATGAATACACAATATGTGAACATGATTCCACCACCTGTATACTATATGTCCATCTTCTAGAAAAAACAATATGTGAGAAATGAAGGCTGGGTTTGCAACATATCTTAGTGTGAAGGTAAGGTTTGTATACATCTGAGACCAGTTCCTCTGAAGCTTCCATGTCCCGCATGTAATTTTGTGGCATCTGGACATGATTAGTAAGCGCCATTCTGAATGAATTTATTAATTAATATGAAGTTGGTGTCTGCACTGGACCCCTTTCTGTTTATAAATCATAGCAATGTTATATTGTTTCACCCACAGCCAAAAAGGATAAAGAAAATGAAAAGTAAAGTAAGAAACAAGATTGTTTATGGGTTTAGTTCAAAAAACCCCTGCAATATATGTTTTCTCTAACTCCCGCTCTAGGCATTTTGGTCAACAAAGAAGGGCATAATGATGTTACTGGTACTTTTAGTTGGCATCAACCTTCTCTGATGTTGGACAACTAAATATGAATGAATTCTAAGCTTTGATTTGACTAATATAATTGTGGGGTTGGAAACCTAAATCAGATTCTACACCACAACACAATTATATGGAAATAGCAAGACTACAAAAAATGTCCTTAACCACAATAAGGCCCAACAACCCAAACTCTCTAACACTTTCAAATGGCAATTTGATGGCAACGGGGGATTCTGATTCCAGGTTTAATAGTTAAAGAGTTTCTTTGACAAAAAAAATTGGTATGAGGGGGTAGTGTGGGAAAAAAATATAGTTTTGAGTGTTTTGTGGAATTAACCCTAGGTTTTTTTATACTTTACCAACTGCGAGCTTTGTTCACACGCCTTACCTAGCTTGTTAAATTGATTATTTAAATATTGGCTAAGTTAGCAAGTACTTGTAAGTCGTAACATGCCTAAGAGTATTTTAGTTGAGATAACTTGATAACTCTATAAGATACTTGAGAATATGCTGCATAACTATTTTATTTTTTCTCTCAATTTATTAGTTCATATGGCTAGTCTTACTTTCATTGCATTTTATAAATGTATGCTTCTTGAAGGACTTTGTTACTACAAAATATAAATATTCAGTAGTTACACCAGCTCTATTCTTGAGCCTAGTCAAGCTGAACATTCTCTTGTTCAACATGGTTCATTAAGTAATCAATTTCAAAAAATACACTTTCAAACTTGATTTTCTAACAGGTGAACAAGCTTGATCTGAATAAGTTGAGTCCACATAGGTTCAGCCTAAAAGATTTGCTACCAGAGCAAACCATTATGCCTGTCTGCTTGAATTATGGCTAGTTTGTTTCATTCAAACTTCACTATCTAATGCTATAGCCTTCCTCCAAAAGTACTTAACAAAGTCTTTTCCCAACTTTTTAGAATCGGCAATGTGATAACTGTTACATCATTCTGCTCAAAGCCATAACTATCATATATTTCTTACTACCTCATCCACTCCATGTTTGCTTTGCTCTTCCCCTTCACCTAGCATTCTTTGTTACTGGTGCAGTTGTTGGTTTTTGGGGCACGTAGAAAACCATCTAAATTGATTCTCTCATTTTATCTCCAACCATTAGAAAAAAAAGGAATATAATAAAACTAATACCACAATTTACATTCATTTTTTTCTTAGAAGAATCAAAGAAAGAGTAAATATAAAATATTCATTATTTTTTAAAACCGCTTATCCAACTTGGGTGGTATCTCCAACAACAGATAAAGGGAAGAATGCAGCTTCATGTTCTGGTTGGGACCCAGAGTCCCTATTTGCTTGACCCAAAGTTCTGTGATCTTTAGACTCTCGTGTACGTGTACTCACGGTTGTGCCCTAGGAAGAACGAACACGCCTAAGAAGGCAAAGAATCCGTGTCGGACACGGATACGCGTCGGACACGCCTCGACACGTGTCAGACACGCCAAAAAACGTGTCTGCTTTTTTTTTATTTTTTTGAATTTTCGGACACGGCGTGGACACGGTTCGGACACGGCACGGACACGCGTCCGACACGGCTTGAATTTTCAGACGCGGACACACCAATTTTTTTTTTCTTCTCTTTTTCCTCTTGTTTTCATGAATCTTCTCTCTTCCATGGATTCTTACTTTATTTTTCACTAATCCCTCATTATTTTTCTAACAAAACCCTAATTGTTTTTGCTTTTTTCTCCTTTTTTAGCCTCTTTCTTTCTTTTTCCTAGCAAAATACCAGTCTAGAAATGTTGTTTTAACAATTCAACTACAGCCCATCTCATCTCTTCATCTTTGTTCTTTTTTACTCTTCTTTCTCTTACTGTACAACTGTTATCTTTTACATGTGACTTTTTTATGATGCATTTGAATTTGGAGTAAGCTAGAATGATGATGTTTAAATGATAAGACTAGTTTTTATTCTAATGTCTCGTTTTGATTTGGTTTTATGACTTTGTGACATCGTTCTCTTATAATTATTGTTGTTGTGGAGTAGATTCAACTGTATACTTGTGATTTATGATTTGTGATTTTTTTCTTTGTTAGGTTGATGAAAAATAATATTACTCTTAATTATTTAAAGTACGACATCAAATATTATATAAAAATAAATATTTATTATTTGCCGTATCCCCGCCGTGTCTGTGTCTTAATTTTTTAAGATTTGCCGTGTCGCCGTGTCCGTGTCGTGTCGTGTCGTATCCGTTTCCGTGCTTCTTAGGTTGTGCCTTAAGCAATCTATTCCTTACACTTCATCACAGTAAAGTCTCATGTTTTCAACCTTTAGAATCATTTTATAGTACTCTTTCAACACAATAATCATAGTAACCAGTTGCATAGATGCAAATTTTGTCAATGTACTTAAAACACATAAATGGTGTTGTTGGTTTGGTACTCCAGTTGGAAGCATTTTAGAGACATTTATATACTTTTCTTTCATTTAGTTAATTAAAACCTTTTTATTTGGTTGATAATTTCCCATTGATTGTTTATTTACATTTATGTTATGTTCGTTGATTAACAAACTATTGGCAAGTTATATCATTTGCTGGTTTATGCAGTACCAATCCAAATTCTGATTTAGTAGCAGAGCCGCTTAGGAGTGGGAATTCTTTTGGTTCAAGGAGGGCAACTTTTGATTCTTCTGAGTTTCATGCTGTTGTACGGGCACTCCCCAACTGGGGGTTATTCTTTTATGTTGCTTATTAAGCTCAAAGGCATTTTTGTATCTCCGCATTTTAGGACTATGTACCAGAGTCCCCTAATGCAACAGTTGCTGTCTGTAGCTTATTAGCATCTTAGAACATGCACATTATTTGTAGTCACAATTTCAGTAGCTTGTTTAAGCAGTTGGATCACCAGGTATTAAAATTACATATAAGAAGAATATTAGCTGCAAAATTCAAAATTAAGATATATTGATATTCATATTCTGCAATTGTTTGTATGTTATAAGATTAGTGTATGCCTGTGCCTACGGCACAATCATGCATTAAGAATCTTGACAGTTACATGATTAGATAGGGTGATTTTAGACCATAGAGGGAGGCATTTTGTACCAAACTTAAATATAACAAACAAATAAATTTTAATTATGTTTATCTTGATGGGGATTGATGAGGCAAAAATACCAAATACCATCAGTTGTTGCTTACCTTCTTTCTTTCTGTGGAACACTTGGATATTGATATGATATGAATATGGATATAATTAGGAGTTTTCGAAATCTCAAGCTCATCAGCTGTTGTCGTCGTCCTCATTATTGTTTTAATCTTGTTAGAATAGGTTGTCTTAATCTCGATAGAATAGGGTTGGTTGCATGAATTATCTTTTTTTTATATTATCTTTTGTGTTTCTTACACTATTACGAGTCAAATTCGTCACATGAATTATCTTTTTTTAATATTTTGTGTCCAAATCCTTTGGTACAGAAACAGTGTCGTTTTAGTTAATAACCCAAAATTTTGACCTGCCTTACTCTTTCTTTACCGGTTAAAATGCTATGATAATTTAATATTATATTTATATTTTATAACTATAACTTTTGCTCTTCATTCCTTTCACCTGCATGTGGTAGTACTCTATTATAATATTAATATTATATAACTTAATTTGATCAACACAATTAATGTTATTATATCATATTTTTTCAATTTATTTCTAATTGAATTTTTTTTGTATACATAATCAATGGATGAAAGTTTTTGTTTACAAAAATGGTTTCTCAGCACATTTATTTTTCAACTCAACACTCTTAAATTGAAACTAATACTTAACTTATTTAAATTAATATTAAATTGGTTAAATTAATTTTTTTTTGCCTTTTCATAAATGCTTATTTGAATACACTCATACTTAACTTTTTTACCAAAATTAATTTAGATTTCACCAGCCTTAAACCTACATTTCAACACATTTAATCTAAATTTCACCACCTTAATACCTACATATTCTTGAATCATCCAAGTTTTTTTTTTATTTTTAAAAACCACCCATATACCTAAGTATTCTTGAAATCATCCAAGTTAAAAAAAAAAAAAAATCAACACAATTAATTTAAATTTCACCACCATTATACCTACAAAATCTTCAATTCATCCAAGTTGATATTTTTTTTCAACACAATTAATCTAGATCTCACCTATCTTAAATCTATCTTCACCAACCTTAAAAACACATTTCACCACCCTCGTAGTTAAAAAAGTTTGAAAATTTTAAAGTAATTGTTTTTGTAACCACAGTTCATCTTCACCACCCTTAAAACTACCTCCACCAACCTTAGATCCACATTTCACTACCCTTATACCTAAAAAACTTGAAAAATTAAAAGTTAATTTTTTGTCACCACAGTTCATATATACCTCACCACCAATAAATCTATATTTCATCACACCTAAATCTACATTTCATCACAAAAAAATCTTTTAAAAAATGAAATATTAAAATTTATTTTTGTCAACACAGTTCATGGGTTCCTTTTTTTTTAATGAATTAGTGTATAACATAAGAGAATAATATTTAACTTAATTGTTTTTTTCTAAAAAAAAAGATCATCTAAGTTACACTACCCTTAAAAATACTATCCTTAAAACTACGTCCACTAACCTTAAATACAAATTTCACCACCTTCATAGGAACTTGAAAAATTAAAGTTGAAGTGAAGGTTCTAAGATTGGAATCATATAAAGAATATAATGGAGAAACATATATATAAGGAATAAAATTTTGATAAAAAATAAAAGATGTCTCAATCCCAAAATACATATAAAGAATATAATGGAGAGACATATATAAATATTTTTCACAAAAGTTGATCAAACATATCTACTATGTGAAAAATATTGAAATAACATAGACATGGAGATTTAAAAATTACATATACTTGTACAAGTATTTATTGCCAATAGTATGCATTCATGTTGGACTTAAAAAAATCAATTTGAACCAAGTTCAATTTTTTTCAACGAACCTAACCTGAACATTACACTTGTATCTAGTTTCACCACCATTAAACCCACCTTTCAACACACTTAGACCTACTAAAATCTTTAATTTGTACCAAGTTCAATTTTTTTCAACCCTGGTGAAATATAGATTTAAGGATGCTGAGTTATAGCTGAAATGTGGTGACAAATATTTAACTTATAATTGTTCAAGTTTTTTTAGGTATAAGGTGGTGAAATGTAGATTTAAAGGAGGTGATGTATAGATGAGTTGTGGTGATAGAACATTAACTTATAATAATGCAGGTTTTTTTTAGTTATAAGGGTGGTGAAATGTAGTTTTAAGGGTGGTGAAATATAGATTTAAAGGTGGTGAGGTAGAGATGAATTGTGGTGACAAAAAACATTAACTTATAATAATTCAAAATTTTTTAGGTATAAGAGTGGTGAAATGTAGATTTGAAGGTAGTGAAATATAGCTTTAAATGTTGTGAGATATAGATGAATTGTGGTGATAGAACATTAACTTATAATAATGCAAGTTTTTTTATTTATAAAGGTGGTGAAATGTAGATTTGAGAGTGGTGAAATATAGATTTAAAGGTGGTGAGATATAGATGAATTGTGATAACAAAAAATTGACTTATAATAATTCAAATTTGTTTAGATATAAGGGTGGTGAAATGTAGATTTGAAGGTAGTGACATATAAATTTAAACGTGGTGAGATATAAATGAATTGTGGTGACATAATATTAACTTATAATAATTTAAATTTTTTTTAGGTATAAGGGTTGTGAAATGTAGATTTAAAGGTAGTGAAATATAGATTTGAAGGTGGTAAGATATTGATGAATTATGGTGACAGAATAATAACTTATAATAATGCAAGTTTTTTAGTTATAAGGACCATATGTAGATTTAAAGATGGTGAGGTATAGATGACGGTAGTTTCAATACCCTTGAAAATACAATTTAATTTGCTAAACCAATAATAGGTAAATCAGAATAAAATTATGTAAGCAAAACACAATTCAAACTTGAAAACCTAATCAATGAGTATAATCTATTCATTGACGTAGTAGCATAAGAGTTAAAAAAGTTATGAAGTGTCTTAAACACAAGTCTTTGAAGCGACAAATCGCAACTAACAGGGACAGTTACAGAACACTAAAATTGAGAGAGAAAAAAAAGATAGACCATTATTGATGTGTGTCAATTTTACTTAACAACTCGCAATAGAATGAGTCCTCGTAGGACAGGGCTATATAGAAGGTGTCTAACCTCAAGGACTTGCAAGGTTGAATTATTATGTTTCTTAGTCTTTAAATTATTTCTACTATAATTGGGAAGGATTGTTGATGTTTGATCCTGAATTTAATTGAGAAAATTAAAGTTACTTGTAAATTTGTTTTTAGATAATTAATCAAAAAGAAAGGGTCCTGGGAATTAACTTCACCACTAACCTTCTGACAATGATAAACTGTATTAATTTGGGACGTCTAATCTATGCATTTAGAAAATAATGACTATAAGCCTAATTCAATTCAATCAAGATGATTCGTTTAACATACAATTCAGCATAACTCGTCTCCGCTTAGTATGACCTACACATTTGACTACAGACTACAAACTAAATTAACTAATGAAGTAATAGCCCCTCTTTGCTTAGTACGAATTATCAAAATTTTATATTCAACGATCAGTTAAAACCATTGTATAACCTTTCTTAACAAAATCACAGAAGTTGAAAAGAAATCAAACCCTAATCACTGCAAACTTACATTCATTCTACAAGAACAGAAGTAGTTAGGCAACGAAATAATCCATTCGAATTAAAATTAATAGCACATCTATTGTTTATGTCTTAGTTATACAATCAATATATAAATTAAAACATCCCAGAATTACAATACAATTAGAACATTGAAAGTACGGTAAGGGTTACGTCACTTCCCTGGAATAGTGTTTACCCGTTATGATCGAAAGTGCAGGCTTGAATGATGATGAAATTGGCATTTTCTTGCCTTCGTTTTGCTCATAATTGTCACCAAGTCGCCTCTGTATCTCTCTCTCCATTTCTAAATCCCTAATTTCCTCATTTCTGCAATTTTTAATCAGGATGTAACACAAAAGGGACATATGTCACACTAGGGGGACATCTGCGCCCATGGAGGGCGCACCTGCGCCCTTAGAGGATGCATCTACGCACATAAAGTCACATCTACGCCCCTGGAGGGCGCATCTGCGCCCCTAGAGGGCGCAACTGCGATTTTGTGGCAGAAAGGTGTTGTAAATATCCATTTCAGGAAATTTTTGTGAAATATGAAAAGTTCCATAATTGAATTTCAGTCCACCTGCATGAAGTTTGGGCCATTTTGACGGTCGAATATGGGGTTATAGCTAGAATACCAAAACAAGTTCAGAACTTTCTGGAATTGGCCCAGTCTTCAATGTGAATAGGCCCAATCTCATTTTTTTCATTTAAACTCATTTCTGGCCCACTTCTTCAGTCCATTTAACTTGGATCTTCAATATAAAATTGCCCAATGGATCTTCGATGTATCTGCTCTCTTATTGAAGCACTAAATAATCTGAATTGATTGAATTTGTGAAAAAATTTTTGAAATCAACAAAAGTAAGAAAATAACATAACACTACCAAAGTAAACACAATTAAGGAATTAACATATGTAATTAAAAAGGCTTAAATGTGCAATATTCGGCGCTTATCACACTCTTAAACTTACATATTGCTGGTTCCTTAACAATACAAAGCTAAAAAATAAAATAAAATAACTAAACTACTTCCTCTTTTGTCGGAGATTCGATTGCATTTAGCGAATGCAATAAGCCTTTTAAACCCCTAGGCATCCTTAGTGGACGAGTGAAGTCTCATGAGGGTTTAATAGAAATGATACCCACCAACATTCATAAAAAATGACGACTACAACGAGTATTTTAAGGAATTATCATTTATCAGCAATCTACAAACTTCTAAAAATCATGAATCAGAACAAAACTCTCCACGCAAAGCTCAATTAACATATCAAAACAACAATTAATCCTAGCCTCCTTATGAAAGTGAACTTACATCCAAACATGCGACTTAACCATACCCTTAGCTGCAAATTGCAACATCTTTAAATCATTAGAATCCCCTTTTAAATAGAATTATCAAGGCATGAACACACAAAAATAAAACATAAATAATTTTTTTTAGAGCAAACCCATGTAACGAGCTTTGGGCCAATGACTCCCAAACTAGACGGTTTTAGGGCATTAAATGTAAAGACATCCTAAAAGGCTTAATGACCCGAGTCTACTAGCATACGAACTTAAACTAGCCATGAAATTCTTTATTGCTCAACCTTTCATACATTTAAATGCAAACTCTCAATGCTTACTGAGGCAAGAAGCCCGATCACTCTGCAAGAAAGCTTATTGCAATGCAAATATAAAACACAATTAAATTTTTTTATTTCTTTATTTTTCAACAATCATGCTAAGGATATCTATTCTCAAGGTTCTCTAACTCAAATTGGACATTTACAAAATGTAAACCATTGTTGTAATACATACCCCCACAATAAAGATGTAAGTGTGCTCATGTGCATGCAAGGAGTGAACTAGAAATCAACGACTATAAGATAGCTAAAATGAGCAATGATGTGAATTATCTAAATCAAAACATAATTTCAAATGTTCAAAATTACCAAGAAATAACAATTCCTAACCTACAAGATGTATTCATCAATTGAAATAAAATAAAATAAAAATTTAGCAACACAACAATAAAAAAATTTTAAATTTTTTTTAAACACACAATACAAAAAAAAAAAAAAAACAAATAAAAGTGTTATTCATTACCCCTAAACTTGAATCACACATTGTCCTTAATGTGTAACAAAAACATAAAGCATATGGTAAGTGATAGAACAATATTACCGTGGTGGGTAGAATTGTCAAAATTTGGCAAAGCATTCACATAAATAAGAGTTGTCCATCCCCCCAAATTTGGATGCAAGAACCTGTCATAAAAAACATACACACCACACATATTAAAAGGAAAAAAAATAAAAAATAAAAAAATGCAACAAAATGAAAAATAAACACAATCAATAATTAAAATGAAGAAAACTACTACTTTTGATGGAAGGTTTACCCTGTAACATATCTCTTGAGGAGATCTAAGAGTGCCCCCTATTTTGTCCTCACTTTGTTGTGCCAAAATCCAAACAATTTTTAGGTACAACTTATTTATATCAATGTGAGGTTTTAAAAAAAAATGAATCAATCGAATAAAATTCGACCGATTCAGGAAAACATGACCATTTAACTTATTCTTGACTAATTTTCTCATTCATATCTAATTTGTCACTACTCAAGTAAAAAACAAAGGTAAAATGTGGACTCTCATTAGGACTAAAGTGATCACACTTAAGTTCTTCATGTAAAATTTTGGAGTCCAATTTGAGTAATTGTTCCATAAAGGGGGCATCGCCAAGCTCAATTGGTTGTATGAGTCACTACTCAAGTAAAAAATAAAGGTAAAATGTGAACTCTCATTAGAACTAAAGTGATCACACTTAAGTTCTTCATGTAAAGTTTTGGAGTCCAATTTGAGTAATTGTTCCATAAAGGGGGCATCGCCAAGCTCAATTGGTTGTATGAGTTCATTATTGGTCACGTGCTGACTTGGAAATTCCTTTTGATGTTCACAATTCAAAGCATTGGCTATTTGATCGATTTGAACTTCTAGCCTAGCTATGGATTATGAATGCCTAGCTATGGATTGCGAATATGAATTTAACAATTTAGTTTGTTCCTCTATCAATTTAGTTCGTTCCTCAAGGTTGCCAAGTGTAGCCAAAACTTTGTCCTCAAATCTCGGGCTATAAGTATTTGAATAAGAGTCATCCCTTGGTATAAAGAAATTTGTATTTGCTTGTCCTTGCAAAAAATTATAACATTATGCCGTAATAGGACAATCTCTCGCATGATGACAAGGACTATAACAAAATACACAATTCTTGTGGTTTGGAAAAGTAAGTAGGACTAGGAACGGGACCAACGAGTCATAAATTGTTCCAAATTCCATGTTAATGAATCCAATTGGGTGGACATATCCATTGAATTTTGATATCCAAAATCCACATCACAACCAAATTGATCAAAACATGCATCCAATTGGATGGACACATCCATTGAATTTTGCTATCAAAATTCAAATCACAATCAAATTGATCAAAACATGCATCCAATTGGGTGGACACATCCATTTTGATATCCAAAATTCACATCACAACCAAATTGATCAAAATATGCATCCAAATGATATCCATACTCAAATGACATGTTTTGCAGATAAAACGAAAAACCTACACCATCCATAAATACAAAAATAACAAAAGTGAATGTCAATTAAGTGCTAGAAATTTAGATACTTACAAAAGGTCCGAGCTTAAGTCTCGATACTTGAATGAACAATTGGTACCTAAAATTGAGCACTTAAAATATAAGAAAAAAAAAATAGAAATAAAGAATTTAAAGAATGAAACGGATCAGAAAAGAATAAAGAAAAGTCCTAAATTAATAATTAAATTAGAACTAATCTTTAAGACTAGCACCAAAACCATTCAAGCAAGTCCCCAGCAATGGCGCCAAAAATTGATGTGATTCAATTTTACTTAACCACTCGCAATAGAACGAGTCCTCGTAAGACAGGGCTATAGAGAGAGTGTCAAACTTCAAGGACTTGCAAGGTTGAATTGCTATGCTACTTAGTCTTTAAATTATTTATAATATAAATGGGAAGGATTGTTGATGTTTGATCCTGACTTTAATTGAGAAAATTAAAGTTACTTGTAAATTTGTTTTTAGATAATTAATCAGAAAGAGAAGGTCATGTGAATTGATTTCACCACTAATCTTCTGACAATGACAAACTGTATTAATTTGGGACATCTAATCTATGCATTCAGAAAAGAATGACTACAAGCGTAATTCAATTCAATCAAGATGATTCGTTCAACATACAATTAAGCATAACTCGTCTTCGCTTAGCATGGACTATACATTTGACTACAAACTACAAACTAAATTAACTAATAAAATAATAGCCCATCTTCGCTTAGTACGAATTATCAAAATTCTATATTCAACGATCAGTTAAAACCATTGTATAACCTTTCTTAACAAAATCACAAAAGTTGAAAAGAAGTCAAACCCTAATCACTGCAAACTTATATTCATTCTACAAAAACAGAAGTAGTTATGCAACGAAATAATCCATTTGAATTAAAATCAATAGAACGAATATTGTTTATGTCCAATCAATATATAAATCAAAACATCCCAGAATTACAATACAGTTACAATAGTGAAAGTAGGGTTAGAGTTACGTCATTTCCCCGGAATAGTGTTTAGCCACTCATGATCGAAAGTGCAGGCTTTAATGATGATGAAATTGCCATCTTCTTGCCTTTGCTTTGCCCGTAATCATCACTAAGTCGCCTCTATATCTCTCTCTTCATTTTTGAATACCTAATTTCCTTCTTTCTCCCATTTTTAATCAGGATACAACACAAAAGGGACATTTGTCACCCCAGGGGGCATCTGCGCCCATGGAGGGAACACTTGCGCCCTTAGAGGATACATATGTGCCTTTGGGGGCACATTTGTTGATCGGCGTTGAATGTTACACATTCTAGCCTCTTAACTTGTGTATTTTATTCTCTTAGGAAAATATTATTTTATGATTTTACTTCGTTTTAGTGTTTTCTGTATTTTGAGGGCCTTAATGATTATTTTAGTTAAAACTATGATTTTGGGCTTTTAAAGATGACATGCAAGAGGGTTAGATGAAGCCTACATCAAATGGATCTATTCAATTCTTTATTTCAACTCAAATCAGCCCATGGAAGAGGTCCAAGAGAATTATAGCTGCTTAAGAAGGTTACGGGCCTGAAACCCAATTCTGCGCTTAATACAGTTTTAATCCCGTTTTGGAAAACAGACCATAAGTGTTATTTTTGAGCCTCAAATCGACTTAATTTATGGGTGAGTTGAACGACATTTGATTCTGCACACTTTTGTATTTCACAAAAATTCTGTGAATCGGACTTCTAGTGAGTCAAAAGTTGGGCCAAACGTCCGCAGGAAAAACCCACCTAATTAGTGCTGCGGGAAAACCTAATTAATTCCTAATTGGATTATGACTTTGGTGTATTCTCTTAGGGCATAAAGTGGCGAATTGAAGGCTGTTTTGAGGGAGCTTAGAAAAAGCCTTTGGACAGATTTGAAGACATACTTTGCAGAGCTTTGGAGTGGAGAACCATTGAAGAATTAAGTCTTACGCATAATTCATGAAGATGATGCCTTCTTCCTCAACCGCTGAAGCTTCTTCTTCTACCATGAGCGGCTAGTTCATCCACTACGGTTTTGATGTAACCCTAACAAAGCATCAATGGTTTGATTATTTTAATTATGGGAGAACTTTATATACATACATAGATTGTGTAATTTAGAGGATTCTTATTATAAAATTGAGCAATAAAAGTCTTATAAATTCAGTTTCAATGATTTCTTATCTTGTCTTAGATATTTGGTTGTTGTTATTGAACTCAATCTCTCTTATTTTCTGTGATCATGAGAGTGATTTATTATACAATGGTAATCACTGAATATATCATTATACATTTTGATGGATTATGCCTAGAGAAGATGGACCATACTACACCCTAGATTAGAGTAGTTAGGCAGATGGCCCATGCCAATCGAAGATAGTCCATGACTTAGCCTATCATATGTTATCTTCTTGATGGATGAAGGTGAGCTTGTAGCCACCGACACCACTTATGCATGGTATAATTCCCCACAGTTGATTTAATTAACCATTGAATGTGGAGTTAGTGGTGAAGTTAATTACCCTAGATTTATCTCATACTATCTTCACTCTCTATTTCCTTTGATTTATTTTATTTTGCTTTTTAATTAGTTTAAATATAAAAATTAGATTTCTTCTCATTCTAAATTTAATTAGAATTAATTCCATACTCCAACTCATTCAGACCATAATCCCTGAGGTTCGACACCCCTTTCGATAGCCCTATTCTACAAGGAATTCGTTCTATTGCAAAGTGTGGTAATTTTAATTGAGACGCACTCACACACGAATCAATTTTTGGCGCCGTTGCCGGGGATTATCTATTTGATTGATTGGATTTTACAGAATTAATTTTAATTGGATTTTTAGTTTAGGAGATTTTTATATTTTGTTTTTGTTTTCTTTTCAGGTACTTTTTGTTAATATATGCAAGGTCGTCATTTTGTGGCTGATCTTTTGATACCTCTTAATCTTAAGCCTGAATGTACTCTTAGACAACAGAGGAACATCCCTGTTGATACCATTGGGCAAGAGGAAGAATTCATTGAAGACATGGCGGAAGAAAGGAATAACAACCTCATTCCTAATGCTGCTGGAGAAAGGGCTAGATTGCTTAGGGACTATTATGTTCCTGAGACATACACCACACCAGCCGGTTTTCAACTGCCTAATGTTACAGCACAGAATTATGAGATCAAATCCAGCATTATTCAGATGCTACCATCCTATTTTGGGCTGACTCAAGAGGACCCTTACAAGCATCTAGATGAATTCATTGAAGTGTGCTCAACTACCAAAATTCACAACTTCTATGAAGATGCTTTCAGAATGAGATTTTTTCCATTCTCCCTGAAAGATAAAGCAAAGTATTAGTTCAATTCTCTACCGGCAGGTTCTATCACGCTTGGACTCAAATGCAATATGAGTTCCTTAAGAAGTATTTTTTGATAGGGAAGACCAATCAGTTCAGACGTGCTATCACTGGTTTCTCCCAATATGAGGGGGAACAATTTTATGAGACATGGAAAAGATTCAAGGACCTTCTTAGGAAATGTCCTCCTCATCAAGTTCCTAAGTGGTAATTAGTATAGAGTTTTCATGAATGGCTGACAGAAGCCAACAGACAGATGGTTGATGCGTCTTGTGGAGGTATTTTTATGTTGAAGAGTGAAGAAGATGCATGAACCTTATTTGAAAATCTTAGTGACAACTCTCTACAACATGTGTCCTCTACTCGTTCTAGCAGACTTGCCACTACAAAGAAGACTGATGGGATTTTTAAGGTTGGTGCTTTAGAAGCTATGCCAACCGACATTGATTTAATTGCACAGAAGGTAGCAGCAATTATGGATGCCAATCAAGCTCCTTCTACTTCAAATTCTTTATTGTTAGGCCCTTGTGAATTTTGCTCTAATTCTATGCATAATGTGAACAATTGTCCTTCGATGGGGCAATTTTCTGATATTCAACATGAGAAAGTCCAAGCTGCATTCACTGGACCAATGAATCCTCCACGAGGTAATACTTACAATCCTACATGGAGGAATCTTATAGTAACCAAGGGGCAACAATGCAACCAGCATATCAACCTAGAAATTTTGTACCTCAACAGCAATATCAAACACAAGTTCCTATGGCATAAAGAATTTCTGCTATTGAAGACAAGCTGACACTCACCTTAGCAAAATTTGTTAAACTCGATTCCATTATAAAGACAGTGTAAGCTACTGCAACAACAGTACAATCTACAGTTCAGCTAGTACACTCTCATTCTCAATTTATTGCCAAACTAGAATCTCAGTTTGGACAGCTTGCTAATTCATTGAGTAGAAGAGAAGAAGGGAAGCTCCCTAGTCAACTAGTTGCTAATCCAAGAGGGATGCAAGCTTCCACAAGCAACTCACACCATGAGCAGGTTCAAGCTATTACCACTTTGAGAAGTGAAAAAATAATTGATAACAAGGTGGGGGAAAAGAAAGAAGAAGAGACAGTGACCACAAGTCCAAGTGTTGAAAATTCTTATGAGCCCAAGGCTCCTTTCCCACAACATTTCCTTGAAACATCTAAATTGGGGAAGCAAGGGGACAAACTACATGACATGATGGAAGTGTTTCAACAAGTGAAGATTAATTTACCACTCCTTGATGTCATCAAGCAAATTCCTCCTTATGCTAAATTTTTGAAGGACTTGTGCACTCAGAAGAGGCGTTCTAAAAGTCATGTGCCAAAGAAAGTGATGCTGCCACAACAAGTGAGTTCTATATTTCAGTAATGCACTCCTCCCAAGTACAAAGATCTTGGTACTCTAACTATCTCATGTATCATTGGGGAGCAACATGTTGATAAAGCTCTTCTTGATTTGGGTGCAAGTGTGAATTTGCTACCCTATTCAGTGTACTTACAATTGGGCTTGGGAGAATTGAAGCCTACCTCGGCGGTGTTACAATTTGCAGACAGATCAACAAAGCAACCCCGTGGGATCATTGAAGATGTGCTCATTAAAGTGGACAAGTTTTACTTTTCTGTTGATTTTATTATACTTGACACTAAGCCAGTGTATAACCCAAAGAGGCACATTCCAATCATCCTTGGTCGACCTTTCTTAACTACTGCCGATGCTTGCATAAATTATAGGTCAGGGATCATGAACATCTCATTTGGCAACATGAATGTCAAACTTAATGTTTTCAATGCTATTCAACACCCTCTAGATTAGAGTGATGTGTTCTGCATGGATGATATTGATGAATGTGTAGAGAAATTTGTTTCATCCTCTGTATCTCGAAACTCTCCTTGGAGGTATGTAAGTCTCTTTGTGATTATGAGACAATTTATGAAGAAGAGTTGTGCGAAGAGGTGAATTCTATGTTGGAAGTGGATGCTATTCAGAATACTTCACCATGGAGAATTCCAGTCGAGCCACTTCCTTCTCTCTCTAGCACTCCCCTAGTGCCTTCATTGGAGTCCTCTCCACAATTAGAGTTGAAGCCTTTGCCTGACAAGTTGAAATATGTATTTTTGGGGGCACAGAGAACTTTTCTTGTTATCATTGCCTCTGATCTGACAGAAACTCAAGAGAAGCGCTTAGTAGAGGTCTTATATCAACATCGTGAAGCAATTAGGTGGAGTGTTACTGATCTTAAGGGCATTGATCCCTCGATTTGCATACACAAAATCCATCTAGAAGAAGGATGTAAGCCGTTTAGAGAGGCACAAAGGTGATTGAATCCCAACATAAAGGAGGTAATAAAGAAAGAGGTTGTCAAGTTACTTGATGCAGGTATTATTTATCCAATTTCTGACAGCACATGGATGAGTCCAACACAAGTTGTTCCTAAGAAGTCTGGTCTTACTATTGTCCCCAACTCTGTGGGAGAGCTTGTTCCACAACGTACTACCACAGGTTGGCGTGTTTGTATTGATTACAGAAAGCTCAACTCTATGGCAAG
This sequence comes from Cornus controversa, assembly GCA_026545225.1. Lineage (NCBI taxonomy): Eukaryota > Viridiplantae > Streptophyta > Magnoliopsida > Cornales > Cornaceae > Cornus > Cornus controversa. Next base: position 66,785,380 of record CM048848.1, on the reverse strand, counting down.
GAAGGATCACTTCCCTCTCCCATTCATTGATCAAATACTTAAAAGATTAGCTGGTCAGAGCTATTATTATTTTCTAGATGGCTACTCTGGTTATAACCAAGTGGCTATGGATCCAGAAGATCAAGAGAAGACTACTTTCACTTGTCCCTTTGGTACTTTTGCTTATCGTCGTATGCCATTTGGGTTATGTAATGCTCTGACGACATTCCAGAGGTGTATAATGGCCATCTTTTTTGACATGGTGGAAAAATTCTTGGAGGTGTTCATGGATGACTTCTCTATTTTTGGATCATCCTTTGAAGATTGTCTGAGCAATTTATCACTTGTGCTTCAAAGGTGTCGAGAACAAAATTTGGTACTTAGTTGGGAGAAGAGCCATTTCATGGTGAATGAGGGTATTGTGTTAGGCCATATTGCTTCAGAGAGAGGCATTGAAGTTGATAAAGCAAAGATCGACCTGATTGCTACTCTTCCTCCTCCAACTTCGGTGAAACAAGTTCGTTCTTTCTTAGGCCATGTTGGATTCTATAGAAGATTCATCAAGGATTTCAGCAAAATTGCTCGGCCTTTGTGCCACTTGTTATCTAAAGATGTTCCATTTTCCTTTAATGTAGAGTATGTGCAAGTTTTTGAGAAACTTTGCTCTTTATTATCCTCTACACCAATCATGCAATCTCCAAAATGGGCTCTACATTTTGAAATCATGTGTGATGCTTCTGATTATGTAGTAGGAGCAGTGTTGGGACAAAGAGAAGAGAAACGACCATATGTCATCTATACAACCACGGAGAAAGAGCTTCTAACTGTAGTATTTGCTCTGGACAAGTTTCGTTTATATTTATTGGGGTCCAAGGTGGTTGTCTACTCTGATCATGCGGTATTGAGACACTTATTGGCCAAGAAGGAAACCAAACCGTGCCTTATTCGATGGATTTTATTGTTACAAGAATTCAATTTGGAGATAAAAGACAAGAAGGGGACAGAGAATGTAGTTGCGGATCATTTATCCCGAATTGTGTCTGAGCCTGTGTTCGATGCGTTACCTATTGGCGACTTATTTCCAGATGAACAATTGTTTGGAATTTTTGATGAAAAATTTAATGGGCAAAGGTTGAAGCATTGTGTAGAAGGATTTGTGCCAACAAGAGATGTGGAGTCCGTCGACTTGACGGATCCCGTCTATCTGACTTAATCCCTTCGGAGAGTTGATCGTCGCCTACGAACGTTAAATTGTAGAATTTGTATGTATTTCTATCCTTTAATTTCTTTAGTTTTCTTTGATTTTAATTTTTAGTTTAAGTTTTCTTAATTTTTTTTTCAATTTTAGTTGTGTTTTGATGTATTTTCTTTGAGTTTTTTTATGTATAAGTTCCTTCCGAATGATGCCAAGAGGTGTACCAAGGTCTTTGGACTCAAAACGGGTGAAAAAAATGAGCTCTCGGTCGACCTTGGGTGATAGAGACTCCAAAAATACACGTCCCGGTCGACCTTGGGCGATGAAGGCTCAAACAGGCATCAGTTGGGGGGATCGATCGCCCATTCAAGGGGGGATCGATTGCCCCCATTCTTTTCCAACTTGGGAGACCAACCAGCTGGGCAATTGATCGCCCAGCCCTAGGGGGATCGATTGCCCAAGCCCAATATGGGTTGGCCGAATTTTTTGGGTTATAAATAGCCCCCCATCTCATCTACTTGCTACTACTTGTTTATTTGAAGACTTTGTGATCCAATTTGACTCCTACTTCAATCGGGAATATATTTTCTTAAATTGGTTATTCTCGAACAAGTATTTATCATTGATCATCATCAACATCAACATCAAAACCGGATTGATCATCACTAGTTCTCAAGAAGACTCTTACTTTCTCAAGTTCTTCATCAAAGTAAGTAGAGTTTTTATTTTGCAAAATTGTGCCAATCTTTTTGAGGGCTTTTGAAGACCAAGTTTGGGGGACATAATTGGTGGATTAAATTGTTCAATTTGGGGTGTAAAAATTGTCGAAAGAAGATGTTGAAGGAGAAAATTTTATTGTGCACCCCAAGTGTTTGATTTAATTCCTCAACCAAACTTTTTCTATTTCTATGGCACCAAAGAGAGCAAGTCACCAAGGTGCTTCAAGCTCGCGCAATCCTCACCGAGCACGACATGATCTAACACCCGTTTCCTTAAGATCTCGCCGAGATAGAATTCAAGAGAGATGGCATCCGAGAGCCTTGAATTTTGAAGCGACGTTTGATATCGCTGAACTGTATGCTATGTTTCCCGAAACATTATGGGGGATTTCTGACATCCGTCGTCGTCGTTCGACTTCAATTTTTGTTCCATTATCTACTACTATATACCCAAGGCTAGTCAAAGTCTTTTATCAGAACTTAATGCCAAAACCTAACGAGCGGGGCATGCTTATTTCTTCGGTGGATGGAACACGAGTTTAGGTTGATATGTCTTCGATTGCTATTGCCATGGGCTGTCCTCATGAATGCCCGGCTGATTTGACCAATATCTACACTCCTTTACTCGATGATTTATCAGTGAGTAATTTGGTTGCACGTTTGTGTGCTAACTAATTCTTTGGGCCAAAGCGTAATACAACTTCAAAGTTTTCTACGCCGAGTCATCTATGGTTCCTTGATGCTGTTTTGTAGAAGAATGTATGTCCCATTGGACATAAAACTGAGAGGCGTCAAGAGTTCTTTAGAGCTTTATATGCCATACATTTTGGACATTGGCTATCATTCCCACAGATTGTTTGGGGCCAAATTGAAAAGTTCTATTCCAAGGTTGTGGCCAAGGCACCGGACAGTGCAAGTGACTGGGAGTTTCCATTCCTTACTATCATTCATTAGTTACTCATTGCACAAAGATATGCAGTCGATGAGGACGAGCTTGCTTTCCCATGAGATATTCATTATAACACATATGACTGGAATTTGAGCCGATCTCATATGCATCAAAGAGTCATTGCTGTACCAGGAGAAGTATCTCGATTGGCTCAGGGAAGGGAAACTGTAGACATACCACCACCGGTGGAAGATCCTGAGGAGATGGAAGTAGAAGAGGAGAATGTACATGCACAAGCTGGCGGACATTATTATCATTATTTAGAGGGGCAGATTGCTGGGTTGACCACCCAGTTTGGCATCTTACAGACTGAGGTTTCCATACAGTTTGGAGCTAGACGGACAGAGATGGCGGATCACTTTCGTGAGACTCGCTAGGATCAGCTAGAGATGAGGAGAATGTTGCGTGCATTGATGCGCCAGGCAAACCTGGATCCAGACGCTCAGTCACCACCACATCCTTGATTGGAGGTAACTATCTTTTGTATTTTATTCTATTTTATGTTTTTTTTTTATTTTTTTTTTGTTCTTTCTGTATTAATTCAGTTATAATATATATATATATATATATATATATATATTTTTTTAGGATTTTCTATTTCATATTTATTTTCACCTTTGTTCTTTTACTTGGTCTTTGGGGTATAGTGGTCTATTTTGACAGATTATAGCATCCAAGTTTGGGGGTGTGCTTGCATTGCCTTCATACAACTAGTTTGCTATATTTTCTCGTCACTACTTCATGATCATGGTAATATCATTCTTACTCTTCTCTATGCTTTTATTGGGTGTCCATTGGTGATTCGTGTGTGAGTGCATCTCAATTATAAGTACACTGAATAGGGTAACAAATTCACACTTGCACCCAAATCGAGAAGAGCTTTATCAACATGGTGTTCCCCAATGATGCATGAGATAGTTGGGGCACCAGGATCTTTGTACTTGGGAGGAGTGCACTGCTGAATTATAGAACTTACTTATTGTGGCAGCATCACTTTCTTTGGCACATGGCTTTTAGAATGCTTTTTCTGAGTGCACAAGTTCTTCAAAAATTTAGCATAAGGAGGAATTTGCTTGATGGCATCAAGGAGTGGCAAATTAATCTTCACTTGTCGAAACACCTCCATCATGTCATGCAGCTTGTCCCCCTGCTTCCCCAATTTAGATGCTTCAAGGAAACATTGTGGGAAAGGAGCCTTGGGCTCATAAGGAATTTCAGCACTTGGACTTGTGGTCACTTTTTCTTCTTCTTTCTTCTCATCCACTTTATTATCAATAATTTTCCCACTCCTCAAAGTGGTAATGGCTTGAACTTGCTCATGATGTGGGTTGCTTGTGGAAGCTTGCAGCCCTCTTGGATTTGCAATTGGTTGACTAGGGAGCTTCCCATCTTCTCTTCTACTCAATGAAGTAGCAAGCTATCCAAACTGAGATTCCAGTTTGGCAATAGATTGAGAATGAGAGTGCACTAGTTGAACTGTAGATTGTACTGTTGCTGCAGTAGCTTGCACTGTCTCTATCAGAGAATCAAGTTTATCAAACTTTGATAAAGTAAGTGTCAGGTTGTCTTCAATAGCAGAAATTCTCTGTGCCATAGGACTTTGTGTTTGATATTGCTGTTGAGGCACAAAATTCCTAGGTTGATATGATGGTTACATTGCTGCCCCTTGGTTACTGTAAGAAAAACCAGGATGATTCCTCCATGTAGGATTGTAAGTATTACCTCGTGGAGGATTCATTGGTCCAGTGAATGTAGCTTGAACTTGCTCATATTGAATATCAAAAAATTGCCCCATTGAAGGACAATTGCTCACATTATGCATAGGACTAGAGCAAAATTCACAAGGGCCTAGCAATGAAGAATTTGAAGCAGAAGGAGTTTGATTGGCAGCCATAATTGCTGCTACCTTCTGTGCAATTAAATCAATGTCGGATGGCATAGCTTCTGAAGCACTACCCTCAAAAATCCTATCAGTCTTCCTTGTAGTGGCAGGTCTGCTAAAACGAGTAGAGGACACATGTTGTAGAGAGTTGTCACTAAGATTTTCAAATAAGGTCTATGCCTCTTCTTCACTCTTCAACATAAAAGTACCTTCACAAGATGCATCAACCATCTGTCTGTTGGCTTCTGTCAGCCCTTCATGAAAACTCTGCACTAGTTGCCACTTAGGAACTTGATGATGGGGACACTTCCTAAGGTCCTTGAATCTTTCCCATGTCTCATAAAATTGTTCCCCCTCATGTTGGGAGAAACCAGTGATAGCACGTCTGAACTGATTGGTCTTCCCTATCGGAAAATACCTCTTGAGAAACTCATGTTGCATCTGAGTCCAAGTCGTGATAAAACCTGCCGGTAAAGAATTGAACCAATACTTTGCTTTATCTTTCAGGGAGAATGGAAAAAGTCTCATTATGAAAGCATCTTCAGAAAAGTTGTGGATTTTGGTAGTTGAGCACACTTCAATGAATTCATCTAGATGCTTGTAAGGGTCTTGTTGAGTCAGCCCAAAATAAGATGGTAGCATCTGAATAATACTAGACTTGATCTCTTAATTCTGTGCTGTGACATTGGGTAGTTGAAAACCTGCTGGTGAAGTGTATGTCTTAGGAACATAGTAGTCCCTAAGCAATCTAACCCTTTCTCCAACAGCATTAGGAATAAGATTGTCATTTCTTTCTTCCTCCATGTCTTCAATTAATTCTTCCTCTTGCACAATGGTATCAACAGGGATGTTCCTCTGTTGTCTAAGAGTACGTTCAGGCTCAGGATCAAGAGGTATCAAAGGATCAGCTACAGAACGACGACCTTGCATATATTAGCAAAAAGTACCTGAAAAGAAAACAAAAACAAAATCAAAAACAAAATATAAAAATTTCCTAAACTAAAAATCCAATTAAAATTAATTCTGTAAAATCCAATCAATCAAATAGATAATCCCCGGCAACGGCGCCAAAAATTGACTCGTGTGTGAGTGCGTCTCAATTATAATTACCACACTTCGCAATAGAACGAATTTCTTACAGAATAGGGCTATCGAAAGGGGTGTCGAACCTCAGGGATTATGGTCTGATGAGTTGGAATATTGAATTAACTCTAATTAAATTTAAAAGAAAAGAATTCTGATTTTTAAGCTAATTAAAAAGGTAAAATAAAGTAAATCAAAGTAAATAAAAAGTGAAGATAATATGAAAGAAATCTAGGGTATTTGACTTCACCACTAACTCCACAATCAATGGTCAATTGAATCAACTATGGGAAATTACATCATGCATAAGTGGTGTCGGTGGCTACAAGCTCACCTTCATCCGTTAAGAAGATAACATATGATTAAGGCTAAGTCATGGACTATCTTCGATTGGCATGGGCCATCTGCCTAACTACTCTAATCTAGGGTGCAGTATGATTTATCTTCTCTAGGCATAATCCATCAAAGCTTTTAATGATATATTCAGTGATTACCATTGTGTAATAATCGCTCTCATGATCACAGAAAATAAGAGAGATTGAGTTCAATAACAACAACTAAATATTTAAGACAAGATAAGAAATCATTGAAACTGAATTTACAAGACTTTTATTGCTCAATTCTATAATAAGAATCCTCTAAATTACACAATCTATGCATGTATATAAAGGTCCCCAATAATTAAAACAATCAAACCATTGATGCTTTGTTAGGGCTACATCAAAACCCTAGTGGATGAACTAGCCACTCATGGTAGAAGAAGAAGCTTCAACTGTTGAGGAAGAAGGCATCATCTTCATGAATTATGCGTATGACTTCATTCTCCAATGGCTCTGCAAAGTATGTTTCTGTTCTCCTCAGCCCTCTCAGACTCTCCAATCTCTGTAATCACTTCTAAACTCAGCCTCTAATTATTCACTTTATGCCCCAAGAGAATACACCAAAGTCCTAATCCAATTAGGAATTAATTAGGTTTTCTCGCAGCACTAATCAGGTGAGTTTTTCCTGCTGACGTTCGGCCTAACTTTTGACCCACTAGAAGTCCGATTCACGGAATTTTCGTAAAATACAAAAGTGTGCAAAATCAAATTTCATTTAAAAATGTGAGAAAATTAAGTCAATTTTAGGCTCAAAAATAACACTTCTGGTTCATTTTCCAAAACGGGATTAAGACTGTATTATGCTCAGATTTGGGTTTCAAGCCCGAAACCTTCTTAAGCAGCTGTAATTCTCTTGGACCTCTTCCTTGGGCTGATTTGAGTTGAAATAAATGGTTGAATGGATCTCCTTGATGTAGGCTTCCTCTAACCATCTTGGATGTAATCTGTAAAAGCCCAAAATCATGGTTTTAACTGAAATAATCATTAAGGCCCTGAAAATACAAAAAACACTAAAACAAAGTAAAATAACAAAATAATCTATCACTAAGAGAATAAAATACATAAATTAAGAGGCTAGAATGCGTAACATTCAACGTCGATCACCATCCCCATTCGAGGTTCATCCTTGAAGAGAGAAAACTCATTTGAGGTTTATCCATAGAGAGAAACTCCTCGCAAGGTTTTATCTGTAGAGAGGAACTGGTCGCTGAAGGAGGTTGATCCATAAAGAGGGCCTCTATGATGTTTTATCCGTAGAGAGGAGTTCATCATAAATCGAGGTTTATTCGTAGAGATGAGCTCCTTGCCGCAAGAGATTAATCCAAAGAGGATCTCCATACAAATCGAGGCTTATCCGTATAGAGGAGTTCCTCACCGTGGGAGGTTAATCCATAGAGAGGACCTCCGTGATGTTTATCCATTGGGATGGACACCTCATTGCATATCCCGATACACTTTTTGAGGTGCTCTGCTTAGTGGGGACCACAAGCTTTTTATTTTATGGAAGGCTCGAGGTCCCTTCCATGACGGGCGCTTGAGCTTCGAATTTTGTGTGTCTCGAGATACCTCCCTTAGTGGGCCTTCGAGCTCTTTGTTTCAGGGATTTTGAACCTAATCCATTCATCAAAAATTCAAAGTAAAATTAAACAATGCTAGATAAGCACACATGACACGTGTTCTGCTATCGATACCAACATTTAGCCCCCATGTGCGAGGTCTAATGTGTAGGTCCTTAAACATATTATTCTTCGAAGTATTACTCAGTGTAATGGATGCAACAGTTCAACGAACGTATATGTTGGTTCAAAGAACATATGATTTGGTTCAAAACACTTTATTACGATATGTGTCTATTTAAATGCCTTGATAAACGCAAAATCGTCATATCATTTAAAACCTCATCATTATTTTTTTATCTATAACGGTTTTGGTGACGTTTCGTCGTCTCATACTTAGTGCCTGGCGATGTTTTAGTGCCTCGTATTTAGTGTTTGGCGACACTTCGGTGTCTTGTCGGTTACAAATTTCTTACTATAAAAGGAACACTTCGCGATTTTACATTTCATTGTTTTCATTACTATCTCAAACAAACAAACTCAAGACTCTTCTTCATTCTTTACTTCAAACTCCTGTTATTTTCATCATGTCGAGGCCTAGCTCCAAAGATGACATTCTCGAGGTTCCTCTTCTCAATGAGTGGAGGGTAGCTTCATTTTTTAGTTTCGAGGACATCTTTTTGGCCCAAACCACAAACATAACCGACATTGATGAAATGGTTGACGAGCCCCTCACCATTGACTCAAGGCCCCTTCCCATGGCAGGTCCTCACTTTCCCTCAGACTCCATTCTTCATTTCAGAGTTGAGCGAGGGGATTTTACTTATTCTTTTTTGTATCTTCCAATTCCAACTATCTCTTCTATTAGGTGGGAGGAATGGATATATTTCATTCTCTCAGTTCCGGACTACAAAGCTCGATTAACCAATGCGGGAATCCTCAAGGTTATAGAGAACAACCAAATCCTTACTATTAATCAAGATGTAACAGGGTTTCAAGTACTAATATCGAGGTGGATCACTCATTCTCATACCTTTATTATACTTAGGGTGAATTTACACCCACGCTCGAGGACGTCAATGTTCTTATGCGCCTTAATGTCTTTGGCACAATAGACCCCTCGGATTGGACTTTTGACGAGGTCGAGGAGTGATAGATAACAACCCTCTGAGTAGAGATACAAAATGCTGCAAGGAAAGTAGTGAGGTTCAACAAAAAAGGAGAAATTGTGCATGAAAAGGCTCCAGAAACAGGAGGGAAATGCACATGGGCTTTCCTTCTTCGACATTTCTACAAGGACTTCGCTTATAGCGATACCAGTAAATAGGTATGGGGGTCCCAAATACGAATACCCCTTTCGCCTTGCAGCTTACATTCTTTCATGTTTATCTCAGTTTATCTTTTCTGGACCTCTTGAAGACACTCCAAGCCCTGGCCTCATTCATTTTGCCTTGAAATTAGCTCGAGGAGTTCACATTCCCCTTGTTCCTCTATATATTATTGGGGACACTTTATCATGCATTGGACAACTTCCATGAGCATTATGAGCAATGTATGGTTTGACTCCATGTGGTATGGTTTGGTTCGGTCACATTTCTCCAAATGTTTATATATGAGCATTTTCCTACTTATGCACCTCGGATAAATCCCGGTAGTGGTGGTCACCGCTCGGCCAAATAGAACAAAGTAACCAGTCCATGGAAGAAATTTGCTCAGTATATTGATCAGAAGCATAACTTCAGACCTCGTCCTTACGCCGACCTTCCTTTTCCCTTCTACAGCCTGACAGTTGGTCAAGAATTCAAGGGCGATGCTCTATCTTCTGAAGTTGCTGTTACTAACCTAGCCTTCATCACTTCAGGTTATCTTCCTGGTTATGTGACCCCCAACATTATAGTTTGTAAAATTTATCATCCTGACCGAGCAGCTTGTCAATTTAGTTATGACCAAAGAATTCCGAGGGAAGAAGTAGAAGTACAAAACTTTCAATATGCTTTAGCTTGATTTTTAGAGTTCAATGTCGAGCTGTTAGTGAGAAACTGAACACGATTGATAGTTCCTTATAATATGCGAAGAGGATGGTGGGCTGTAGGCTCGAGGGCCTACTGGCAAAATGTTTTGGACATATTCTAATTTTTTGTTTTGAGTGGTACACCTCAGAACATAATTCCTCTTGTCCAGAAAAATTCCATCTTCCGAAATAGGGCAAATCCTGCATTCTGAGTAGGGCTGCAACTCGGGCGGGTCCAACCCGACCCAGCCCAAAAATTTTTGGGCCTGGGCTGTGAATATTGAACTTCAGGGACCGGTCTGGGCTGGAATTTTGGAACCCAAATTTAATTCGGTCCGGGCTCGAGCTGGTATGAAACCCGAGCAACCCGAACTATGAAGCTAATATATATAAAAAGTGCGCTGCTATGAAGTATCAAACCTTAGCTCAAGCTACTTTCTGTAGGCACTCAAACCATAATGCCAATACCTTCTTTATGTTAATATTACACCAATAATTATATTTAATGGATTTCTTTAAGAAAGCTAAGCACTCTAACAAAATTACAAAAATAATAGTATAATGTTATAAGCTTTTTATTTTTACTTATAATACTTTAGCATTAATATTTATTAATTTATTTTAAATTTTAAAAAATATAAAGTTTAATATTGTAAATTTGTTTTAAAATGTTAAAAACATGTAAACATATATGAGAAGAGTTCTTCTACCACTTTTTCACACTACTTGTTCTGACGTGTATTATATATAACTTTTTTATCTTCTAATATATTATATATAGTATAAATTTTCATTTATTTCATTCTTAAATCTATTAGTTTTCATTGATTTAGTAAAAAAATAACTACTCACTTTTTTAATAAAGACATGGACATGCAATTTATAAATCAATCATTACTTATGCTAAATGGTCTCCAATAATAAATTTCACTAAATTAATTAAAATTCACTAAAAAGTTATGTCTATCAAATTCATGCGATAATCAATTCTGTTATATTACACCAATGTGGGCTTGATTATGTCATACTTGACCATGACCTTGCTTGCATGTGATTGGTGAGCCAGTTATATATTATATATTCTTCTATTTTATCACAATTTGATTAATTAGTCAATTGTCTAAAAATTCAATTAGATTAATTGATGAGTTTAAATCATTTAATCTAAACATCTAGTGTTATAATATTGAGTTGTTATATAGTGTTTCGAGATATATAGTATAACATATAACTTTTATAAGTAATATAAGTTAGACTATTTTCTTCTATTTTGTAAAAATTTGATTAATTAGTCAAGTGTCTAAAAAATCAATTAGAATAATTGATGATTTTAAACCATTTAATATGAACATCTAGTTTTATGAAATTAAGTTGTTCTTTAGTGTCCCGAGATATATAGCATAACATATAATAATTATAAGTATTATAAGTTAAACCATTTTCTTTTATGAAATTAAGTTTTTATTTAGTTTTTATCATACTAAATAAAAGTTGTTATATACACTCTTTTATATTGCATAAATGCTTGTTTACAAAGAGCAATAATGTATGAGATTAATTACCAATAAATCAATTTTAAGACAAGATAAAATTGAATTGAAGATTAATATAACACTTATAATTCAAATCATTAGTACAACCAAGATTTACACTAACTTGTATGATTTATACATCAATTAATAGAGATCCCCAATTGAAATGTAAATAATCTACATAACATACTTATACACATTTTATTCCTAGCTTTACAATACATAAGTATATCTATCTCACAAATTCGGAAGATAACCAAATAGAACTGACTGATGATCACTCTAAAAGTGCGGATCTCGTTTCCGACAATCCAACCAACTTTCTAACTTTTCAAGATTTTTTTCTTCTTGCCGTCAATATGTGTGTGTGTGTATATATATATATATATATCTTGTATCTCCCTTCTAATATCTTCTTTCTATTTCTTATTCACTCTATGTGAATACACAACATCCAATTGCCATTGGGATTGGAGCCGACTTTGCCCATAAAAGTAATAAGTAATAGCTTATCGTACAACATTTACAGTGTCCCAAGATATATAGTATATTATTCTAATTAGTTAGTCATATGTCTAAAAACTTAATTAAATTAATTGATGGGTTTAAACCATTTAATCTGAATATTTAATTTTATGAAATTAATTTTTTCTTTAGTGTCATGAGATATATATATTAGAATGTAATATAAGTTATACCACTCCTTTATTTTTTGTCGATAATACTTCAACATTAATATATATTAGAATGTTTGAGTGAGATTATTGTTTTCATTTGATTTTAAGATAGTGAAAATTGTGTCATTAATTTAGTTAATAATATAATTTATAACGTTTGTTTGTTATATTTAAAGGGAGGAAATATTATTGTAATTTAATTAATGTTTTAAACTTATTTTAATAAATGGTCCAAACTTTCAGTTTTATATATTAAATATTATTGTTGCATCTTATATAACCAAAAGACAGGGATGGATAAGTGGCTGGAGTGTATTACTAGATTTAAAGCCTCAAGAGGGATGAGGTTCGATTCCTCATGACAGCAATATAAAATTTTGATAAGAAGAAGACCCACCACTGATTGCAATATCAAACCCGAATTCAACCTGAATTTGTAGCCTGGTTTCCCAACCCGATTTCAACCCAAGGTTCTAAACATTAAAAACGGGTTGAGCCCGGGATCATGGTCAGGATTGGGCCAGGCTAGGGTTAACCAATTTATATTTAGGGTTGAACCCGAATTGAGTCTCCAACCCGTCTGAGTTGCAGCCCTAATTCTGAGGACATCCATGCATAACTGGAGAACTACTAGCGCTTCAGCCTATCTCTTCTTAACTATCAATGAATGTCGCGACTCCTCGAGATACAGTGGCTCTTCGAGATAATGTGCCTCGAACAGGCAAAAACACATGCAAAGCAAAGTTAAACGTGACTTTTATGGTTCTTGCTGTGGGAGTAGTCAGTTCGAAGAGGACTAAGGTATGTACATATGAACTCAACATATTTACATACTTTGTGATAACAAAAATGATCATGATTAATTATAACGAATTAAAATTACCACTCACAATAGTACGAATTCCAGTAGAATAGGGTCAAAGTGAGGGTGTCGAACCACAGAGACTGTTATTACGTTTGTATTGAATTTGTAGGATTAATTCTAATTAAATTAAAGAAATAGATTGCAATTTTTTTTTTCTAATTCTAAAATTAACTAAATAAAAGCAAGTAAACTACAAGCGAGAAAATTTGTAAAGTGAAGATAAGATGAGATGAATCTAGAGTTTTTTTTTTATTTTAGCCAGTATAGACCAAAAAGTCATATGTATCGCCTCTATCTCTATCAATAAGTACAAAGGGGGCTAGGAACCATAGGCAATAGCCACGCACCGTAAACATTAACCTCACAATCAATGGTCAATTGAACTAATTATGGGGAATTATATCATGCATAAGTTTAGTTTCAGTGGCTACAAGCTCACTTTCAACTGTCAAGGAGATAACATATAATCAAAGTTAAGCATGAACAATCTTCAATTAACATGCACCATCTACCTATCTACTATATTCTAGGGTGTAGCATGGTCCATCTTCTTTAAGCATAATTCATTAAAACTTTAACCATACATTCAATTAATACCATTGTGTAATAATCACTCTCATAATCACAGAAAATAAGAGGGATTGAGTTCAATCACAATAACTAAGTATCTAAGACAAGGTAAAAAATCATTGAAACTGAATATAGACTTTATTGCTCAATTCTTAATAGAAACGTCTAAATTACACAATTTATGCATGAATATAAAAATTTTCAATAATTAGAACAATCAAACTATTGACGCTTAGTTAGGTCTACATCAAAACTCTACTGGAAAAACTAGCCGCTCATGGTATAAGAAGGCACTTCAACGGTTGAGGAAGAAGACATCATCTCCATGGAAGTAATGGTAGCCTTGTTCTCCAATATTTCTTCACTCCAAAGATGTTCAAAACTTCAGCAAAAGGTCCTCAAAACATTCCCAATTTGTCCTTTTTATTTGTCAAGAGAAACATGAAGTGTCCTAACCTAATTAGGAGACATTAGGGTTTTCCCTCAGCTCATAATTAGGTTGATTTTCCTTCTGAACTTCAACCTAACGTTTGACGCCTTAAAAGTTCGATTCATGGAATTTTTGTGAAATACAAAAAGATCCAGAATCAAATTTCATTCAACTTACACAAGATTTGGATTGTTTTGACAGTCAGAAATAAAAGTAATAACAAATTACCAAAACAGGTTCGGAACTATATTTCGGTCAGAATTGGATTTCAGCTCGTAATCTCCTTAAGCAGTTGTAATTCTCTTAGGCCTCTTCCTTAGGTTGTTTTGAGGGAAATATTGAATTGAATTGGTCTCATTGATATAGGTTTCTTCTCAACCTCTTGAATGTCATCTTTGAAAGCCCAAAAACCATGATTTGAGTGAAATTATCATTAAGGACCTGAAGATACGAAAAACACTAAAACAGAGTAAAATCACAAATAATCTATCACTAAGAAAATAAAATATGCAAATTAAGAGGCTAGAATGCGTAACATTTTACACCTATCATACGCCTAAACTTACATATTGCAAATCTTTTAGCAATAGAACAAAATAAAACTACAATAAAGGAAATTAACCAAGCACTAACTACACTACCCAACTCCTATTTCGTGGGAGAAACGATTGCATTTAACATATGCAACAAGCCTTTGAACCCTACCCTTAGTGGACGAGTTATAGTCTCGTGAGGGGTTCCAAAAATGCTACCCACAAATATTCAAAATTTCTGTTTAAACATTAATTAAGAAGAAGACTACAATATACAGTTAAAAGACTTGTATAAGAATAATTTCAAATCTTTAAATTCCATAATTCAAAACAATGATCTACATGCATAATTTACATCAACATATCTTAAAGCAACCAACTCTAGCTCCCTGTTGAAAAGTGAACTAATAGTCCTCTCATGTGGCATAACCTAGCTCCGAATATACTAAGTCACATACCTCTTCAACTCACTAGCTCCCTTTATTGAATTCATACTCAAAAACATGAATACAAGACTCCTTTTTTTCATTGATTTATTGGTTGTGCAATGTCTTGGTCCATTAAGCTCTCTGAAAGATCCATGTAGCAAGCTTTCAATTAGTGACTCCCAAGCCAGATGGCTTTAGGGCACTAGATGTCAAGACACCCCAAAGAACCTAATAACTCAAATTAATCAGGCTACAAACCAAGACAACCAACACTTCATATATTTTCACCCCTCATTTTTGGCACAAACACTCAATGCATACTGAGGCAAGAGGCCCGATTACCTCATGAAAAGGATCAAATTGATTTGCTATTCATCAAATATATTCTTTTTTTTAAGTCAAGTAAAACACATCATCAGTACTCATTCTCAAGGGATAATAATTAATATCAAACATATATAACCCAATAACTCAGAGCCAAATTTTATACCCCACAAAATTATGCTAGTGTGTCTGTGTATGTGAGAAAACTAAAACCAATCATCCCAAGGCATGTCAATGCAAACAATAATAAAAACCACTAGAGTCAAACCATAGTCTTAAAAAATTTAAAACATACCCAAGAATTGCAAGTCAAGCACTTACATAAAGTATTAAACCATGATTAATGTTAAAAGATCCTAACTAAAAACAAAAAAAAAATAAAAATAAAAAAACTATAAAAATAATACAACCAAAAATTCCTAGTAACAAAAAAGATTTCATAAAAATTTCTCCCCATTTCACCCTTCATCAATTAAGCACATAAAAAGACATCGTCTTACCCCCAAACTTAAACTATACATTGAAAAATAAACATAGATGAGGGGAGAACAATATTACCATGAACCCGGAGTAGTGGCAAGAAAATCGAGCAAACTAGTAGCATGAAGGCAATGCACGCATGCCTCCAAACTTGGGTGCAACAACCTGTCAAAACAAACCACTATACTCCGACTAAGTAAAATATATTGGGAAATAGGAAGGAATAGAAAACAAAGAACAAACGGTTTTTTTTTCATTGAAACTAAATGCAGAACAAAATAAATAGAAAACAAGAAATAAAAAAAATAGAAATAAAATAAAAACACAAAGTGGAGGGACTCCCTCAAAGTCAATGAAATGGTGGCGGCGGGCATCCAGGTCCAGTCCCGAGTGAAGCATCAAAGCACGCATCATGGTTCATTGGTCCTGCCGAACATCACAAAACTGCTCTTTCACCTCTGTATGGAAAACACCAAACTGGGTAGTCAACCCCATAACCTCCTCTATCAAACGATCATATGACGACCCATCGGCCTCTTCAATAGTAACCTCCTCCTCAATATTAGCCTCCTCAACCATTAGTGGTGGTGCTACCATAACCTCTCCTCTATCGGAAGGCCTTGCCACCTCGCCCGAAGCAGCTATAATCTACAGATTCCAGTCCCCCGTGCCATAACGAATATTCTACTGAATGAGAGCTAATTTGGGCTAACCTTGTAGTGTGAGTAACTGGCAGATAAGATATGGGAATGGAAAATCCCACACTGTCAGCTGTCTTACCGAAGACCTTTAAGTAGAACTTCTTCAATTTCCCCAGACAATCCGTGGGAAAGAAACCCAATGCCCGAAATGTATTGCATAAAGTGCCCGGAGGAAGTTTTCAGTTAGTGACTCCCAAACCAGATGGCTTTAGGGCACTAGGTGTCAAGACACCCCAAATAACTTAATAACTCAAATCAACCAGGCTACAAACTCGGACAACCAATGCTCATCTTTTCTCACCTCTCACTTTTGGCATAAACACTCAATGCTTACTGAGGCAAGAGGCACGGTTAATTCGTGAAAAGGATAAAATTGATTTGCTATTCATCACATGTTCATTTTTTCTTTTTTTTCTTTTGAAAGTCAAGTAAAACACATTATCGATACTCATTCTCAAGGGATACCAATTACAATCAAGCATGTGTAACCTAATAACTCAGAGCCAAAGTTTATACCCCCACAAGATTATGCTAGTGTGTCTGTGCATGTAAGGAAACTAAAACCAATCACCCCAAGGCATGTCAATGCAAACAATGATTAAAATCACTAGAGTCAAACTATAGTCTTAAAAAATTTAAAACATACCCAAGAATTGTAAGTCAAACACCTACATAAAGTATTAAACCCTTGATTAATGTAAAAATATCCTAACTAAAAATAAAACAAAAGAAAATAAATAAGAAACTATGAAAATAAAATAACCAAAAAATCCTAAAAACAAGAAATATTTTCATAAAAAATTCCCCCCATTGCAATAATGCACATAAAAAGGCACCGCCTTACCCGCAAACTTAAACTATACATTGTCCTCAATGTACATCCAATAGAAGTATAGAGAAGGGTGAGAATGATATTACCAGGAATCTGGAGTAGTGGCAAGAAAAGAAAATAAAACAGTAGCACGAAGGCAATGCAAACACTCTCCCAAACTTGGATGCGACAACCTATCAAAATAGGAATTTTTTTTTTTGAATATAAAGACAAAATAAAAAACAAAAACAGGACTAAAAATACAAAAGAGAGAGACTCCCCCAATATCAGTGAGATGGTGGTGGCGGAGCATCCGGGTCCAAGCCAGAGTGTCGCATCAAAGCTCGCATCATTGACATCATCGACCTCTGGTCATGGCGGACATCTCGGAACTGCTCCCACACCTCTGTTCGAAAAGCGCCGAACTGGGCAATCAACCCATAATATGCTCCTCCAAATGACCATATGTCAAGCCTCCAGCCTCTGCATGAACATCTTCTTATTCCTCCTCGACTACTGGTGGTGGTGCCACCACATCCTCGCCTCCGTGGGCAGGTCTCGCCAACTCGCCTGGAGCAGCTAGAACTCTTTATCTCATGTGTGACCGACTCAAGTTCCAATCGGTCGTGCCATAACAAATGTCGCGCATGAAAGAGAGCTTATCCAGACTAATCTCATATCCGTGTGCGAAGAGCAACTAACAAATAAGAGTGGGGAATGAAAAGTCCCAGTCACTTGCACTATCGGGTGATTTGTCGATGACCTTTGCATAAAATTTCTCAATCTGCCCCCAAACAATCTGTGGAAATGAAATCTAATGCCCAAAGTGTAGTATAGAAGGCTCAGAGAAATTCTTGACACCTTTCGGTTTCGTGCCCAATTGGACACACATTTTTGTACATCACTGCGTCATTAAACCACAAATGAACAGGCATAAAGGATTTGGATACTGTATTGTTCTTCGGGCCAGAAAACTAACCGGCACATAATCGTCCCACTAAATTTCCCACAGAAAGATTCTCTGGCAAATGAGTGAATATCTCAATCAAATCATTAGGGCATGCATCAGGGCTGCCCATTATAGTAGCTACAGTCGCCACTTCCACCCGAACTTGTACACCATCCATCGAAGAAAGTAAAGCACCACGCTCGTCTTGCTTAGGCATTAAGTTCTGGTAGATAACTTTGACAAGCCTCAGATAAATAACAATGGATGCCAGAGTGAAAATAGAATCAATTCGATGACGACGAAAGTCTGCGACACCCCATCGAGTCTCGGGGAACATACCATAAAGCTCCAGAATCTCAAAAGTCATCTCGAAGTTCAATGGCCTATGATGCCACATCTCATTAACTCGTTCCCTTCAAAGTACAGAGGAAATCGATGATCGGGCAAGTCGTGGACATTGTGGACCACGAGAACTCGAAGCGTCATGCACATTGGCTCTTTTGGGGGCCATTTAAACTCACAAAGTTGGTTGAGGAATTTTACTGAACAATTGGCGTGCGCAATGTAGTCACTACCTTCAACCTCCTCTTTATAGCTTGTCACCGCCCCAAAATCAAGTAATTCAATGCACAATGATCTCCCCCAAACTTGCACTACAAAAGCCCTCAAAGAAATCCAACCAATTTGTAAAAACAAAACACAACTCTTGTGAAGAAGAAACTTGAGAAAGTTTGAGGCTTCAAGGAGAATTGAGAAGAACAAGTTGGATTTGATTGTGATAATGATGAACAATGACGATCTTTAGCAATATAATCACCAAGTAGAAGTGTTGGAATGTATGTTAAAGTAGGAGAGTCACCAAGAGGCACCCAAGCATGAAAAAATTGAGTAGGAGCAATGAGGGTTTGAAGAGGCTCTTAAATAGGCAAATTCCACATCAGTTGGGCCACACATGGGCTGGGCGATCGATCCCCCTTGGGCTGGGCCATTGATAGCCCAACTGCTTGTAAGTGGTCTACAAAAAAATATGGGGCGATCGATCCCCCTTGGGAGGGGCGATCGATCACCCTTACTGATGTTTCCTGGGTGTCTATCGCCCAAAGTCAATCAAAAGGCCAATTTTTGGGGGGTCTATCGCCCAAGGTTGATCGAGAACCCTTTTTTCGCCTATTTTGAGGTCAAATAAACCTATCCACCTCCCGACATCCTCCAAAAGCAACTAAACTATCAAAAACTCAAAAAAACATATTAGAACGCAACTAATCTTCAAAGGAAAGTGAAGAAAAACATCAAAGAAAAATGCAAGAAAGAAAATAAATGAAATCAAAGAACAAAAATACAAAATATCCCATAATTAACGTTCGTAGGCGATGTTCACCGACTTCAATTCAAAGTTCACCCGATGCCACATTGCTCTAGGAGATTTAACATCTTCCCTCTATATGATCCTCACTTTCTTGTGCCGAACTTAAAATAACCAGAAGGGTCTTATTCGCTCCTAAAAACACATATCTCAGCCTTGAAGGAAGATGTTTCAATTCTAACAGTGGAGGACATTCTAATGATGGCACCGGAGGAGTGTTAGAAAGAGGAAGAAGTGGCTCAATTATAATCCTCCAAGGTGGCTTATCTTTTATGGCCACTACATCCAGCATAGCATTCACCCTAACAATAGACTTCCCAACATCCTGGGATAGAGCAAATGAAGCAACTTCTTCCACACAATCATCAATGTCATCCATAAAGAAACAATCACTATCATCTAGAGGATGTTGAGTGGCATTAAAAATGTTCAACTTCACTTTCATATTGCCAAAAGATATATCCATAATCCCTGTTCTACAACTAATGCAAGCATCGGCAGTAACTAGAAACAGACGGCCAAGGATGAAAGGAATGTGCCTCTTCGGATTGTGAACTGGCTCAGTATCTAGAACAATGAAGTCTACTGGAAAACAGAATTTATCCACCTTGATTAGCACATCTTCGACAATCCCATAGGGTTGCTTGGTTGATCTATCTGTAAATTGTAACACCATCGAGGTAGGCTTCAATTCTTCCAAGCTCAACTATAGATAAACTAAGTAAGGCAACAAGTTCACACTTGCACCTAAATCAAGAAGAGTTTTATCCACATGGTGCTCCCCAATGATGCATAAGATAGTCAAAGCTTCAGGATCTTTGTATTTGGAAGGAGTACAATGCTGAATTATAGAACTCACTTGTTGTGGCGGCATAACTTTCTTTCGAACATGGCTCTTGGATCATTTTTTCTGTGTGCACGAGTCCTT
The DNA here is from genome assembly GCA_026545225.1 of Cornus controversa. Taxonomy (NCBI): domain Eukaryota; kingdom Viridiplantae; phylum Streptophyta; class Magnoliopsida; order Cornales; family Cornaceae; genus Cornus; species Cornus controversa. Next base: position 66,765,035 of record CM048848.1, on the reverse strand, counting down.
AAAAAATTTAGCATAAGGAGAAATCTATTTGATGACATCAAGGAGTGGCTAATCTTCACTTATCAAAATACCTCCATTATGTCATGTAACTTGTCCCCTTGCTTTCTCAACTTGGATGCTTCTTGAAACGTTGTGGGAAATGAGCCTTGGGCTCATAAGAATTTTTAGCACTTTGATTTGTGAACACATCTTCATCATCTTTCTTCTTCTCGCTCACCTTGTTGTCAATCACTTTCCCACTTCTCAAAGTGGTAATGGTTTGAACCTACTCATGTTGTGGGTTGCTTGATGAAGCATGCATCCCTCTAGGATTGGCAACTGGTTGACTCGGTAACTTCCCTTCTTCTCTTTTACTTAATGCATTGGCAAGTTATCCAAACTGAGATTCCAATTTAACAATCGACTGAGAGGGAGAGTGAACTAGTTGAGAAGTAGCTTAAACTGCTTTAGCAATGGAATCAAGCTTCTCGAGCTTAGATCAAGTTTCTTGAGTTTAGCTAGGGCCCCCAACATCTTGTCTTCAAAAACCAAATTCTTTGGTGGCATAAGAATTTAAGCTTGATATGGTTGTGAAGGCACATAGTTCCGAGGCTGAAAAGTGGACTGCATTGCTGCCCCTTGGTTATTGTATGAAAACCTGGATGATTCCTCCATGTTGGATTGTAAGTGTTGCCACATGGAGGATTCATTGGTCCAGAGAATGTAGCTTGCACTTTCTATTGTTGAAGATCAGAAAACTGCCCAACTGAAGGACAATTATTCACATGATGCAGATGACAAGTACAAAAATTACAAGGCTTAGCAATGAAGAATTTGTGGAAGGAGAAGGAGCTTGACCAGCTGCCATAATCTGTGCCACTTTCTGTGCAATCAAGTCAATGTTGATAAACATAGCATCTGCAACACCAATCTCGAAAATACCATATCTATTCCTTATATTAGATGGTCTAGGGATATAACATCTGCAGTACCAGTTAAAGACACATGTTGCAAAAAGTTATCACAGAGATTCTCAAATAAAGTCCATGTTTTGTCTTCACTCTTCAACATGAAAGTACCTCCACATGATGCATCCACCATCTGTCTATTGACTTTTATCATCCCTTCATCAAAACATTGCACAAGCTACCATTTGGGAACCTGATGATGAGGACATTTCCTAAGAAGGTCCTTGAACCTCTCTCATGTCTCATACAATTATTCTCCCTCAGATTGAGAGAAACCAGTGATAGCTCGTCTGAATTAATTGGTCTTCCCTATCAAAAAATATTTCTTCAAGAACTCATATTGCATTTGAGTCCATGTAGTGATAGAGCTCGCCGATAGAGAATTGAAATAATACTTGGCCTTGTCCTTCAGAGAGAAGGGAAAAAGTCGCATCCTGAAAGCATCTTCAGAGAAGTTATGCATTTTGGTAGTTGAGCACACTTCTATGAAGTCATCCAGGTGCTTGTATGGATCCTTTTGAGTCAGCCCAAAATAGGATGGCAACATCTAAATAATGTTGGACTTGATCTCGTAGTTCAGTGTTGTGACATCTGGGAGTTGAAATCTAGTTGGTGAATTATATGTCTTTGGGACATAGTAGTCTCTGTGCAATCTCGCCCTCTCCCCAACAACATTAGGCACAATATCATTGTCATCATTGACATTCTCACGCAAATCAGCCATGGTGTCAATAATCTCTTCCTCTTGCGTAATAGAATCAATAGGAACACTCCTCTGCTGTCTAAGAGTGCGTTCAAGCTTGGGATCAAAAGTTATCAATGGATCAAATAAAGAACGACGATCGAGCATATGGTGACTGAAGTACCTGAAAAGAAATTAAAAATAAAATTAAAAGCAAAATATAAAAAAATATATAAACTAAAACTCCAACTAGAACTAATTCTAAAAACCAAACAATTGAAATAGACAGTCCCCGACAATAGCGCCAAAAATTGATCGTGACTAAATGTCAATTAAAAATTATCACTTCGCAAAAGAACAAATCCGTGTGAGATAGGGCTATTGAAAAGGTGTTAAACCAAAGAGATTGTGTTCTAATTGTGTTGAATTTATAAGACTAATTCTAATTGAATTAAAGGAAAATAGTTTGCTAATTTTTATTCTATTTAACTAAGTAAAGCAATTAAATGAAGGCAAGAAAATCTATAGAGTGAAGAGAATATGAGATAAATCCAGGGTTATTGACATCACTACTAACTTCACAATCAATGGTCAATTGAACTAACTATAGAGAATTATATCATACACAAGTAGTATCAGTGGCTACAAGCTCACTTTCAATTGTCAAGGAGATAACATATAATTAAAGCTAAGTCATGGACTATCTTCGATTGGCATGCACCATCTGCCTATCTACTCTACTCTAAGGTGCAGTATGATCCATCTTCTCTAGGCATAATCCATCAAAGCTTTAATCATACATTCAATAAATACCATTATGTAACAATCACTCTCATAATCACAGAAGACAAGATGGATTGAGTTCAATCACAATAATTAAGTATCTAAGACAAGATAAGAAATCATTGAAACTGAATATTAAGACTTTATTGCTTAATTCTTTAATAATAGAATCCTTTAAATTACACAATCTATGCATGAATACAAAAATTTCCAATAATTAGAACAATCAAACCATTGATGCTTAGTTAGGGCTACATTAAAACTCTAATGAATGAACTAGCCGCTCATGGTGGAAGAGACTTCAACAGTTAAGGAAGAAAACATCATCTCCATGGATTTCACTGCAAGACCTTGTTCTCCAATGATTCTTCACTCCAAAAGCCCTTCAATACTTCAGCCAAAGGTCCCCAAAATAGCACCAATTCGTCATTTTTAATGGCCAAGAGAATATGAAGTGTCTCCACCTAATTAGGAGACAATAAGGGTTTTCCCATAACCCCTAATCAGGTAGATTTTCCTGTTAAACTTCGGCCCAATATTTGATGCCCCAGAAGTCCGATTCATGAAATTTTTGTGAAATTAAAAAGGAAAAAGAATCAAATTTCGCTTAACCCACGAGAGAATTGGGCCGTTTTAACAGTAAAAAATAATAGTTACGAGCATATTATCAAAACATGATTAAAATTGTATTTCGTGCAGAATTGAAATTCAACCCGTAATCTCCTTAAGCAGTTGCACTTCCCTTAGGCCTCTTCCTTTGGTTGTTTTGAGTTAAAATATGGAGTTGAATTGGTCCCATTCATGTAGGCTTCTCCTAACCCTCTTGAATGTCATCTTTCAAAGCCCAAAAATTATGATTTGAGTGAAATTATTATTAAGGACCTAAAAATATTAAAAACAATAAAACAGAGTAAAATCACAAATAAACTATTACTAAGAGAATAAAATATGCAAATTAAGAGGCTAGAATGCATAACATTCAAAATCTATTAGTGAGGCATGGACGTGTCGGACCACGAGAACTAGAAGCACCTTGCACATTAGCTCTTTTGGGAACCATTAGGAATCAAAAAGTTGATTACGGCCTTTTAGCAAACACTTGGCGTGCTCAATTTTATCACCACCTTCAACTTCTTCTTTTAAGATTAACACATCCCCAAAACTAACCAAATAGTCAACAATCAATGCGTAATATCCTCTCCCAAACTAGTAGCACAAAATCCCTCAAAGAAATCGCCCTAATTCCACAAGTAAAACATACCTCTTGTGAATAAGGTAATATGAAAAAGTTGAAATTTTAATGATAATGGAGAAGAACAAGTTCGAATTGATGATAATCAAATAGTAGTATAGCAATAAAAGTGGAAGATCTTAGAGGAATTTAATGTAAGAGAGGCAAAAGTAGGCACCAAATGATGTATCTCTGAGTGGGAGCATGTAGTTCACCAAGAGAACTTTAAATACACTAAAAATCGAGCAGTTGGGCCCTCATGTGCTGGGGCAATCGATCACCCCAGGGCTGGGCGATCGATCGCCGAACCTGCTATTATAAAAAAAATCATGATGTATGAGGCGATCGATCGCCCCTCTGATGGGCGATTAATCGCCCAAACTAGTATGACCTGGGTTGTCCATCACCCAAGGTCGATCGATAGACTAATTTTGGGAGGGATCATCGCCTAAGGTCGACGAGAGGGCCTTTTTTTGTCTGTTTTGGAGATAAATCGCTCATGTCTATCTCCCAACCTCCACCAAAAGCAAATCTACTCTGAACATTAAAAAAAAACACATTAAAAAGTATCTATTCTTCAAAGAAAAATAAATAAAAATATAAAAGAAACTTGCAAAAAAGAAATAAAAAAAATCAAACAGCAAATATACAAAATATCCCACAATTACGTCCGTAGGTGACGTGATCAATCATGATAGACAGGATTCGTCAAGTCAACGGATTCCATATCTCCCATCGGCACCATCCCCTCAACACAATGTTTAAGCCTATGTCCATTAACCTTCATCAAAGTATTATCCCTAAAGCTCTGAATCTCCACGGCTCCATGAGAAAAAAAATGAAATAACTCTAAACAGACTATCTCATCTTGAACGCAACTTTCTAGGAAACAATCTAATATTGGAATTGAAGAGCCACACCTTCTGACCCAGAGAGAATGACTTGAGCAAAATGTGCTTATCATGGAACGCATTCGTCCTCTCCTTATAAATGCGCGAACTCTCATATGCATCATGTCAAAACTCTTCCAACTCATTCAATTGCAACTTTCTTTCTTTCCCGGCAATGTTCATATCAAAATCGAGCTTCCAAATTGCCAAAAGCGCCTTGTGCTCCATTTCCACTGCAAGATGACAAACTTTCCCATACACCAACCGATATGGCAACATACCAATAAGAGTCTTGTAAGCAGTACGACACGCCCATAGTGCTTCACTCAATCGTAAGGACCAATCCCTTCGATCCGACCAAACTGTCCTCAACAGGATGTACTTGATTTCCCGGTTGGAAAGCTACACTTACCCACTCGTCTGAGGATGGTAAGGGGTCGCAACTTGTGTGTCACGAAATACTTGGCAAGCAATCCCCTAAAGAATTTGTTGCAAAAGTGAGAACCACCATCACTAATCAATGTTCTCGGAATACCAAATCGACTGAAGACATTCTCATGCATGAATTTGACAACGACCTTGTGATCATTGGTTTTAATCGCTACCGCCTCCACCCATTTAGAAACATAATCAATCCCCACGAGAATATACTCATAGCCAAAAGAAGGTGGAAAAGGGCCCATGAAATCAATCCCCCAGACATCGAATATCTCCACTACCAGTATTGGCCTCATCTGCATCATATCTCTCCTCGACATGGAACTCAATCTCTGACATCGATCATAAGTCTTGCAAAAGACATAGGCATTATGAATAAAGAAGGCCAAAAGAACCCACATTGAAGTACCTTTACTGTCGTCTTCCTTGCACTAAAATGACCTCCACATGCTAAAGAATGGCAAAATTTAAGAACATCTTGGAACTCATGGTCGGGAACACATCGATGAATAATCTGGTCTGGACAATAGTTGAACAATTCTGGATCTTCCCAAAAATAACGACGAATCTGAGAAAAGAATATGTCACGCTCTTGCTTGGTCCACCCCTGTGGTAACTTCCTAATGGTCAAATAGTTCACAATATTTTCATACCACGACAAAGACCCGTTAGAGACTCCAAATAATTGCTCATCCAGAAAGGATTCACAAATAGCTAATTTTTAAAATGAGGAGTCCAATAAAATTTGGGATAGATGATCTGCACCACGTTTTCTGTTCCCTTCTTGTCCTTGATCTCCCAGTTAAACTCTTATAGCAATAGAATCCACCAAATAAGATGTGGCTTAGTCTCCTTCTTGGTTAACAAATGCCTCAATGTAGTATGATCAGAATAGACAACCACCTTGGATCCCAAAAGATATAAACGAAATTTGTCTAAGGCAAATCCTACCACTAGAAGCTCCTTCTCTGTGGTCGTGTAGTTGATTTGAGCATCAGAAAGAGTCTTACTAGTATAGTGTATGACATGTGGACATTTGTCCTCTCGTTGACCCAAAACAGCCCCTATGGCAAAATTGGAAGCATCACACATGATTTCAAATGGCAAGGACCATTTAGGTGACTACATGATAGGAGCAGAGGATAGTAAAAATCATAGTTTCTCGGAGGCGTTCAAACAATCTTCATCAAAAGAGAAAGTAGTATCCTTAGTCAAGAGTTGACATAAGGGTCAACCAATTTTACTAAAGTCTTTAATGAATCTTTTGTAGAATTTGGCATGGCCTAAGAAAGAATGAACTTGCTTGACGGAAGTAGGAGGAGGCAAATTAGAAATAAGATCATTTTTCGCTTTGTCAACTAGGCAAATTAAAAATAAGATCATTTTTCGCTTTGTCAACTTCAATACCATTCTTCGATACTGATAAGTAATGAATATTGCATATTCAATATCCCTAAATTATATGAATTAGTGTCTTAGTAATATTTATTTCATATTTTTATTAATAATTTTAATATTTTCAGGATTTCAGGTGGTTAAGGGTAATTCTAATTAATAATGGTGCAATCGGGCTACAGATGGTGTTAGGCCTATTCGCATTGAAGATTGGGCCAATTCAGCCCTAAAAAGTCTTGGACCCATTTTGGTATTCAGACCATATCTCCGTACACAATTGTCAAAACGACACAAACTCCGCGTGGGTTGAAGGAAATTCAATTCTGCACAATTTCATATTTCACGAAAATTTCCTAAAACGGACGTTTTCATCAACTTTCTGCCCTATTTGTGCAGCTGCCACTTTTTGGGCGCAAATGCCACTTTGTGAGGAGCAAGTTATGCGCACTTGCCACTTTGGGAAGGCCAGGTGTCCCATAGGTTTGTTTTCGCAAAGTAAAAATGACGAAAGGAGGAAAAACTAGGGTATTCGGGAGGGGGGAAGCAGAGAGAGATATACAGAGGCGATTCGTGACGATACGGGCAAGACGACGACGACTTCATCATCGTTCAAGCTTGGACCTCCGATCATGAACAACTAAACACCATTCCGGGGAAGTGATGTAACCCTAACCTGTCTTTCAATGTATTAGCTTGTATATTAATTTGGAAATTATTTATTTTGTGCATTGATTGTATAACCAAGACATAAACAACAGCTGTGCTGTTAGTTTTAATTTGAATGGATTATTTCATTGCATATTTACTTTTGTTCTTGTAGAATGAATGCATGTTTGCAGTGATTAGGGTTTAGTTCTTTTCAACTTCTGTAATTTTGTTAAGACAGGTTATACAATAGTTTTCACAGATCATTCAATTTAGAGTTTTTATAATTCGTACTAAGCGAAGATGGGTTATCATATCATTAGTTAGTCAGATGTATAGGCCATGCTTAGCGAAGACGAGTTATGCTTAATTGTATGTTGAATGAATCCTCTTGATAGAACTGAATTTGGCTTGTAGCCATTCTTTTCTGAATGCATAGATTAAATGTCCCAAATTAGTACAACTTTCATTGTCAGAAGGTTAGTGGTGAAGTCAATTCCCAGGACCCTCTATCTCCAGTATCCATCATTTATTTATGTTATTTAATTTCAGCAACTTAATTTAAAAATAAAACAAATTCTCTTTCAATTAAATTAGACAAGATCTTGATAGCTTAACAACACAACCAATGCAGTCTCTGTGGGTTCGACCCCTACTCACCATTTTACTAATTTTAGTAGAGTATTTGTAGGGTTTTATAAATTCTTTTTTGTCGAGGTGTAAAACAACAACGACATTATTCCATATTATTTTATCTGTGTTTTGCACGTCGAACAGATACCATATGTCCCAGCACAATACCATAAAATGACTCTTCTCCCAACTAAGGATCAAATTCTGGTCTTGACATCTTTGAAGAATAAGTGATAAATTATGTAAACAGTCTTCAAAAGATAAACCAAAATCGAGAAGTCATCCATGAAGACTTCCAAAAATTTCTCTACCATGTCAAAAATATGGCCATCATGCACATCTGAAAAGTCGTCGGCGCATTACATAACCCGAAGGGCATGCGACAGTAAGCAAAAGTACCAAAATGACATGTAAAGATGGTCTTCTCTTGATTTTCTGGATCCATATCCATTTGGTTGTACCTCGAACAGCCATCCAAGAAAGATTAGTAACTATGGCCTGCCAACCTCTCGAGAATCTACTCAATGAAGGGAAGAGGAAAGTGATCATTCCTAGTCTTGGAGTTGAGCTTTCTGTAGTCAATATAAACACGCCAACCAGTAACTAAGAAAACTTTGGGAAAAAGTGATTAAACAGTAACTAAGACTAGATTAGTGGTCTCAGTTTTGAATGACTTTAATTTCCACCATATCCAACAGTTGTCCCTCGTGACCAAAGGGTTTAACTCTTTCCATTTCTTCATGTGCATTAATCATCACATTTTTCTTCTTCGTATTCCCTAAGCATGGATACAGACACAGGACACGAGAACAACACAATACGGACACGACAACACGACAAATGTAAAAAAAATACGGCAAAGGAAAAGTCACAATAATAATAATAAAATATATAAATAATAATTTTTGGTCATTTTGTCCATCTAATCATTCATGAATAAAACCACTCATTTGGAGCTTAGAGTTTGATGTTTGTTATTTTTGTTTTCTTAAATTATATATTATTTTGCTAGTTAACCCATATGTCCTAAAAGTGTCCAAAACATGTTCTTGTCATCCGTGTTCGACCAAAAAATAAAATATTCAAATTCCAGGACACTGCTCGTGTCCGGGTGGTGTCCCCGTGTACTGCCACGACATCCCAGGAGAAGTGTTCATGCTTCTTAGCTAACCATCTCAACTGTTAGATGTTTATAATATAGTAGTAGATAAGGCATTTTTTCCCCCTAATTGGGGTACTCACACACTTTTATGCCCACACCGGGGGTCAAACCCCTCTTCTCCTATTTGAAGATGGGGAGGTTATACCATTGGGCTACAAGCCCTTTGGTAGATAAGCCAATTCTCTTGTCTATCCTTGTAAAACAACTGTGAATCTGTGGCTTTAAGGTAGAACTAGTATGTCTATCCTTGTAAAAATAGCTCTTTAATCATGATTCAAATTAACACTAACTCAAATCTAAAACTTTGGACCCTACAGAGTCAAGGAGCCTTTTTGAACTTACCGAAGATGTTCATGGTTGTTATTGAGAAATTTGTTCATCAATTTGTCAAGTTTTACTGTAATGGTGTTAAATCTAATAGTCGTTTGGTTTTGTGATTTGATATTTCAATCAAACAAGAGTTGCCAAAGGTGTTCTAATTTTTTCCCTTGTAATATCATACTGCAGAACCAAAATGAACATTATTCTACATGATTTCTGAAAGAGTGCGCCTTCTTTAGCTTCGTTCTAGATCCTCGAAATATTTAAATTGGCTAACTACAGTACACGTGGAATCAATACATGATTGAGAACTGAAGGCATAATATTACCCAATTTGACCTCACCCCCATCACTTCCACTGGCATGCAATTCACATGGGGCAAATGCTGGTCACTCATCGTCGTGGTGGGATAGGACAACATAATCAATCTCACCAGAAGAGAGCAATTTCCAGGTTCAAGTACTTTGGTCTTATGTACCTGATTTTACTAACACATGTGTTGGTCTATAGCAGATAGATGCATATATTATAACTCATGGTTGTTTAAGAAATTTGTTCTCCAATTTGTCAAGTTTTACTGTAATAGGGTAGTTTGGTCATTTAAAGATGAGTAGTCGCTTGGTTTTGTGATTTGATATTTGATATGTCTACGCAAGTATGACATTATTCTTCAAGTATTTAAGCTGTTAAAACCCCAGGGCTCTAGTTTCAGCTTGTGAGTCCAAAATTGAATTATATTGAAACAGTACATGTGGAACATAGATACATGATTGATAATTGCACAAACAAAAATACCCATTTGACCTCACCATACCACTTCAACTGGCATGCAATTCGCGTGCAGTAGATGATGGTCGCTCATTACTGTAGTGGGACAGCAACATAATCAATCTCACTAGAAGAGTATATGTAGTGAAAAAAGAAATGATCAAGTTGCTACTATGAATTAATATTCTCTTATTATTAAGGACCTGAAAATATGAAAAACAATAAAACAGAGTAAAATCACAAATAAACTATTACTAAGAGAATAAAATATGTAAATTAAGAGAGTAGAATGCGTAACATTCAACGCCTATTAGTGAGGCGTGGACGTGTCGGACCACGAGAACTAGAAGCACCTTGTATATTAGCTCTTTTGGGAGCCATTTGGAATCAAAAAGTTGGTTGCGGCATTTTTGCAAACACTTGGCGTGCACAATTTTATCACCACCTTCAACTTCTTCTTTTAAGATTAGCACCACCTCAAAACTAACCAAATAGTCCACAATCAATGCGCAATGTCCTCCCCCAAACTTGTAGCATAAAACCGCTCAAAGAAATCGGCCCAATTCCACAAGTAAAACACACCTCTTGTGAAGAAGGAAATATGAAAAAGTTAAAATTTTAATGATAATGGAGAAGAACAAGTTGGAATTGATGATGACGGTGATGAATGATGATGATCAAGTAGTAGAATAGCAATAAAAGTGGAAGATTTTAGAGGAATTTGATGTAAGAGAGGCAAAAGTAGGCACCAAGTGATGTATTTCTGAGTGGGAGCATGTAGGTCACGAAGAGAACTTTAAATACACTAAAAACTGAGCAGTTGGTCCCTTATGTGCTGGGGCAATCGATCGCCCCAGGGCTGGGCGATCAATCTCCCAACCTGTTGTTACAAAAAAAATCATGATGCATGGGGTGATCGATCGCCCCTCTGATGGGCCATTGATCGCCCAAACTAGTATGACATGGGTTATCCATCGCCCAAGGTCGGCCGAGAGGCTAATTTTGGGAGGGCCCATCGCCCAAGGTTGGTGAGAGGCCTTTTTTTTTGCCTGTTTTGGAGCTAAATCTCCCCTATCCATCTCCTAACCTCCACCGAAAGCAAATATACTATGAAAACTAAAAAAAACACACATTAAAAAGTATCTATTCTTCAAAGAAAAAAAAATAAAAATATAAAAGAAACTTGCAAGAAATAAATAAAAAAAATCAAACAACAAATATACAAAATACCCCACAATTAACGTCCTTAGGCAACGTTCATCAATCGAGATGATCAATCATGATAGACGAGATCCGTCAAGTCAACAGATTCCACATCTCCCATCGGCACCATCCCCTCAACACAATGCTTAAGCCTATGTCCATTAACCTTCATCAAAGTATTATCCCTTAAGCTCTGAATCTCCACGGCTCCGTGAGAAGAAACCGAAATAACTCAAAACGGACCATTCCATCTAGAACGTAACTTTCTGAGAAACAACCGAAGTTTGGAATTAAAGAGCCACGTCTTCTGACCTAGAGAGAATGACTTGCGCAAAATGTGCTTGTCATGGAATGTCTTCGTCCTCTCCTTATAAATGCGCGAACTCTCATATGCATCATGTCAAAACTCTTCCAACTCATTCAATTGCAACTTTCTTTCTTTCCCGGTCATCTTCATATCAAAATTGAGTTTTTGAATTGCCCAAAGTGCCTTGTGCTCCATTTCCACTGAAAGGTGACAAGTTTTCCCATTCACCAACCGATATGACGACATACCGATAAGAGTCTTGTAAGCAGTACGATATGCCCACAGTGTTTCACCTTGTGCTCCATTTCCACTAGAAGATGACAAGCTTTCCCATACACAAACCGATATGGCGACATACCGATAAGAGTCTTGTAAGCACTACGATACGCCCACAGTGCTTCACTCAATCATAAGGACCAATCCCTTCGATCCGGCCAAACTGTCTTCACCAAGATGTACTTGATTTCCCGGTTGGAAAGCTCCACTTGCCCACTCGTCTAAGGATGGTAAAAGGGTTGCAACCTTGTGTGTCATGGAATACTTGGCAAGTAATCCCTTTAAGAATTTGTTGCAAAAATGAGAACCACCATCACTAATCAATGCTCTCAGAATATCGAATCAACTGAAGACATGCTCATGCATGAATTTAATAACGACCCTGTGATCATTGGTTCTAATCGCTACCGCCTCCATCCATTTAGAAACATAATCAATCCCCACAAGAATATACTCGTAGCCAAAGGAAGGTGAAAAATGGCCCATGACATCATATCTCGCCTCGACATGGAACCCAATCTCTGACATCTATCACAAGTCTTGCAAAAGACATAGGCATCACGAAATAAAGAGGGCCAAAAGAACCCACATTGAAGTACCTTTGTTGTCGTTTTTCTTGCACTAAAATGACCTCCACATGCTAGAGAATGGCAAAATTTAAGAATATCTTGGAACTCATGGTCGGGAACACATCGACAAATAATCTGGTCTAGACAATACTTAAACAACTCTGGATCCTCCCAAAAATAACGACGAATCTGATAAAAGAATTTGTCGCGCTCTTGCTTGGTCCACCCCTATGGTAACTTTCAATGGTCAAATAGTTCACAATGTCTGCATACCACGACAAAGACCCTTTAGAGACTCCAAATAATTGCTCATCCCGAAAGGATTCACAAATGGGCAATTTATCAAATGAGGAGTCCAATAAAATCTGAGATAGATAATCTGCCACCACATTTTATGTTCCCTTCTTGTCTTTGATCTCTAAGTCAAACTCTTGCAGCAATAGAATCCACCGAATAAGACGTGACTTGGTCACCTTCTTGGCTAACAAGTGCCTCAATGTAGCATGATCAGAATAGACAACCACTTTGGATCCCATAAGATATGAACGGAATTTGTCTAAGGCAAATATTACTACTAGAAGCTCCTTCTCTGTGGTTGTGTAGTTGTCTAAGGCAAATACTAATATTTTTTTAACCTCTATTTATCTCTCTCTCTCTCTTTCTATATATATATATATATATATATATATATATTATTTTGAAAATATATTTGAAAAATTAAATTTCTCATAAAAAATATTTGATTTTTCGGGCCCACCCAACCCCTGTCCTGGGTCCTGAAAATCCAAAATTTCAAAATAAGTCGAACGATTCATAAAACTTTTCGGACCTCTAAGGAAGTCCCCACATATGAAAATCAAATTTATAACATCTGCAAATCTATTTATAATCTCATTTCAGAAAATAAATAAATAATATCGGATCTCTACATTGTTAATTTATAAAGTAAAAATGTTTATTTTTAAAAAAAGTCAGAACATAGCCTAAGTGGTACTTAAATTGAAACTATCAGAATTATCTTTCTAACATAAATGGTTTTAAAAAAAAACAATTTGTAGTAAAAGTTATTGTAGTTTAAGTGAAAGAAAGACAAATATATATATATATATATATATATATATATATATATATATATATGCGCACAAAGAACTGGGGAAAGCTTTTGATACAAAATTTCAAATATGATTTTTATCTATTTATTTATGAAGGTCGGGTTAATCTCAGGTTTGCAATTCCACCACACTTTGGGTTTGATACTGTAATGGTGGTATTTTTATAAAAAAAAATATGATGTTGTTAAGTATTGAACTATTGGCATTGGGTGTGCAATTAACCTTAGAATAGGTGTGCGTGTGCGGGGGTTGGCTCAGGTTTGATTCCTCACAACATCATATTTTTTTATAAAAGACCCACCATTACATTATCAAACTCGAAGTGTGGCCGGAATTGCAAACCCAATTATTTGCGCGCATATATACATACATACATATATACATACATACATATATATATACATACATATATATATATATAATTCTATATTTTTTTTTGTTTCTTTAAAATGTGAGTTTATGAAAGATTTACTTATTCTTATCATTTATCTTCAAATCTTTTCATTTTTGAGAGGATAGCAAAAGCAAATATCTCCTTATCTTTTTCTTTCTCTTACTAATGACAAACCAAACATAAAAAACATTATCATTCCTTTTATTTTCTTTTATTGTCCTTTCAATTCCATCAATCCAAACTAACCCTAAATAAATTAAATTTGTTTAGAAAAAAATGAAATATGGTGATTTGTGAACTAATTGATGAATTATATATTTTCAAAATTTTGCTTTTATAAATCCTCTCTAATATTTTGTTTTGAATTTTCTCAATCTAATATTATATTTATTTTTTGATAAAGTAATATTGAGTGTGTCAAATATGTATAAACTCTAAAAATCTATAAATATTTATATAAGCCTTCTTTCTCTCTCCAAGTCTATATGTACGTATACACTAATGTTATTTCTAATTGAGATTTGAAAAGGTGAATTAATTACGTTGAAAAATCCAAATTGATTTGTTTATACTTGAATTACTATTGTTATTATTGGTTGACTTCAAATTTTGTGCATTTTTTTCTTATTTGTAATTATTTATACTTTTTAAATGTAATTTTTTTTTTATAAAGGTTTTTTTTACCTCACTCATCATGCGTTAATGAATATTCTTCAAACACTAAACTACTTTATTGGTTATACACACAAATGTAAGAATCAAATGTAATATACATTAATTAATAAAATTTCTAAAATTGAAGAATTGAATTTTATATTTATTAATATTGATTCAAATGAAACTTTGAAACTTTAAATTAAGTTTTCAAAAAGTGTAGAAACCATATTTTGCCCCACCCCCTATTTAGGCTAGTTTTCGTCATTTGGACTTCCTAAAGTCCATTAATAGATATAATCAAAGGAGGTTCAAGACTCCAAATTAACCCCAAAAGAGGAGTTCTGTCATCTCTTAACGGTAAAAATCATTATCATCTTTGCATTGTACAATTGAGTTAAAATTAAGTTCAAATTAGGGATTTTAGTACCAGAATTTGATTTCGACCAACACTAAAAGTAACCCAATCAAAGTTAAATTCTGAGGGCTTTTATATTAAATGAATTGAATTTCATGATGAAATTATCAATTTTATAATTTGATGATAGCAATATGAAGATTTGAGAGTTAGGAAATCTATATTCATGATTGGACTATTCTGGCAACCTCGATCGAACGGTAAAAGTAGTTAGATCGAGAGGGAAACTTAAGGGCTTTTAGGTAAAACAAACTTAATTTTATCATAGAATGATCAATTTGGTAATGAGAAGATAGAGATTTGACTAATCAAGAATGTGCAATGTGGACTAAAAGCCCTACTTTCGTGAATTCGCAAAATTGGCTAAATCGTGTGTAGTAATTTGAAATCAAATAGTTCAATCAAATAGACTCCACTATCATATCTTAACATTAAAGTCATTCTATTGTTGGAATGTATAGTTGAGTTCAAATTGGGTTTAAATTAGGAATTTTATTACCAGAACTTGATTTCGGCCAATACTGGAGGGTCATAATTCCTTATCAAATTCAATCAAGTGGTTCAAAACATTAATTTGGATCATAATCCATCCAATTGAACTATTCTATATCAAATTAGTCGACCCGTTTGTTTGTTATATTCAAAATGAAGGAGGAAATATTATTGTAATTTAATTAATGTGTTAAACTTATTTTAATAAATGGTCCAAACTTTCAGTATTATAGATTAAATATTATTGTTTCATCTAATTTATACCAAAAGTAGTGTTGAATTATTGGCAGGAGTGTCCAATAAACTTAATAATGAGTGAATGTGTGCAGGGGTTGGCTTAGGTTCAATACCTCACATCATCATATTTTTTTATAAAAAGACCACCATTACAGTATCAAACCCAAAGTGTGACCGGAATTGCAAACCCTAGATTAACCCGAGCTTCATAAATAAATAGATAAAAATAATATTTGAATATTTTTTATCAAAAGCTTTCCCCAGTTCTTTGCGTGCATATATATATATATATATATATATAGAGAGAGAGAGAGAGAGAGAGAAAGAGATAAAGAGAGGTTAAATAAATATTTATAAATTTCAGAATTTATATTGATTTAACACACTTAGGATTAAAATGGAGATTTATAAAGGTGAAAATATATAAAAAATTATTTTTATAATATTATTTTATTACTTTTCTTTTCTCTTTGAAGGGTTATAATATTATTATATTACTATTCTTTTGTGTTGGGAAGACTTGTGATACTTAGTCTTGGGAAGAGTTATAATATTTTTCTATTAATTTCTTTACTTGGGTATATATAATTCTATATATTTTCTTCACTTAAACTTCAACAACTTTTACTACAAGTTGAATTTTTTAATGAAACCATTTATGTTAGAAAGAGAATTCCAAGAGCTTTAATTTGAGTACCACTTAGACTATGTTCTGACTTAATTTTTAACTTGAGTACTCATTACTGTAGTGGGACAGTAACACAATCAATCTCACATAAGAGTATATGTAGTGAAGAAAGAAGAGATCAAGTTGCTACTATGAATTAATATTATCTTATTATTAAGGACCTAAAAATACAAAAAATAATAAAACAGAGTAAAATCACAAATAAACTATTACTAAAAGAATAAAATATGTAAATTAAGAGGCTAAAATGTGTAACATTCAACGCCTATTAGTGAGCCGTGGACGTGTCGGACCACGAGAACTAGAAGTACCTTGCATATTAGCTCTTTTGGGAGCCATTTGGAATCAAAAAGTTGGTTGCGGCCTTTTAGCAAACACTTAGCCTTTTTTTGCTTGTTTTGGAGCTAAATCCCTCCTGTCCATCTCCCAACCTCCACCAAAAGCAAATATACTCTGAACACTAAAAAAAAACACATTTAAAAGTATCTATTCTTCAAAGAAAAGTAAATAAAAATATAAAAGAAACTTGCAAGAAAGAAATAAAAAAAATCAAACAACAAATATACAAAATACCACACAATTAACGTTCGTAGGCGACGTTCATCAACCAAGAAGATCAATCGTGATAGACGGGATCAGTCAAGTCAACTGATTCCACATCTCCCATCGACACCATCCCCTCAACACGTACAATGCTTAAGCCTATGTCCATAAACCTTCATCAAAGTATTATCCCTTAAGCTCTGAATCTCCACGGCTCCATGAGAAGAAACCAAAATAACTCGAAACGAACCATCCCATCTTGAACGCAACTTTCTGGAAAACAACTGAAGCTTGGAATTGAAGAGCCACACCATCTGACCCAGAGAGAATGAATTGCGCAAAATGTGATTGTCATGGAACGCCTTTGTCCTCTCCTTATAAATACGCAAACTCTCATACGTATCATGTCAAAACTCTTCCAACTCAATTACAACTTTCTTTCTTTCCCGGCCATCTTCATATCAAAATCAAGCTTCCAAATTGCCCAAAGTACGTTGTGCTCCATTTTCACTGGAAGATGATAAGCTTTCCCATACACCAACAGATATGACGACATATCGATAAGAGTCTTGTAAGCAGTACGATACGCCCACAATGCTTCACTCAATTGTAAGGACCAATCCCTTTGATCTGGCCCAACTGTCTTCACCAGGATGTACTTGATTTCCCGGTTGGAAAGCTCCACTTGCCACTCGTCTGAAGATGGTAAGGGGTCGCAACCTTGTGTGTCATGGAATACTTGGCAAGCAATCCCCTAGAGAATTTGTTGCAAAAGTGAGAACCACCATCACTAATCAATGCTCTCAAAATATCGAATCGATTGAAGACATTTTCATGCATAAATTTGACAATGACCTTGTGATCATTGGTTCTAATCGATACCGCCTCCACCCATTTAGAAACATAATCAATCCCACGAGAATATACTCGTAGCCAAAGGAAGGTGGAAAAGGGCCCATGAAATCAATCCCCCGCACATCGAATATCTCCATTACCAGTATTGGGCTCATCGGCATCATATCTCGCCTCGACATGGAACCCAATCTCTGACATCGATCACAAGTCTTGTAAAAGACATAGGCATCACAAAATAAAGAGGGCCAAAAGAACCCACACTGAAGTACCTTTGTTGTCGTCTTCCTTGCACTAAAATAACCTTCACATGCTATAGAATGACAAAATTTAAGAACATCTTGGAACTCATGGTTGGAAACACATCGATGAATAATTTGGTCTGGACAATACTTGAACAACTCTGGATCATCCCAAAAATAACAAAAAATCTGATAAAAGAATCTGTCGCGCTCTTGCTTGGTCCACCCTTGTGGTAACTTTCCAATGGTCAAATAGTTCACAATGTCTGCATACCACGACAAAGACCCGTTAGAGACTCCAAATAATTGCTCATCCAGAAAGGATTCACAAATGGGTAATTTATCAAATGAGGAGTCTAATAAAATCTGAGATAGATGATCTGCCACCACGTTTTCTGTCCCCTTCTTGTCTTTGATCTCCAAGTTAAACTCTTGCAACAATAGAATCCACCGAATAAGATATGGTGATAAGTGTTCAATTCCATGAATTTGAACCCTCTCTATTGCATATGTTAGTTCCGTTTTTGCGTTTACCAAGATATGTTTACGGTATTTTTGTGTTTTTGATGTTTTGCAGGTATTGGAGTAAATGGAGCAAAGTTTGAAGCTTTCTGCAGTCAAGAGAAGAAATCAGAAAATGCAGCCAAAGGCATCTCGATCAATCGAGATGTTGATCTCGATTAAGCGAAATCTTGATTGATCGAAATCTCGATCAATCGAGATTCTGCAGAATCCACTTGGCCACTTGCTCACCTGCTTTCCCACTTGCAACAAAATCTCCCTTTTTTGCACGACTTAGGGGGATTGTCTGACTTGAACAAGACTCTTGGGGGCCTTCTTGATACAAGAGATATATATAGTGATATATATATATATGGTGGGCCCCAAGGTTGAAAAAGAAGCCTAAAAGCACCAAAAGCCACACATATCACATATCTTGATCGGCGTTGAATGTTACGCATTCTAACCTCTTAACTTATGTATTTTATTCTCTTAGTGATAGATTATTTTGTGATTTTACTTTGTTTTAGTATTTTCTGTATTTTCAGGGCCTTAATGATTATTTCAGTTAAAACCAGAATTTTGGGCTTTTAAAGAAGACATCCAAGGTGGTGAGATGAAGCCTACATCAAGGAGATTCACTCAACCATTTATTTCAACTCAAATCAGCCCAAGAAAGAAGTCCAAGAGAATTACAACTGCTTAAGAAGGTTTTGGGCCTGAAGCCCAAATCTGCGCATAATGCAGTCTTAATCCCATTTTGGAAAACGGACCAGAAGTCTTATTTCCGAGCCTCAAATCGACATTATTTTCGCGAAGGGTTGAACGAAATTTGATTCTACACACTTTTGTATTTCACGAAAATTTCATAAATCGGACTTCTAGTGGGTCAAAAGTTGGGCCGAAGTCAGTAGGAAAAACCTACCTGATTAGTGCTGCGGGAAACCCTAATTAATTCCTAATTGGATTAGGACTTTGGTGTATTCTCTTGGGGAATAAAGTGAAGGCTTGGGGGTTGAAGAGAGAGAGTTTTTACACAGAGATTGGAGAGTCTGAGAGGGCTGCGGAGAACAGAAACATATTGCAGAGCCATTGGAGAACGAAGTCATACACGTAATTCAGAAAGATGATGTCTTCTTCCTCAACAGTTGAAGCTTCTTCTTCTACCATGAGCGGCTAGTTCATCCACTAGGGTTTTGATGTAACCCTAACAAAGCATCAATGGTTTGATTGTTTTAATTATTGGGGACCTTTATATACATGCATAGATTGTGTAATTGTGAGGATTCTTATTAATGAATTGAGCAATAAAAGTCTTGTAAATTCAATCTCAATGATTTCTTATCTTGTCTTAGATATTTAGTCGTTGTTATTGAACTCAATCTCTTTTGTTTTCTGTGATCATGAGAGAGATTATTACACAAGGGTAATCACTGAATATATTGTTATGAGCTTTGATGGATTATGCCTAGAGAAGATGAACCATACTGCACCCTAGATTAGAGTAGTTAGGCAGATGGCCCATGCCAATCGAAGATAGTCCATGGCTTAGCCTTAATCATATGTTATCTTCTTGACGGATGAAGGTGAGCTTGTAGCCACCGACACCACTTATGCATGATGTAATTCCCCTATAGTTAATTCAATTGACCATTGATTGTGGAGTTAGTGGTGAAGTCAAACACCCTAGGTTTCTCTCCTATTATCTTCATTATCTGTTTACCTTTGATTTATTTTATTTTATCTTTTTAATTAGTCTAAAAATCAGAATTCTTTTCATCTAAATTTAATTAGAATTAGTTCTGTGTTCCAACTTGTCAGAACATAATCCCTGAGGTACGATACCCATTCCTTTCGATAGCCCTATTCTGCAAGGAATTCGTTCTATTGCGAAGTGTGAAAATTTTTAATTGATATATTTTTGAGTCACACTCACACACGAATTAATTTTTGGCGCCGTTGCCGGGGATTATCTATTTGATTGATTGGATTTTACAGAATTAGTTTTAATTGGATTTTTAGTTTAGGAAATTTTTATATTTTATTTTTAATTTTGTTTTTGTTTTCTTTTCAGGTGCTTTTAGTAATATATGCAAGGTCGTCGTTCTGTGGCTGATCCTTTGATACCTCTTGATCCTGAGCCTGAACGTACTCTTAGACAACAGAGGAACATCCCTGTTGATACCATTGTGCAAGAGGAAGAAATAATTGAAGACATGGCAGAAAAGAAGAATAATAACCTTGTTCCTAATGCTGATGGAGAAAGAGCTAGATTGCTTAGGGACTACTATGTTCCTGAGACATACACCTCGCCAGCAGGTTTTCAACTGCCCAATGTCACAGCACAGAATTATGAGATCAAGTCCAGCATTATTCAGATGCTACCATCTTATTTTGGGCTGACTCAAGAAGACCCCTACAAGCATCTGGATGACTTCATTGAAGTGTGCTCAACTACAAAAATTCACAACTTCTCTGAAGATGCTTTCAGAATGAGACTTTTTCCATTCTCTTTGAAAGACAAAGCAAAGTATTGGTTCAACTCTCTACCGGCTGGTTCTATCACGACTTGGACTCAGATGCAACATGAGTTTCTCAAGAAGTATTTTCCGATAAGGAAGACCAATCAGTTCAGACGTGCTATCACTGGTTTCTCCCAACATGAGGGGGAACAATTTTATGAGACATGGGAAAGATTCAAGGACCTTCTTAGGAAGTGTCCCCATCATCAAGTTCCTAAGTGGCAACTAGTGCAGAGTTTTCATGAAGGGCTCACAGAAGCCAACAGACAGATGGTTGATGCGTCATGTGGAGGTACTTTTATGTTAAAGAGTGAAGAAGAGGCATGGACCTTATTTGAAAATCTTAGTGACAACTCTCTACAACATGTGTCCTCTACTCGCTCTAGCAGACCTGCCACTACCAGGAAGACTGATGGGATTTTTGAGGTTGGTGCTTCAGAAGCTATGCTAACTGATATTGATCTAATTGCACAGAAGGTAGCAGCAATTATGGCTGCCAATCAAACTCCTTCTGCTTCAAATTCTTCATTGCTAGGCCCTTGTGAATTTTGCTCTAGTCCTATGCATAATGTGAGCAATTGTCCTTCAATGGGGCAATTTTCTGATATTCAACATGAGCAAGTTCAAGCCACTTTCACTGGACCAATGAATCCTCCAAGAGGTAATACTTACAATCTCACATGGAGGAATCATCCTGGTTTTTCTTACAGTAACCAAGGGCCATCATATCAACCTAGGACTTTTGTGCCTCAACAGCAATATCAAACATAAAGTCCTATGGCCCAAAGAATTTCTGCTATTGAAGACAAGCTGACTCTTACCTTGTCTAAATTTGACAAGCTTGATTCTCTTATAGAGACAGTGCAAGCTACTGCAGCAACAGTACAATCTACAGTTCAGCTAGTGCACTCGCATTCTCAATCCATTGCCAAACTGGAATCTCAGTTTGGACAGCTTGCTACTTCATTGAGTAGAAGAGAAGAAGGGAAGCTCCCTAGTCAACCAATTGCTAATCCAAGAGGGATGCAAGCTTCCACAAGCAACCCACGCCATGAGCAAGTTCAAGCCATTACCACTTTGAGAAGTGGGAAAATAATTGACAATAAGGTGGGTGAAAAGAAAGAAGAAGAAAAAGTGATCACAAGTCCAATTGCTGAAATTCCTTATGAGCCCAAGGCTCCTTTCCCACAACGTTTTCTTGAAGCATCTAAATTGGGGAAGCAAGGGGACAAGCTGCATGACATGATGGAGGTGTTTCGCCAAGTGAAGATTAATTTTCCACTCCTTGATGCCATCAAGCAAATTCCTCCTTATGCAAAATTTTTGAAGGACTTGTGCACTCAGAAAAGGCGTTCTAAAAGCCATGTGCCAAAGAAAGTAATGTTGCCACAACAAGTAAGTTCAATAATTCAGCAGTGTACTCCTCCCAAGTACAAAGATCCTGGTGCTCCAACTATCTCATGCATTATTGGGGAGCACCATGTGGATAAAGCTCTTCTTGATTTGGGTGCAAGTGTGAATTTGCTACCCTATTCAGTTTACTTATAATTGGGCTTGGGAGAATTGAAGCCTACCTCGGTGGTATTACAATTTGCAGACAGATCAACAAAGCAACCCCGAGGAATCATAGAAGATGTGCTCATTAAAGTGGACAAGTTCTACTTTCCTGTTGATTTCATTGTACTTGACACTGAGCCGGTTCACAATCCGAAGAGGCACATTCCTGTGATCCTTGGTCGACCTTTCTTAACTACTGCTGATGCTTGCATAAATTGTAGGTCGGGGATCATGGATATTTCCTTTGGTAACATGAAGGTTAAACTTAATATTTTCAATACTGTTGAGAATCCTCCAGATCAGACTGATGTTTTCTTCATGGACTCTGAAGATGTGATTGAATCTACAGATGAAATAAGGGTGCAAGAAAAACAGAAGGAGAAGAAGGTGTTTGAAGATCAAATTTCTACCATGGTGGTAACTTCTGTATGCACTACACTTTCCAAAACACTTCAGAGGGAGCAATTGTTTGGAGTGTCCGACAACTCCACACCATGGTATGCAGATATTGTGAACTATTTAGCCACAGGAAAAGTGCCAAGAGACTGGACCAAGCGAGAACGTGATCGATTCTTCTCTAAAGTTCATCATTACTTTTGGGAGGATCCAGAGTTATTTAAATATTGTCCAGATCAGATTATTCGGCGATGTGTCCCAGACCATGAGTTTCAAGATATTCTCAAGTTCTGCCATTCATTGGCATGTGGAGGCCACTTCAGTGCAAGGAAGACAGCGGCAAAGGTACTTCAATGTGGATTCTTTTAGCCTTCTCTATTTCACGATGCATATGTTTTCTGTAAGACTTGTGATCGTTGTCAAAGATTGGGTTCAATGTCGAGGCGTGATATGATGCCAATGAGCCCCATTCTGGTGGTGGAGATTTTTGATATTTGGGGAATTGATTATATGGGACCCTTTCCACCTTCTTTTGGCTACGAATATATTCTGGTTGGAGTGGATTATGTCTCCAAGTGGGTGGAGGCCATTGCAACTCGAACCAATGATCACAAGGTGGTAATCAAATTCATGCATGAGAATATTCTGAGTCGATTTGGAATTCCTCGAGCCTTGATCAGTGATGGTGGTACTCACTTTTGCAATAAATTCTTGAGAGGTTTGCTTGCTAAATATTCAGTGACATATAAGGTGGCAACGCCTTATCATCCTCAAACAAGTGGGCAAGTAGAGCTGTCCAATCGAGAAATTAAGCATGTTCTCGAGAAGACAGTGAGACCGGATAGAAGAGATTGGTCATTGCGACTGAGCGAAGCACTATGGGCGTATCGGACTGCTTACAAGACCCCTATCGGTATGTCACCATATCGGTTGGTGTATGGGAAAGCATGTCATCTTCCAGTAGAGATTGAGCACAAGGCATTTTGGGCAATTCGAAAATTCAATTTCGATGCAAAAAGAGCTGGGGAAGAGAGGAAGTTGCAATTGAATGAATTAGAAGAGTTTAGACGTGATGCTTATGAAAGTTCACGAATTTTCAAGGAGAGGACGAAAGCATTTCATGATCGAGATATCTCACGAAAGTCCTTCTCTCCAGGTGATAAAGTGTGGCTCTTCAATTCCAAGCTTCGGTTGTTTCCCGGAAAATTGCGTTCAAGGTGGGATGGACCATTCCAAGTGATTTCGGTTTTTCCTCATGGTGCCGTGGAAATTCGAAGCTTTCGAGATAATACTTTGATGAAAGTTAATGGCCAAAGGTTGAAACATTGTGTGGAAGGATGTGTGCCAAGAAGAGACGTGGAGTCCGTCGACTTGACGGATCCCGTCTATCCGACTTAATCCCTTCGGAGAGTCAATCGTCTCCTACGGATGTTAAATAGTAGGTTTTGTATGTATTTCTATACTTTATTTCTTTTAGTTTTCTTTAATTTTAATTTGTGGTTTTAGTTTTCTTAAGTTTTTCTTCAATTCTAGTTGCGTTTTAATGTTTTTTCTTTGAGTTTTTGATGTATAAGTTGCTTCCGGAGGATGCCAAGAGGTGTACCGAGGTATTTGGACTCAAGACGGGTGAAAAATCGTGCTCTCGATCGACCTTGGGCGATGGAGACTCAAAATTATCAAGGTTCGGTCGAACTTGGGCGATGGAGGGTCAAACAGGTCTACAGGAAGGGGATCGATCGCCCCAATTGAGGGGGATCGATCGCCCCATGATTTTCCATGAGGAGCAGCACCTTCAGGTGGGCGATCGATCGCCCATCCTTGGGGGGATCAATCGCCCAAGGCTAAATGTGGGCTGCCCGAATTTTCTTGGTATTTAAAGCTTCCTTATCCTCCTATGTTGCTACTACTTGCATCCTAAGCCTCTTTGAACTCCAATTCAAGTCCTACATCATCCGGAAAACTAATTTCTTCAATTAGTGATTATTATACAAGAATTCAACATTGATCAACATCAACTTCAACATCAAAGTAGATCAAAAATCACTAGTTCTCAAAGGAAGCTCACACTTTTTCAAGTTCAACATCAAAGTAAGTGAAGTTTTTCTTTGAAGAAATTGTTCAAATATTTTTGAGGGCTTTTGAAGACCAAGTTTGGGGGATCAATTTGGTGCAATTACTTGTTCGATTTGGGTGGAAAAATTGCCGAAAAAAGGAGGTTGAAGGTTACAAAAGAATTATGCACACCAAGTGTTCGATTTAATTCCTCAACCACACTTTTTCTACTTCTATGGCACCAAATAGAGCAAGTCACCAAGATGCTTCAAGTTCACGTAATCCTCGCCGAGCGAGGAATGATCCGACCACAGGTTCTTCACGATCTCGCCGAGACGGTATTCAAGAGAGATGGCATCCAAGGGCGTTGAATTATGAAACAACGTTTGACATAGCCGAACTTTATGGTATGTTTCCCGAGACACGGTGGGAGATTTCCGACATCCGTCGTCGTCGGTCGGCATCCATTTTTGTTCCACTCTCATCTACCATTTACCCGAGGCTTGTCAAGGTATTTTATCAGAACTTAATGCCGAAACCTGATGAGCGGGATGTTTTTACTTCTTCCGTAGATGGAACAATAGTTCGAGTGGACATGTCATCCATTGTCATTGCCATGGGTTGTCCTCATGAATGCCCAGCTGATTTATCTCATATCTATACTCCTTTACCCGACGAGTTGTCGGTGGGCAATGTGGTTGCACGATTGTGTGCCAACCAATTTTCCGGGCCAAAAAGGAATGCAGCTTCAAAGTCTTCAATGCCAAATCATTTATGGTTCCTTGACGCTGTGCTACTCAAGAATGTATGTCCAATTGGACATAAAACCGAAAGACGTCAAGAGTTCCTCAGAGCCTTATATGCCATACATTTTGGGCATTGGCTGTCATTCCCACAGATTGTCTGGGGCCAGATGGAGAAATTTTATTCCAAAGTTGTGGCCAAGGTACCAGACAGTGCAAGTGACTGGGAGTTTCCATTCCCTACTATTATTCACCAGTTGCTTGTAGCACAGGGGTATGCAGTCCATGAGGACGAGCTTGCCTTTCCACATGACCTTCATTATGGCATGCATGACTGGAACTTGAGTCGATCTCATATGCACCAGAGAGTCATAGCGGCGCCTGGTGAGGTATCTCGGTTGGCCCAAGGAGGAGAGCATGTAGATGTACCACCACCGGTGGACGATCCAGAGGAGATGGAGGCAGAGGAAGAGGAAGTGCATGCACAGGCTGGTGGCCATAATTATCAATATTTAGAAGGGCAGATTGCTGGGTTGACAGCCCAGTTTGGCACCTTACAGACAGAGGTCTCCACACAGTTTGGTGCAATGAGAGCAGAGATGGCGGATCACTTTCGTGACACTCGCCAAGAGCAACTAGAGATGAGGAGGATGATGCGTGCACTGATGCGCCAAGCAAACTTAGATCCGGATGCTCAGTCACCACCACATCCTTGACAGGAAGGTAACCATCTTTTGTATGTTATTTTATTTTTAGTTTTTATTTTTCTTTTTATTTTTCTTTTTGTAGTTAGATTTTTATTATCAATAGAAAAAAAAAATGAAAAATGAAAAAAATATTTTATTTTTTTTAGGATTTTTTTTCTTTCATATTTATTTTCACCCATACTATTTTCACTTGATCTTTGGGGTATAGTGGTTTGTTTTGACAAGTTGAAACATTCAAGTTTGGGGGTGTGCTTGCATTGCCTTCGTGCTCGTGATGTACTCTATTTTCTTTCCACTATTCCATGATCCCGGTAATATCGTTCTTACTCTTCTCTTTGCTTTGTTTGATAGTACATTGAGGACAATGTACAGTTTAAGTTTGGGGGTGAGGCGATGCCTATTTTTGTGCTTTATTGCATATGGGGAAAATTTGTGAAATTCTTCTTGTATTAGGATTTTTATTTAGTTTATTTTCTTAGTTTGTTTTTTATTTTATTTTGTTTTATTTTTAGATAGTATGTTTTGACATGATTCAAATGATTAATACCTTATGTAGGTGCATAACTTGCAATTTTTGAGTATGTTTGAAAATTTTGAAAACTGTGATTTAAATTAAGTGGTTTGAATCATGGTTTGCAATAACATGTTTTGAAGTGATTAATTTTAGTTTCCTTACATGCACAGACACACTAGCATAATCTTGTGGGGTATAAACCTATGTTTTGAGTTATTGAGTTATATATGCTTGATATTAATTAGTATCTCTTGAGAATGAATACCGATGATGTGTTATACTTGACTTCAAAGAAAAAGAAAAAAAAAAGAATGTGATGAATAAGCAAATCAATTTGATCCTTTTCATGAGTAACCGGGCCTCTATGCCTCAGGAAGCACGGAGTGTTCGCGTCAAAAGTGAAAAGGTGAGAAAAGATGAGCATTGGTTGTCTTGATTTGTAGCCTGACTGATTTGAGTAATTAGGTCTTCGGGGTATCTTAAAGCCTAGTGCCCTAAAGCCATCTGGTTTGGGAGTCACTGACTGAAAACTTGCTACATGGATCTTTCAGAAAGCTTAATAGATCAAGACATTGCACAACCAATAAAGCAATGAAAAAAAAGAATGAGAAAAAAAATGAAAAAGTCATGTATTCATGTTTGGAAGTATGATTTCAATAAGGGGAGCTAGTGAGTTGAAGGGGTATGTGCCTTAATATATTCAAAGCTTGGTTATGCCACATGAGATGATTGCTAGTTCACTTTACACGAGGGAGCTAGAGTTAATTATTTTGAGATATGTTGATGTGAATTATGCATGGGGACCATTGCTTTGAATTATGGAATTTGAAATTTTGAAGATATTCTTGAATGCAAGTTTGTAACTATGTATTGTAATCTTCTTCTTGAATTAATGTTGGAACAGAATTTTGAATGTTTGTGGGTAACATTTCTGGAAACCCTCACGAGACTATACTCGTCCACTAGGGGGAACCTAGGGGTTTAAAGGCTTGTTGCATATGCTAAATGCAATCGTTTCTCCCACGAAAGTGGAGTTTGGTAGTTTAGTTAGTATTTTTTTTAGTAGTTCTTTGTTTTAGTTTTGTTTTATTCTATTGCTAAGGGACTAGCAATATGTAAGTTTGGGGGTGTGATCGGCGTTGAATGTTACGCATTCTAGCCTCTTAACTTATGTATTTTATTCTCTTAGTGATAGATTATTTTGTGATTTTACTTTGTTTTAGTGTTTTCTGTATTTTCAGGGCCTTAATGATTATTTCAGTTAAAACCAGAATTTTGGGCTTTTAAAGAAGACATCCAAGGTGGTGAGATGAAGCCTACATCAAGGAGATTCACTCAACCATTTATTTCAACTCAAATCAGCCCAAGAAAGAAGTCCAAGAGAATTACAACTGCTTAAGAAGGTTTTGGGCCTGAAGCCCAAATCTGCGCATAATGCAGTCTTAATCCCGTTTTGGAAAACGGACCAGAAGTCTTATTTCCGAGCCTCAAATCGACATTATTTTCGCGAAGGGTTGAACGAAATTTGATTCTACACACTTTTGTATTTCACGAAAATTCCGTAAATCGGACTTCTAGTGGGTCAAAAGTTGGGCCGAAGTCAGCAGAAAAAACCCACCTGATTAGTGCTGCGGGAAACCCTAATTAATTCCTAATTGGATTAGGACTTTGGTGTATTCTCTTGGGGAATAAAGTGAAGGCTTGGGGGCTGAAGAGAGAGAGTTTTTACACAGAGATTGGAGAGTCTGAGAGGGCTGCGGAGAACAGAAACATATTGCAGAGCCATTGGAGAACGAAGTCATACACGTAATTCAGAAAGATGATGTCTTCTTCCTCAATAGTTGAAGCTTCTTCTTCTACCATGAGCGGCTAGTTCATCCACTAGGGTTTTGATGTAACCCTAACAAAGCATCAATGGTTTGATTGTTTTAATTATTGGGGACCTTTATATACATGCATAGATTGTGTAATTGTGAGGATTCTTATTAATGAATTGAGCAATAAAAGTCTTGTAAATTCAATCTCAATGATTTCTTATCTTGTCTTAGATATTTAGTCGTTGTTATTGAACTCAATCTCTTTTGTTTTCTGTGATCATGAGAGAGATTATTACACAATGGTAATCACTGAATATATTGTTATGAGCTTTGATGGATTATGCCTAGAGAAGATGAACCATACTGCACCCTAGATTAGAGTAGTTAGGCAGATGGCCCATGCCAATCGAAGATAGTCCATGGCTTAGCCTTAATCATATGTTATCTTCTTGACGGATGAAGGTGAGCTTGTAGCCACCGACACCACTTATGCATGATGTAATTCCCCTATAGTTAATTCAATTGACCATTGATTGTGGAGTTAGTGGT
This sequence comes from Cornus controversa, assembly GCA_026545225.1. Classification (NCBI taxonomy): domain Eukaryota; kingdom Viridiplantae; phylum Streptophyta; class Magnoliopsida; order Cornales; family Cornaceae; genus Cornus; species Cornus controversa. Next base: position 66,735,794 of record CM048848.1, on the reverse strand, counting down.
GAAGTCAAACACCCTAGGTTTCTCTCCTATTATCTTCATTATCTGTTTACCTTTGATTTATTTTATTTTATCTTTTTAATTAGTCTAAAAATCAGAATTCTTTTCTTCTAAATTTAATTAGAATTAGTTCTGTGTTCCAACTCGTCAGAACATAATCCCTGAGGTACGATACCCATTCCTTTCGATAGCCCTATTCTGCAAGGAATTCGTTCTATTGCGAAGTGTGGAAATTTTTAATTGATATATTTTTGAGTCACACTCACACACGAATCATATCTCTCAACACACATCATAATACTTCAGGAGAGACCTTCGGGAGAGGAAGAGGAAAAGCTGAACCAGACCAAGAAGCTTCACTTTCTTCATCAATGGAAGGGTGCAAGGCAACCATGAGCAACTAACTTCCATACTAGGGTGTTGTTGAAACCCCTAGCCATGTAAACTTGTTCATCTTTGTAACTCTTGGGATTTGTAATTAAATGTTGATTATTTAGCCTAGTGATTATGTACACAAATACATCTCATATATATATTCATGTGATTTGGAGTTTATTCTTGTCTTAGAGTAGATTTTGTCACTTGAATGCACAACATTTGCATATTCCACAAGAAGTGCAAATGATGGCTAGATAATGGTGTTTAAATGAATGTGTGATGTTAGTTTGTATAGACCATGCCAAGACAAGGTAGTTTGGATGCATGTAGTGTTCACTTAGAGAGTAGAGTAATTAGGTAGTTAGTTAGGTTGAAGAGCTATGCTTGTTGAAGATGGATTATGATAGGTTAGCACACACATTGATCTTTTGATATGTCATTGAGGTCACAAGCCTAATGACATTGTTAGGCATTTAATTAATGAATCTCATGCTTGCTACACTTATGAACATGTGAATGGCTAGTGGTGGAAACCAACCCTAGTTCTCTCTCCCAACTTTAAACTCTTTACTTTTCTTGTCATTTCATTTATGCAATAGTTTATAAACAAAAACTCAAAAACCTGTTTCTAGAATTAAAGTAGAATTAATCTTCCTTTAAGACAATTGCGACTAGTCCTCGTGGGATCGATACCCTCTATATAGAACCTTATCTACAAAAATTCGTGCTCTTGCGAGTGGTTAAATTATATTTTGATAAATTGGGCAAAATTAAGCTTACAATATAATCGGAGTTCCGACCACATCAAAATTTTGGCGCCGTTGCCGGGGACTACGGTTTAATTGTCGCCATTGGAAGATTAAATCTGGTTTAATTCTTAGGCTAAAAATTCTTTCATTCTTTTTGTATATATTCTGTTCTTATTGCTCAAACTTCTTGATTTTAGGTATACCACATGGCGGGCATCTAAAAGGAGTAAACTTGGAACCCTTTGTGAGTATAAAGCCTAAAATTAGTGGTTTGAATTCATTCATTCTTTTTGTATAGATTATTGTTACTTTGTGTATTGAGGTGTTGTTCGATTATTAATGCATGCTAGGTAGACGGTCTTTGTCACTTCCTTTGCTTCCGTGTAACATTGAACTTGAACGAACACTTAGACAACGTAGAGGAACCTCTAGGGACCCTATATTGCCTAGGACTGGAAATATGGATCCAAATGAAAGACAACCTCCCGGACTACCTCCTTTTAATCATGAACAACCACCTCCACCTCCACCTCCTCAAGGAGAGTTGCTTATGGACTTTTACCTTCCGACTACATTTGAAGTACCTTCATGTATCCAATTTTCGGATGTAGCGGCAACTCAATTCGAAATAAAGTCCTCCACCATCAATCTTCTCAATAGCTTCCACGGTCTTCCTAATGAGGATCCGTACCGGCACTTAGATTACTTCCTTTTGGTGTGTTCCACTATTCGTGTACCACACTTTACGGAGGATGATCTAAAGCTGCGTATGTTCCCCTTCTCCCTAAAAGATAAGACTAGAAGTTGGTTCAATTCTTTAGAACCTAACTCAATCCATTCTTGGGCGGAGATGCAAATAGAGTTCTTGAAAAAATACTTCCCAATGGGTAAAACAAGTGATATTCGGCGAGCAATCACCGGATTCACCCAAATTGACCAAGAACAATTCCATGAGATGTGGGAGAGGTTAAAAGATCTATTAAAATCTTGTCCGCATCATGCTGTTCCAAAATGGCAGCTTGTGCAAAGTTTTTATGATGGGGTGAGTGAGCAACATAGACAAATGATAGACTCCGCGTGTGGGGGTGGGTACCTTTTGAAAAGCCCTGATGAGGCATGGAAACTTTTTCAACTAAGTAAAAATTCAGCTCAACGCTCCTCCACTAGGAAGGGGAAGGCCACCCAACCTTGTAGAGGAGTGCATGAAATTTCACGGGTAGATGAGGTAGCCATGCAAGTAGAAGCCTTGTCCCAAAAAATGGATTTAATCATGAAAAATGGGCTGCCTACTCCACTAGGAAGGGGAAGGCCACCCAACCTTGTAGAGGAGTGCATGAAATTTCACGGGTAGATGAGGTAGCCATGCAAGTAGAAGCCTTGTCCTGAAAAATGGATTTAATCATGAAAAATGGGCTGCCTACTCCAAACCAATCTGTCCAAAATCAGGAAGGGTGTTCGTTTTGCTATAGCACTTCGTATTTTGTGCGAGATTGTCCTATTGCCGGGCAATCTCCCGATTATGCTCAAGAGCAAGCGAATGCCTTGTACTCTAAACAAATGAATGATCCATATTCAAACACGTACAATCCTGGTTACAAGAACCATCCGGCTTTTTCATGGAAACCTCAAGAATCAAGTCCCTCTTTTCAAGGGCAAAATTCTTTTAATTCCCAATCTCAACAGCCTCATTATAGGCCAAATCCTCAACCTTACAATCAAAGATCCAATTACCAACAACCACCACCTCCTCCGAGAAACCAAAGCTTTGAAGAAAGAGTGATAAGCAATCTTGAAGCCAATACCCGCTTATTGCAAACTCACTCTCAATCAATCTCTAAGCTTGAAGCCAATGCTCAATCTATGGCTAGGTTAGAAGCTCAAATCGGGCAACTAGCCAATGCCTTGAATAGGAGGGAGGAAGGTAAGTTGCCGAGTCAACCGGTGGCAAATCCTAAGGGTGTTCATGTGATTGAGGATCCATCATCTTCAACTTGTAATGCTCCTCCGGAGCAAGTTCAATCAATCACAACCTTGAGGAGTGGTAAAGTCATTAACTCCAAGGTAGGAGAGGAAGAGAGAAAGGAATTCCAAGAGCAACCTAAAAATCCAAAAGAATCCCAATTAAATCCAAAATTGTTTCCGTTAAATCCAAATTTGCAAAATATCCCTTCAAATCCAAAAGGAAAGGCAAGTGAAGTTGTGTCGTCATCGATTCCAAATCTTGACACTTCTTTTGAACCTCCGGTTCCTTTTCCTCAAAGATTGAAGGAACCTTCTCATTTTGGGAAACAAGGAGAGAAAATCCAAGATATGATGGAGATCTTCAAACAAGTAAAGATTAATCTCCCTCTCCTTGATGCTATTCGACAAATTCCCTCCTATGCAAAATTTTTGAAGGACTTGTGCACTCAAAAGCGCAAATCTAGGAATAATGTTCCTAAGAAAGTCCTCTTAACTGAGCACATAAGCTCCATTTTCCAACACCAAGCCCCTCCTAAATTCAAAGATCCGGGTGCTCCGACCATTTCGTGCACCATCGGAAATCAATCTTTTGAAAAGGCACTTCTTGATCTAGGGGCTAGTGTCAATTTGCTTCCATTCTCAGTTTACCAACAACTAGGTTTGGGGGAACTCAAGCATACCACGGTTGTGTTGCAACTTGCCGACCGTTCGGTGAAGCAACCACGTGGCATCATTGAGGATGTCATCATTCAAGTGGACAAATTCTATTTTCTGGTGGACTTCATAGTCCTTGACACGGAACCTGTCCAAAATCCGAATCGTCATATTCCTATCATTCTAGGCCGTCCATTCTTGGCCACGGCAAACGCTTGTGTTAATTGCCGTACCGGAGTGATGGACATCTCTTTTGGGAATATGAAAGTCCGCTTGAACATCTTCAATGCTTCCCACCACACATCCGACGACGAAAGTGAGTGCTTTTATGTCGATGTTGTGGAAGACCTTGTTCAAGAAGCACTTCCTTCTATTCTTTCCAAGGATCCTTTAGAGGCATGCCTAAATCACTTCAACTATGATGATTTTGACATTGAGCAATCCATATGTGAAGTCAATTTCATGCTCGATGTTAACACTGTCATGGATTTGCCTAAGTGGAGAGTTCCGAGAGAACCCTTGCCCCCTTTGTCCAAAACTTCCCAAACTCCTTCTTTAATTTTCCCACCACAACTTGAGCTCAAGCCCCTACCGGCTACACTCAAGTATGTTTTCTTGGGCGCTAATGAGACCCTTCCAGTCATTATTGCTTCCAATCTTACCAATGATCAAGAGATGGAACTTATAAAGGTGCTAAAAGAGCACAAGGAGTCAATAGGATGGAGTGTGGCAGATCTTAAGGGAATAGACCCTTCTATTTGTATGCACCGCATACACTTGGAAGAGGATACAAAGACCTCAAGGGAGGCACAACGTCGATTAAATCCAAACATGAAGGACATTGTAATGAAGGAGGTGGTGAAGTTACTAGATGCGGGAATCATTTACCCCATCTCAGATAGCAAGTGGGTTAGTCCCACTCAAGTGGTTCCAAAGAAGTCTGGTATTACGGTGCAACCTAATGATAAGGCTGAATTAGTTCCCCAACGCACCACCACAAGATGGAGAGTGTGTATTGATTATCGGAAATTAAATTCAGCCACTCGGAAAGATCACTTCCCCCTCCCATTTATTGATCAAATATTGGAGAAATTAGCCGGGCAAAGTTTTTATTGCTTTTTGGATGGATATTCCGGCTATAATCAGGTTGCTATAGACCCGAGGGACCAAGAGAAAACCACCTTTACATGTCCCTTCGGCACATTTGCTTATAGACGCATGCCCTTTGGGTTGTGCAATGCACCAGCGACTTTTCAACGGTGTATGATGTCTATCTTCTCGGACATGGTGGAAAAATTCTTGGAAGTGTTCATGGATGATTTTTCCGTTTTTGGGCCTTCATTTGAATCATGCCTCCAAAATCTAGCTTGTGTTCTCAAACGATGTCAAGAGACCAACCTAATTCTTAGTTGGGAAAAGAGCCATTTTATGGTTCAAGAGGGTATTGTCCTAGGGCACATTGTGTCTAAAAGAGGAATAGAGGTTGATAAAGCCAAGGTTGAACTCATTTCCAAACTTCCTCCACCATCAACGGTGAGAGAGATTCGTTCATTCCTTGGGCATGCGGGCTTTTATCGCCGTTTCATCAAAGACTTTAGCAAGATCTCTCAGCCCTTGTGTCGCCTTCTTGAAAAAGAGTCTTGCTTTACCTTTGATGAAGCGTGCCTTAGCGCTTTTGAAAAACTCCGCACCATGCTTACAACCGCTCCAATTCTAATCCCTCCAAATTGGGCTCTCCCATTTGAGATTATGTGTGATGCATCCGATTATGCCATGGGTGCAGTCTTAGGGCAACGAGTAGACAAACTGCCTCATGTCATCTACTACGCAAGTAAAACCCTTTCCGAGGCTCAAATCAATTATACCACAACGGAAAAGGAGTTGCTTGCGGTAGTATTTGCGTTAGACAAGTTTCGAGCTTATTTATTAGGTTCAAAGGTCATTGTCTATTCGGACCATGCTGCCCTCCGGCATCTTTTGGCCAAAAAGGACACCAAGCCTAGGTTGATCCGATGGATACTCTTATTGCAAGAGTTCAATTTTGAGATTAAATACAAAAAGGGAACTAAAAATGTGGTGGCTGACCACCTGTCTAGAATTCTTGTTGAATCCCTCCATAATTCCATTCCAGTTTGTGAATCCTTCCCGGATGAACAACTCTTTGTCATCTCTCAAGAGAGTATCCCTTGGTATGCGGATGTGGTTAATTACTTGGCAACCGGTAAAATACCATCTTCTTGGACCAAGCAAGAGAAGGATCGTTTTCTCTCCCAATCACGATCATATTATTGGGACGATCCTCAATTGTTCAAATATTGCCCCGATCAAATAATTCGAAGGTGTGTACCCAACAGTGAATTCCAAAGCATTCTCAAGTTTTGTCATACACTCGCTTGTGGGGGACACTTTAGTGCTAAGAAAACCGCAGCAAAAATTCTCCAATGCGGATTTTTCTGGCCGACACTTCATCGGGATGCATATTCATTCTGCCGCTCTTGTGAGCGATGTCAGTGCCTTGGCGCGATGTCTCGGAAGGACATGATGCCTCTTAACCCTATTCTTATCGTTGAAATATTTGATGTGTGGGGCATTGACTTCATGGGGCCATTTCCACCCTCTACTGGTCATGAGTACATACTTGTGGTGGTGGACTACGTATCCAAGTGGATAGAGGCCGTTGCTACCAAAACCAATGATCACGCAGTCGTGATTAAATTCATTCAAGCTAATATTTTTAGCCGGTTTGGTACGACTCGGGCCATCATCAGTGACGGAGGTAAACATTTCTGTAACCGGTTCCTTCGAACCTTGCTTACCAAATACTCCGTCACACACAAAGTAGCCACCCCATACTATCCTTAAACCAGTGGCCAAGTAGAAGTATCCAATAGGGAGATTAAGAACATTCTTCAGAAAACTGTTCGGCCCGACCGAAAAGATTGGTCATTGCGACTAAACGATGCATTATGGGCATACCGAACCGCATATAAAACTCCCATTGGAATGTCACTTTATCGGTTGGTTTATGGCAAGGCGTGCCATCTTCCGGTTGAATTGGAGCATAAAGCTATGTAGGCCACCAAAACTTTCAATTTTGACATGCAAAAGGCCGGATCTAATCGAAAGCTTCAATTAAATGAATTGGAAGAATTGCGACATGACGCGTATGAGAATGCGAAAATCTATAAGGCAAAGTCCAAAGCCTTTCATGATCGTAATATTCGAGTCAAAACATTTTCGCCGGGCCAAAAAGTATGGTTGTACAACTCCCGCCTCCATTTGTTTCCCGAAAAACTTCGCTCTCGTTGGGATGGTCCATTTTTGGTTAATTTCGTCGCTCCCCACGGAGCGATGGAATTAAAGGACTTGAAAGACGGCTCGTTGTTCAAAGTAAATGGGCAGCGCTTAAAAGTGTGCGTGGATGACCAAGTCACCACCGAATACGTGGATGTCGTCACTTTGACGGATCCCGTATATTTTGACTCGTGAGCCGATCCGGACGTCGCGCCATAGACGTGTAAGGTGGCGAAGCCATGGTAGCTATCATGCTTCCATGATGTCCCTTTAATCCAAGGTAGGTTTTGTATCTAAATAACTTAGTATCTAATTCCCAAAAATCCAAGTCCCTGAAGCATAACTCAAGCTGACTGTTTTTGAGCATCTCGATTGATCGAAACCAGGATCTCGATCAATCGAGATTTCGATTGATCGAGATTTTAGTCTCGATTGATCAAAAAATTACAGAGATTTGAGAAGTCCAAAAGTCCCGAGAGGTAGTATTCTTCGATTGCACTTCGATAGGTCTTCGATCGATCGAATATTTCGATTGATCGAAATAGGATTTCGATTGAATGAATTAAAAGTTCGATTGATCGAAGTAAAAACTCAATTCAGTGAAGGAATTTTCGATTGATCGAGGAAGGAATTTCGATCGATCGAAGCTGATTTCGATTGATCGAAGTGAGATTTCGATCAATCGAAATCTCGATTGATCGAAATGTACATCTCGATCAATCGAGATGCACGCGATGCCTGCACGTGAGCCGAAGTTGTATTTAAACCGTTAGGCTTCCCTCTCATTTCAAAACAACCATCCGACTTCCTTCTCTTCTCCGAGCGATCCAGAGCCCTCCAAGCACCATTCCGCACGTGATCTTCCATCACCGATCATCCCCCGCCGTTCGACACAGTCCGAGATCGCCGCTAGCACTCGCACGATCTTCTCTTCGCGGCTGCGAGTGGGTTTTCATCTTCGTGTGCCGTTCATCTTCTTCACTTTGAGGTAAGTGATGCATGGCTACATTTTGCGTACTTTCTCGCCATTTTTGATGATTTTACGGCATAATAAACATAGTTAGATGATGTTGGGTTGGATGGGTGCGATTGCGATATTTGTAATGAGATTTTGTGGGTTTCGGGGGGTAGGAATTCATGTATGGGAGAGATTTTGCACTCTTTTTGTTTCAAATACTTAGTGTAGGGTTTGTGACCGCGGACCCTTCGTTTCGGTTGCATCCGGTCGCACCGCCTCTTTGAGAGTGACTTTTTGAATTCTTGTCAGCACCATGGACTAGGACCTCATTTTCATTTTTCTTCTTTTAGTTTATTCTTAGTTTAGTTTTTCTTCTGAAAACAGTCTTCAAAAGATAAACCAAAATTTGAGAAGTCATCCATGAAGACTCCCAAAAATTTCTCTACCATGTCAAAAATATGGCCATCATGCACATCTGAAAAATCGTCGGCGCATTACATAACCCGAAGGGCATGCGACAGTAAGCAAAAGTACCAAAAGGACATGTAAAGGTGGTCTTCTCTTAATATTCTGAATCCATAGGCGCTTGGTTGTACCTCGAATAGCAATCCAAGGAAGATTAGTAACTATGGTCTGCCAACCTCTCGAGAATCTAATCAATGAAGGGAAAAGAAAAGTGATCATTCCTAGTCTTGGAGTTGAGCTTTCTGTAGTTAATGCAAACACGCCAACCAGTGGTGGTGCATTGTGGAATGAATTATCCTATATAATTTAGAACAATTGTTATGCCAGACTTCTTAGAAACAACTTGAGTACGGCTCACCCAACTTGAGGTATCCCTGTGCTTTGGTGTTCAGATCTCCCATGCTCTAGTGACGTGGCTGTCAGGTCATTGACTTGTTGGAATTTTCGCATGTCGCCCTTCTGTTAGTGGAGATTTTTTCCTCCACAATTGTGATAGTGAGAAACTGGATAGCGCTTATCTAACTATTATAATTGACAATCATTTATAATTAAGAGTTGATGTTGCTAATATTACTTAGGATTGATGCCATATTGCCCGATACACAATTATATATTGATGGTGTAGTTTGTTGCATGTTATTATTTATTTTGTTGAGCTATGAGCAGACTCTATTTACTCGATCACCTACTGTTTAAAAAAAAGTGAAAAAAAACCCTCACTGTTTAGCAGGTGCAATATTATTGAATTGATTCTTCTTAATACTGATTGAACTGCAATGCAGATTGAATGTAACTTATTTGTTATAACACTGGTTATTTTATTTACACGGATGGCCAATAGATATGCACCTCTAGAGGTGGTGGGCATTCCACCCACTCGACGTTCCGTCACACTATACTTCCGCCATATAAAGGTCAACTACCTTTTTTTCCCAACTAAAAATCAACATATCTCTTTACAATTTTTATTTTTCATCATTATATTTGGCATCCATAAAAATCTCAAGATCAAATCTGTCGTAATAGTTTCAGAGAGCTCAATAACATATAAATGGAGTTATAAAACACATCTCACAAATCATTTTTAAAAGCAAAAATATTTTCTTATATGACAAATGACAAGTACTTTAAATTGAGATCATTATAGACTAGAGAAAAAAAATATTTAATGATATGTTTGGTGAGAATTCTTCATGTCCTTGTAGGATTTCAGCTTAGTTATCCGTATTTATATATTTCACATTATGTCTTCCTTCTTAAGAGTTCGTGTATGCATATAAAACTACTACGTTTGAAACTGATTCTATGCATTCTTTGCATGTACGTTTATGTGTTCTCGTATATGTCTGGGCTATTTATTTATTTTTACATGACAGCTTCTAATCAAAAGGAATACTCAAGGTTCTCATGTGGGGAAAGGAATATTAGAAACTTTACTTAACTAATGGATAGAAGATACAGTCACTTTACTTGGACAAATTATCAAACTTTAGTTGAACATGCCATTTAAAACTAATATATAAACACCTGACTACATGAAAACGACTTAGACATACTTCTTTCCACCTTTTCTTTATATATAGGTTATATATTGTACCAATTTATATTTTATCTATAGGAACATATAAGAACGAGCTAATATTTACATGAATTTTGTTTGCAGCATATCTATCTAACAAATATACTCTACATACAGCAGGTGTTTTTCAAATATAACAGATCTATATGCAAAGATTTCATGTATAAATGGATTTTATCTATGTGTCTATGACATCATGTTGGTGTATTCACACAGATATATGTATATAACTAGTTCCTATACGGTAATAGTTTTGATAGGCAGAAATATGTGCATATATAGCATTACATACATATACATATACATACATATATATATATATATATATAGACCAGTATTTTGTAATTCATGGCTGCCATTGGTAGTTCGGGCAGAGGAGAAACATGCAGTGGTTGGACACCTGGAGCTAAAACTAAAACCAATAACCATGACCAAACCATGGATTTCAAGACAAAATAGACAAAGTCATGGTGCATTTTAACGTGCGGTACAGACATATTGATTGTTGTGAAATATATATTTATTGTACAAGGCTTTAAAATTTTTGGAATACTAACATCAGAAACTAAAGCAGAAACATGAGTTGGAATCAAAAGAACACTAGTTTATAACCAAAACATTGATAAAAAATTCAAGTGAGTTTGTCGTGCTTGTTGACATGGATTTAGATATGTTCTTCTATATGTGCGGCAGACTGATTGTACAAAACTTCAAAAGATCTCGAGATGGTTTTATAGGTGAAGTCTAGGCTGGAAAATGATTTGGAACATAAATAAGAGAAAGTAGAATTATATGGTATGTACGTTTATATAGTGTAGACCAACAAATGCACCATTAGAAAAATAAAGACTTAAAGACTTCAACACGAGTGTCAGGTCCCATTAAATTGGGCAAGATAGAGATGACAATGAGAAATTAGAAAGTACAATTAAAATTCGTTAATCGGGGTACAGGTCATGACAACTCAGGTCCACAGGTTAGGCTTAAGTTGGATCCGGTTAAAATGCCACCTCTTGTGCAGATTCTCTCAAAATCATTTTCATACTAAAAGGACTCACAAAAACGAATTCAATATTCAAAGAGGTCATTCTTCTGATTATTATTTCTAAAGGAACCTCTTCAATATATATAACGAATTCAATATTCAAAGAGGTCATTCTTCTGATTTTTATTTCTAAAGGAACCTCTTCAATATATATATATAGGTCAAAACTAAGTCTAGACTGCCTTAAGCTATGATTTCCCATATTTCCATGTGAAGCCAATTATAAAAAGAAGAAATGATGCTCAAACATAATAACCCACATTTAGAGGCTATTTTGAGACACCATGAAGAAATAGCTCCCAGATAATAAACAGACTTAGAAGAGGTGGATGGGTCTAAAACTCATCTCCATTATGTTTAATCAAACAAAGACACCTTTTTAATCAAGCATCATTATCAAAGATCAAACCACGCAATGAAAGTGAAGCAATAAATAGCCCTTTCAGGGAAAACCACAAGCCTCAGTCCAGTTGCAAACATGACTTGTCAAGAAAAACATATCTTCTCTGTGGGTTCGACAAATATTTTCAATCAGTCATCACATGTATGCTAAAATTCACGAGTACCACATGGCTTCACTAAAAACAAATAAATTACTTGACCATTTAAAGACCATAGATATTAAATTTGCCAATATTGATACTAAATCATAATGCACAAAAAGACAAGAATTTTATGTTTAATCCAAATGAAAATACAATGAGACTGAGGAACTAGTAGGAAAAATCAGGATACTAAAAGTGCAAAGGAGACTGCTAACGAAGCCTCGACGTGTGATACCTTGACTACAAGAAGTAGACAAAGACAACAATCTTGTTAGAGAAACACTAGGGGGTTAAAGTCCAAGGAAACAAGCAAAGACGGAGGATCCATTCAGATCGAAAGCTTAAAATGAATAAGTTTTCAATGTGGCTTTTAAAGGAAGACACCTGACTTCACCTTGAATAGCACGTGGCTTGCAAAAGCTCCCTATAAGGTGGCTTTCTTTGCTTGGATTACAGCATTAGAGGCAACACTACTGGCAATCTAAAGCAAACAAATTATAGGACGGCCAACTAGTGTCGTTGACGTAGAGAATAGATATACATAAGAGAATTTCCCATCTTCACAAGCATTGCACATCATCATAAGGGAGTTCTGGTTCATAGAACTTCGGGTTTTTCAAGATTGTTTCGGTCATGCCTGGGATGGTGGTTAATAGATTGTGATGCCGGAGAGGATGCCAATTGAAGCATAGGGTGAGGATGGCAAGGAATGTGTTCTCACTCGGCCAAATGTGGTGTATTTGAGTCCTCTGCATTTATATTATTCTGTAAATTTTTCTCAACCAACAAGAGTTCCTTTAGACTTTTGGTGATTGTATGGTACGTGGGTTGTGACATAGCTTTTGGCCCATACAGTGAGATTTGCTTATAGAAAAATCATAAAAAGTATACAAAATAAAGCTACATCATTAGTTAACATATCAAAATCCCATCTCCAGTCAATATTTAAATAAACTGAATAAAAAAATGTAAAGGAAAAAAGACCAGTGATAAATTGTAATATGAAAAGAAAAAAAAAAAGTATCACAACCAATAGATTGACCAAAAGAATAAATACACATATTGTGAAATATGACGATACCAAAATAACAAAGAGAAGTGAATAAATATAATCCACAGTCACTAGGAATAGGTTTATTCGAGAAGAAAATTTATTCTACAAAATATATTCTCCAACCACTCGTAAAATTACTTCTGACAAAAATTTATGCCAAAAGCAACTACAGATTCCGGTTACACATGTCAGTCACACCCAAAAGCAAAACCAGAAAGAGAAAATAATGGCCAAAAGCATAGAAACAGAAATAACTCGGAATGTTCAAGATCCAAAGACTAACCTATAGAGCAAGGCAATTCATGCAATGGCCGACGTCGAGGTCGTCATAGATACTCACATCCTCGATATCAGCAACAAAATCAGGCTCTCCACCAGACGAAGTGTCATATCTCTGAACTGTGAATATAGTGCAAATGGCAGTTATGCGATCCATAGAAGACCAGAACAAGCAAAGTTTACCACCTCCGATGTGAAACAAATAGCCAGGGTATTTGAATCCCTCAGGCTCAGGCTTAGGCGGGAAAATATCCTTGTTGCTCTGAAAACCACTGACTGGCTTGGTGAACCGTTTACGCTTTAACAAGTCATATGCATAGATGTTGGAGTTAACGCAGCTGTAAAGCACACCATTTACGACCGCTGCCCTCCCAGACCAGTTATCACAAAACCATTCGTCAAACACGTTCCATGACCCGGTGTCTATATTGTAAGAGAAGAAGGTCATTGTTTTACGGGGATGAATCAGAATGCACCTGTTGCCGCAATTATCAGAGAGAAGTGCATGCACAGGTTCTACGATTCTGGCCAGGTAGTGCGGAGGCTCCGGCAACACTTCCCATCTATCCAATGTGGGATCGAGAACCTCTGCGTATGGCAAGTTATCATGGGCTATGTTCATGCCCCCAAAGACATAAATCTTACCAAGGACCACGACAACTGAGGGATCAGATCGGCCAGTGATCATGGAAGGTCCTTCCTTCCAACCCTGGTGGGGGTGAGCAGTATCAAAATAGAACACCCTAGCATGATAGGTGGAATGAGGGGAAAGGCCACCAATGAGGTAGATTCGAGAGCCAAAGGCCACTGAAGTGAACAAATTAGGAACTTCGGGAGGTATAGTCTCGATAGCTAGAGACAAAGAGAACGATGAAGAAGAAGAATTATATTTACCATGCTCCTCCTTTAAGTCAATGGTATACCATTTGAAGCCAGAAGATCTACTCTCAAAAGTTTTCACACAAAAATATATAGACTTGTTGATCTTATTTGATGATGATGAGGAGGAGGAGTTCTCGTTATTCCTCTGCGGCACCACCTGATCATCATCCAGGGGAATCCATGACCATCCGGACAAGGAAGAAGATCGCAGCTTTTCTGTCTCTTCATCTAACATATCGCCTCGCCTAGGTAATTGCCACCCGATAATTGACTCCAATGCACGATTACTAAACATTGTTCCATATTGAAAAGGTCTCATCCATTCCTCTTGCTCACTTGCGTCAAGGTACTTTTTTCGACCACCAGGCTGATAAATAAACACCTTTGCCTTCTCTCCTTTCCTTAAAACTAATAATAATAATAAATAAATAAAAACTGCAGCATTGGTGTTTTGGATATACAATAAACGAAAAAAAAAAATCAACAACAGAAACACTTACTCTTCCTATTTGACCAGTCTGCATCTACCGCAATTGCATCGATGACAGACATTATTTCACTTCCCCGATAAACAAACGCCTTCGTCTCCTTTGTTTGCCCTAACCAAAGAAAAGAAAAAATGAAGGATTGGTATTTGAAACTTGCAGATCTATATATATATATATATATATATATATATATATATATATATATATATATCTGTTTCTCTAATGTATTCCTATTTTTCAAAAAAAAATCAGCCCTGAATCTGCTACAAAAAATAAACAAATAAAAATCTCTAAAGCATTTAATTTTCCTAGGGTTCAATAATACATCGATCACCGCATATACAAGACAGATACTGGAAAAACATGCGTGTGTGTGTACAAGAGTAAGTAAGAAAGCTCTTTATGTAGGTATGTATCTGTAGAATCACCTCAACAAAAGTGACGGAGATGCCGAGGTGTGAGATAAAAACCATCTGTCGAAGGTATAGGCTTCTCGTCAGAGATAGAGACCTCAAGAAAAGTGACAGGGATGCCGAGATGTGAGATAAAAACTGTCTGTCGAAGGTATAGGCGTATGGGCTTCTCGTCAGATATAGAGATGAAGGTGGAGGTCCTGTCCTGAGTGTTTCATGTCAGAGGAAGGAAGATGAGGGAAGGAGTTTAGGGTTGGGATGAGTTGTTTATATACTAAGAGCTTTATCTGCTACTTTCCTGTGCATGCTAACAAACATCACCTACTTACCGATCAGATTGAAACAAAAATAGGAGCAAAACTTCAATCAAGTTTCACGACAATACAAAACCTCTGTTTCAGGCCAAAGTTCAAATCAACGCAACACAATATATGCATAATACATGGTAAATTGCAAAAAAAAAAAAAAAAACCTTGATATTTAAAATATTGCATATAACACCCTCATAGTTCAAAAAACACCCTCTAGTATGAAAACAGTGCAAATGAGGGCTTACTGTTACTTTGCCGTTAACAGAGTAAATTGACCCAAATGCCCTTATTTAATACGAGTTAAAAACACCCCTCGATTACACATATTGTGCATATAACCTTCTAAATTTCTTTATACTTAATTTTTTTATTCTTAATTTTTTTATTGGACAATGAAACTTTGTGCAACTTGCCTGCCTCATCAGAAACTGGCTTTTGCTGCACTTCTTCATCAGGCAAAGGAGCACTACCCTGCAAGGCTGGTTCCTTCACACTTGTATATCCAAGTGCAGCTTCAGAAACATCTGCAACTTTTGCATTCCAATGATGTGTCAATTAACAATAGAGATTTGCAATGCAAAAGACACTAAAATCCAAACTACAATAAATTAACAAACCAAAGAGGATCCAATCAACGTAACACAATAAGATATATATATATATATATATGTAAAGTATAACAAATTTCGAATTGAACCCACAAATGCCTGTATTTTTGAGTTACATTGCATTTGCGGGTAAAAGTGTAATTGAACAAACACATTGTGCATATAACCCTCTGAATTTCCTTATACTTATTTTTTTATTGTTAATTTTTTTAATGGACAACGAAACTTTAACTTGCCTGCCTCGTCAGAAACTGGCTTTTGTTGCACTTCTTCATCAGACAAAGGAGCACTACCCTGCGAGGCTGGTTCCTTCACACTTGTTGATCCAAGTGCAGCTTCAGAAACATCTGCAACTTTTGCATTCCAATGATGTGTCATTTAACAATAGAGATTTGCAATGCAAAAGACACTAAAATCCGAACTACAATAAATTAACAAACCAAAGAGGATCCAATCAACGTAACACAATAAGATATATATATATATATATATATATATATATGGGTAAAGTATAACAAATTTCGAATTGAACCCACAAATGCCTGTATTTTTGAGTTACATTGCATTTGCGGGTAAAAGTGTAATTGAACAAACACATTGTGCATATAACCCTCTGAATTTCCTTATACTTATTTTTTTATTGTTAATTTTTTTAATGGACAACAAAACTTTAACTTGCCTGCCTCGTCAGAAACTGGCTTTTGCTGCACTTCTTCATCAGACAAAGGAGCACTACCCTGCGAGGCTGGTTCCTTCACACTTGTTGATCCGAGTGCAGCTTCAGAAACATCTGCAACTTTTGCATTCCCAATGATGTGTCAATTAACAATAGAGATTTGCAATGCATAAGACACAAAATCCGAACTACAATAAATTAACAAACCAAAGAGGATCCAATCAACGTAACACAATAAGATATATATATATATATATATATATATATAGGTAAAGTGCAAAAAGCGCCCCTTGATATTTAAAATATTGCATATAACACTCTCGTAGTTCAAAAAACACCTCGTAGTATGAAAACAGTGCAAATGAGGGCTTAGTGTTACTTTGCCGCAAAGGATTAAATGGCCAACTAAGTATCGGAATATCAAAGACTAAAGATGTGTCAATTAACAATAGAGATTTGCAATGCATAAGACACTAAAATCTGAACTACAATAAATTAACAAACCAAAGAGGATCCAATCAACGTAACACAATATGATAGATATATATGTATATATATATATATATAGGTAAAGTGCAAAAAACGCCCCTTGATATTTAAAATATTGCATATAACACCCTCGTAGTTCAAAAAACACCTTGTAGTATGAACACAGTGCAAATGAGGGCTTACTGTTACTTTGACGCAAAGGAGTAAATGGCCAACTAAGTATCGGAAAATCAAAGACTAAAGATGTGTCAATTAAAAATAGAGATTTGCAATGCATAAGACACTAAAATCCGTACTACAATAAATTAACAAACCAAAGAGGATCCAATCAACGTAACACATAACATATATTTATATATATATATATGGGTAAAGTGCAAAAAGCACCCCTTGATGTTTAAAATATTGCATATAACACCCTCGTAGTATGAAAACAGTGCAAATGAGATCTTACTGTTACTTTACCGCAAAGGAGTAAATGGCCAACAAGTTGAAGTATTCGAGAATTAATGCATTCCATAATGAAATAAAAGTCCAAATCTAATTACCTCATCATTGGACTACAACTGGTAGACTTGTTAAAAATATTAATCAAGCAATGCAGGAGCCAGGAGTGAGGCTGGACATATATACATTCCAAAATATGAATATCAATATATTTTAATTTTGTAACTAATATTCTTCTTATATGTAATTTTAGAAACCAGTGGTCCAACTGTGCTTATGAAATTTAAGGAAACACTTGAAATTACAGATGCTAATAAGCTATTGAAATCAATTGTTGTATTGGGGAACTGGTATATAGTCCTAAAATGTGGAGACACAAAGATGCCTTTGAGCTTAATTACCAACACCGTGAATATGGTCAGTCTCCAGACATGCAATGTAGCCATCAATCATATTGTCATAATTGTAAATGCTAAAAACCTTAGAATTCCTCAAAATAATGTTTCCTTTTCAATTCTGTGATAGAAGTCTTTTGGCGTTGTTGAGATGAAATAATAATAATAAACTGCAGCATTGGTATTTTGGATATACAATAAAAGAACCAAAAAAAATTAACAACAGAATCACTTACTCTTCAAATATGCCTCTTGTGCATCATTGATGACAGACATTTGTTCACTCCCCTGATAAACAAACGACTTCGTCTCCTTTGATAGCCCTAACCAAAGAAAAATTAATGCAGCATTCGTATTTGAAATTTGCAGATCTATATAAATCTGTTTCACAAATGTCTTTCCTATTTTTCGGAAAAAAAAAACAAAAAACAGCCCCAAATCCGCTAAAAAAAAAATCTAAAGCATTTAATTTTCCTAGGTTTCTATCATACATCGATTATCATGTATACAAAACAGATGATGATAATGGAAAAACGCGCGCGTGTGTCTACGTGAGTATGTGAGAAAGCTCGAGGTAGGTGTGTATGTATCTGTAGAATCACCTCAACAAAAGTGATGGAGATGCGTCTGTCTAAGTTATAGGCTTCTCGTCGGGGATAGAGATGAAGGTGTAGGTCCTGTCCTGAGTGTTTCACGTCGGAGGAAGGGAGATGAGGGATGGAAATTAGGGTTAGGATGAGTTGTTTATATACTAGGAACTTTATCTGCTACGTTGCGGTGCATGCTAACAAAGATGTGGACTGGGATCCTCTGCCGTAACGGGTCGTGCTGTACCCGTGCGGTAGAAACGACGGCGTTTGGCATAGTTTAAAAAAAAAAAAATTTGACAGCTTCCGTTTGGTTTCTTTTGCTTCCGCTATCCTTCTTTTATATTATATTAATATAATATTTATGTCTCAGTTTGCTAAAGTTATATATTCGTACCTCTGTGTGTATATATATATATACATGATTTTCATGCTAACAAAGATGTGGACTGGGATCATCTGCCGTAACGGGTCGTGCTGTACCCGTGCGGTAGAGGAAACGACGGCGTTTGGCATAGTTTTAAAAAAAAAATCTAGACAGCTTCCGTTTGGCTTCTTTTGCTTCCGTTATCCTTCTTTTATATTATATTAATATAATATTTATGTCTTAGTTTGCTAAAGTTATATATTCGTACCTGCGTATATATATATATACATGATTTTCATTTTTTTCCTAACTTTTACTACAAATAATATTTTTTGATGAAACTAATTTTTTTAAATATAATATTTCTAGAGCTTCAATTTGAGTATAACTTAGGCTATCTTTTAACTTAAGACAAAAAAATTATTATTTTTTCAATTCAAGTCTACACACTTAAAAAGTATTTTCATAACTTTAAATTCATTTTACACCCAATTAAAATGTTTTTTTCACACACTTAAAACATATACATTGTAATTTTTTTTTTTAAATGTTTATAAAAAAAATTGAGCTTAAACGTTTCTAAAAAATTAGAAAAAAAATAAAAAATTATTTATTTTCAGTGGATGAAAATTATTGCAAGTGTGTGAAAAAATACTTTAAATAGGTAGAAATGCACAAAAAATCATAAAAAAATTATATTCGCATTCTTTATGCTCATTTTTTTCTTACTTTTCACACTTTTAAAGTGCTTTACACACATTTAAAGTAATTTTTCACACATTTAAAGTACTTTTCTATACACCTAAAACAAATACTTTTTTATGTTTTCTCTTTCCAATTTTTTTAGGAACTCTTAACCATATATTAAAAATGATTTTGCACAAAAAATTCTTAAAAATTTATATTCACATTTTTTAATCTCAATATTTTTCACTTTCCCCACTTTTAAAGTACATTCCACATACTTAGAACAAATATTTTGTTTTTTATTTTTTTCTTTCCTATTTTTTTAAAAACTCTTAGGGATATTAAGGGTTGTATTTGCACAAACAAATCATAAAAAATTATATTCCCATTTTTTATGCTCATTTTTTTCTCACTTTCCACACTCTTAAAGTACTTTCCACACATTTAAAGTACTTTTTTCACACACCTAAAACGAATACTTTTTTTATGTTTTTTCTTTCCAATTTCTTTAGGAACTCTTAGCCATATATGAAATATGTTTTTGCACAAAAAATTCAACAAAATTTATATTCACATTTTTTAATCTCAATTTTTTTCACTTTCCACACTTTTAAAATACATTCCACACACTTAGAACAAATACTTTTTTTATTTTTTTCTTTCCTATTTTTTTAAGAACTCTTAGGCATATTTAAGGGTTGTATTTGCACAAAAAAATCATAAAAAATTATATTCACATTTTTATGGTATTTTTTTCTCACTTTCCACACTTTTAAAGTACTTTCCATACATTTATAGTAGTTTTCCACACATTTAAAGTACTTTTCCACACACCTAAAATAAATACTTTTTTTTGTGTTTTCTTTCCAATTTTTTTAGGAACTCTTAGCCATATATGAAATATGTTCTTGCACAAAAAATTCATCAAAATTTGTATTCACATTTTGTAATCTCAATTTTTTTCACTTTCCACACTTTTAAAATACATTCCACACACTTAGAACAAATACTTTTTTATTTTTTTCTTTCCTATTTTTTAAAGAACTCTTAGGCATATTTAAGGGTTGTATTTGGACAAAAAAATCAGAAAAAATTATATTCACATTTTTTATGCTCATTTTTTTCTCACTTTTCACACTTTTAAATTACTTTCCACACATTTAAAGTACTTTTCCACACACCTAAAACAAATATTTTTTTATGTTTTTTCTTTCCAATTTTTTTATGAACTCTTAGCCATATAATAAAAATGATTTTGCACAAAAAATTCATCAAAATTTATATTCACATTTTTTAATCTCAATTTTTTTCACTTTTTCCACTTTTAAAGTACATTCCACACACTTAGAACAAATACTTTTTTTATTTTTTTCTTGCCTATTTATTTAAAAACCCTTAGGCATATTTAAGGGTTGTATTTGCACAAAAAAATCATAAAAAATTATATTCACATTTTTTATGCCCATTTTTTTCTCACTTTCCACACTTTTAAAGTACTTTCCACACATTTAAAGTAGTTTTCATCCACACATCTAAAACAAATACCATTTTATGTTTATCTTTCCAATTTTTTTAAGAACTCTTAGCCATATATGAAATTTGTTTTTGCCCAAAAAATTCAACAAAATTTAGATTCACATTTTTTAATCTCAATTTTTTTTCACTTTCCACGCTTTTAAAATACATTCCACACACTTAGAACAAATACTTTTTTTATTTTTTTCTTTCCTTTTTTTTTAAGAACTCTTAGGCATATTTAAGGTTTGGACAAAAAAATCAGAAAAAATTATATTCACTTTTTTTATGTTCACTTTTCACACTTTTAAATTACTTTCCACACATTTAAAGTACTTTTTCACACACCTAAAACAAATATTTTTTTATGTTTTTTCTTTCCAATTTTTTTATGAACTCTTAGCCATATAATAAAAATGTTTTTGCACAAAAAATTCATCAAAATTTGTATTCACATTTTGTAATCTCAATTTTTTTCACTTTCCACACTTTTAAAATACATTCCACACGCTTAGAACAAATACTTTTTTTTTATTTTTTTCTTTCCTATTTTTTTAAGAACTCTTAGGCATATTTAAGGGTTGTATTTGCACAAACAAATCATAAAAAATTATATTCACATTTTTTATGCCCATTTTTTTCTCATTTTCCACACATTTAAAGTAGTTTTCCACACATTTAAAGTTGTTTTCCACACACCTAAACCAAATACTTTTTTATGTCTTTTATTTCCAATTTTTTTAGGAACTCTTAGTCATATATGAAAGATGTTTTTGCACAAACAATTTATAAAAAAATATATTAACATTTTTTAATCTCATTTTTTTTCACTTTCCACATTTTTAAAGTACTTTCCACACACTTAAAACAAATCATTTTTTTATTTTGAATTTTTTTAGGACCTTTTAAGCAAATTTAAATGAAGTATTTGCACAAAAAAATTATAAAAATTTAAATTCACATTTTTTGGACTAATCGTTTCCTCACTTTCCACACTTTTAAAGTCGTTTTCACACATTTAAAGTAATTTTTCACACATTTAAAGTACTTTTCCACACCCCTAAAACAAATACTTTTTTATGTGTTTTCTTTACAATTTTCATAGGAACTCTTAGCCATATATGAAAGATGTTTTTGCACAAAAAATTCATAAAAAATTATATTCACATTTTTTAATCTCATTTTTTTTTTCACTTTCCACACTTTTAAAGTAGTTTCACGCACTTAAAACAAATAATTTTTTTTATTCTTTTATTTTTAATTTTTTTAGGACCTCTTAAACATGTTTGAAGGATGTATTTGTACAAAAAAATCATAAAAATTTAAATTCACATTTTTTAGGCTAATTGTTTCCCCATTTTCTACACTTTTAAAGTAGTTTCCACACATTTAAAATACTTTTTCACACATTAAAAATACTTTTCCACACACCAAAAACAAATACTTTTTTATGTGTCTTCTTTCCAATTTTTTTAGGAACTCTTAGTAATATATGAAAGATGTTTTTGCACAAAAAATTCATAAAAATTTATATTCACATTTTTTAATCTCATTTTTCACACTTTTAAAGTAGTTTCCACACAGTTAAAACAAATAATTTTTTTTTTATTTTTTTCTTTCAAATTTTTTTAGGAACTCTTAAACATATTTGAATGTTGTATTTGCACAAAAAAATCATAAAAATTTAAATTCACATTTTTTAAATTTATTTGTTTTAAGTGTGTGGAAATTACTTTAAAAGTGTGGAAAGTGAAAAAAATGAGATTAAAAATTGTGAATATAATTTTTTATAAATTTTTTGTGCAAAAACATCTTTCATATATGGCTAAGAGTTGCAAAAAAAATTGGAAAGAAAACACATAAAAAAATATTTGTTTTAGGTGTATGAAAAAGTACTTTAAAAGTGTGGAAAGTGAGGAAACAATATGCCTAAAAAATGTGAAGTAAAATTTTGATGATTTTTTTGTGCAAATACATCCGTCAAATATCCTTAAGAGTCCTAACAAAATTTGAAATAAAAAAATTATTTGTTTTAAGTGTGTGAAAATGACTTTAAAAGTGTGGAAATTGAAAAAAATGAGATTAAAAATGTGAATATAATTTTTTTTAAATTTTTTGTGCAAAAACATCTTTCATATATGGTTAAGAGTTCCTAAAAAAATTGGAAAGAAAAAACAAAAAAAAAAATTTGTTTTAGGTGTGTGGAAATATACTTTAAAAGTGTGGAAAGTGAAAAAAAATGAGATTAAAAAATGTGAATATAAATTTTTATGAATTTTTTGTGCAAAAACATCTTTCATATATAAATAAGAGTTTCTAAAAAATTTGGAAAGAAAACACATAAAAAAGTATTTGTTTTAGGTGTGTGAAAAAGTATTTTAAATGTGTGAAAACTACTTTAAAAGTATGAAAAATGAGGAAACCATTAGTCTAAAAAATGTGAATTTAAATTTTTATGATTTTTTGTACGAATACATCCTTCAAATATGCTTAAGAGGTCCTATAAAAATTCAAAATAAAATAATAAAAAAAGTATTTGTTCTAAGTGTGTGGAATGTACGTTAAAAGTGGGGAAAGTGAAAAAAATTGAGATTAAAAAATGTGAATATAAAATTTTATGATTTTTTTGTGCAAAATCATTTTTAATATATGACTAAGAGTTCATAAAAAAATTGGAAAGAAAAAACATAAAAAAATATTTGTTTTAGGTGTGTGGAAAAATACTTTAAATGTGTGTAAAACTATTTTAAATGTGTGGAAAGTACTTTTGACTGGATTTTTGAACAAAAATTGAACTATGTGATATTTGACAATTTGACAAATTTGTTGCATTAGATTAGAAGTGTGGAAAGTGAGAAAAAAAATGAGCATAAAAAATGTGAATATAATTTTTTATGATTTTTTTGTGCAAATACAACCCTTAAATATGCCTAAGAGTTCTTAAAAAAATAAAAAAGTATTTGTTATAAGTGCGTGGAATGTATTTTAAAAGTGCGGAAAGTGAAAAAAATTGAGATTAAAAAATTTGAATATAAATTTTGATGAATTTTTTGTGCAAAAACATATTTCATATATGGCTAAGAGTTCCTACAAAAATTGGAAAGAAAACACATAAAAAAGTATTTGTTTTAGGTGTGTGGAAAAGTACTTTAAATGTGTGGAAAACTACTATAAATGTGTGGAAAGTACTTTAAAAGTGTGGAAAGTGATAAAAAAATGAGCATAAAAAATGTGAATATAAATTTTTATGATTGTTTTTTGCAAAAACATCCTTCATATATGCCTAAGAGTTCCTAAAAAAATTGGAAAGAAAAAACATGTGAAAGTATTTGTTTTAGGTTTGTGTAAAAGTACTATAAAAGTGTGAAAAAGTACTTTAAATGCGTGGAAAGTACTTTAAAAGTGTGGAAAGTGAGAAAAAAATTAGCCTAAAAAATATGAATATAAATTTTTATATATTTTTTTTGTGTAAATTCATCATTCAAATATGCCTAAGAGTTCATAAAAAAATTGGAAAGAAAAAAAATCAAAAAAAGTATTTGTTTAAAGTGTGTGAAAAATACTTTAAAATGGAGGAAAATGAAAAAAAATGTGATTAAAAATGTGAATATAAATTTTTATGATTGTTTTGTGCAAAAACATCATTCATATATGCCTATGAGTTCCTAAAAAAATTGTAAAGAACAAACATAAGAAAGTATTTGTTTTAGGTGTGTGGAGAAGTACTTTAAATGTGTGAAAAAATACTTTAAATGTGTGGAAAGTACTTTAAATGTGTGAAAAGTTTGAAAAAAGTTAGCCAAAAAAATGTGAATATAAATTTTTATATATTTCTTTATGCAAATTCATCCTTCAAATATGCCTAAGAGTTCATAAAAAAATTGGAAAGATAAAAGTCAAAAAAAGTATTTGTTTTAAGTGTGTGGAAAGTACTTTAAAAGGATTGAAAATGAAAAAAAAATGAGATTAAAAATGTGAATATAAATTTTTATGATTGTTTTGTGCAAAAATATCCTTCATATATGCCTAAGAGTTCCTAAAAAAATTGGAAATAAAAAAATCAAATAAAGTATTTGTTTTAAGTGTGTGAAAAGTACTTTAAAAGTGTGGAAAGTGAAAAAAAATGAAATTAAAAAATAAATTTTTCTGAATTTTTTGTGCAAAAACATACTTCATATATGCCCAAGAGTTCCTAAAAAAATTGGAAAGAAAAAACATAAAAAAGTCTTTGTTTTAGATGTGTGAAAAAGTACTTTAAATGTGTGGAATACACTTTAAAAGTGTGGGAAGTCAGAAAAAGTGAGCCTAAAAAATGTGAAAATAATTATTTATGATTTTTTTGTGCAAATACATCCTTAAAATGTGCCTAAGAGTTTCTAAAAAAAATTGGAAACAAGAAAATAAAAAAATACTTTTGTTTTAAGATCGTGGAAAGTACTTTAAAAGTGTGGAAAGTGAAAAACAAATTAGATTAAAAAATGTGAATATAAATTTTTATGAATTTTTTGTGCAAAAACATCCTTCATATATGTCTAAGAGTTTCTAAAAAAATTATAAAGAAAAAACATAAAAAAATATTTGTTTTAGGTGTGTGGAGAAGTACTTTAAATGTGCGGAAAAATATTTTAAATGTGTGGGAAATGAGAAACAAATTAGCCTAAAAACTGTGAATTTAAATTTTATATATATATTTCTTTGCAAATTCATCCTTCAAATTTGCATAAGAGTTCATAAAAAAATTGGAAAAAAAATTTGAAAAAAGTATTTGTTTTAAGTGTGTGGAAGTACTACAAAAGTGTGGAAAATGAGAAACATGAGATTAAAAAATTTGAACATAAATTTTTATGATTTATTTTTGCAAAAACATCTTTTATATATGCCTAAGAGTTCTAAAAAAATTGGAAAGAAAAAACATAAAAGAGTTTGACTTGGAGATCAAAGACAAGAAGGGAACAGAAAAACGTGGTGGCTAACAAATGCCTCAATGTAACATGATCAGAATAGACAACCACCTTGGATCCCAAAAGATATAAACGGAATTTGTCTAAGGCAAATACTACTGAAGTCTTCATCAAAAGAGAAAGTAGTATCCTTAGTCAAGAGTTGACAAAAGCGTCGAGCAATTATACTAAAGTCTTTGATGAATCTTTTGTAGAATTTGGCATGGCGTAAGAAATAACGAACTTGCTTGACGGAAGTAGGAGGAGGTAAATTAGAAATAAGATCAATTTTTGCTTTGTTAACTTCAATGCCATTCTTCGATACCACATGTCCCAGCGCAATACCCTCCTTCATCATAAAGTGAATCTTCTCCCAACTAAGGATCAAATTCTGGTCTTGACATCTTTGAAGAATAAGTGATAAATTATGTAAACAGTCTTCAAAAGATAAACCAAAACCGAGAAGTCATCTATGAAAACTTCCAAAAATTTCTCTACCATGTCAAAAATATGGCCATCATGCACATCTGAAAAGTCGTCGGCGCATTACATAACCCGAAGGGCATACGACAGTAAGCAAAAGTACCAGAATGACATGTAAATGTGATCTTCTCTTGATCTTTTGGATCCATAGCCACTTGATTGTACCCCGAATAGCTATCCAAGAAATAGTAGTAGCTATGGCCTGCCAACCTCTCAAGAATCTGCTTAATGAAGGGAAGAGGAAAGTGATCCTTCATAGTCTTGGAGTTGAGCTTTCTGTAGTCAATGTAAACACGCCAACTAGTAACTAAGAAAACTTTGAGAGAGAGTGATTAAACAGTAACTAAGACTAGATTAGTGGTCTCAGTTTTGAATGACTTTAATTTCCACCATATCCAATAGTTGTCCCCCATGACCAAAAGGTTTAACTCTTTCCATTTCTTCATATGCATTGATCATCACCTTTTTCTTCTTCGTATTCTCTAAGCACGAATACAGACACAGGACACGAGAATAGCACAATAAGGACACGACAACACGACAAATCTAAAAAAAATACTACAAAGGAAAAGTCACAATAAAAATAATAATAATATAATATATATAAATAATAATTTTTGGTCATTTTGTCCATCTAATCATTCATGAATAAAACCACTCATTTGGAGCTTAGAGCTTGATATTTGTTACTTTTGTTTTCTTAAATTATATATCATTTTGCTAGTTAACCCATATGTCCTAAAAGTGTCCAAAACATGTTCTTGTCGTCCGTGTCCGACCAAAAAATAAAATATTCAAATTCCAGGACACTGCTCGTGTCCGGGTAGTGTTCGCGTGTACTGCCACGACATCCTAGGAGAAGTGTTCATGCTTCTTTGCTAACCATCTCAACTGTTAGAAGTTTATAATATAGTAGCAGATAAGGCAATTTTTCCCCCCTAATTGGGGTACTCACACACTTTTTTGCCCATACCGGGGCTCAAACACCTCTCATCCTCTTTGAGGATGGGGAGGTTATACCATTGGGCTACAAGCCCTTTGGTAGATAAGCCAATTCTCTTGTCTATCCTTGTAAAACAACTGTGAATCCATAGCTTTAAGGTAGAAATAGTATGTATATCCTTGTAGAAATAGCTCTTTAATTATGATTCAAATTGACACCAACTCAAATCTAAAACTTTGGACCCTACAGAGTCAAGGACCCTTTTTGAACTTACGGAAGATGTTCATGGTCGTTATTAAGAAATTTGTTCATCAATTTGTCAAGTTTTACTGTAATGGTGTTAAATCTAATAGTCATTTGGTTTTGTGATTTGATATTTCAATCAGATAAGAGTAGCCAAAGGGGTTCTAATTTTTTCCCTTGTACTATCATACTGCAGAACCAAAATGAACATTATTTTACATGATTTCTGAAGGAGTGCGCCTTCTTTAGCTTCGTCTAGATCCTAGAAGTATTTAAGTTGGCTGACTACAGTACACGTGGAATAGATACATGATTGAGAACTGAAAACACAATATTACCCAATTTGACCTCACCCCATCACTTCCACTGACATGCAATTCACATGGGGCAAATGCCAGTTCACTCATCGTTGTGGTGGGATAGGACAACATAATCAATCTCACCAGAAGATACCAATTTTCAGGTTCAGGTACTTTGGTCTGATGTACCTGATTTTACTAACAAATGTGTTGGTCTATAGCAGATAGATGCAGATATTATGAACTCATGGTTGTTTAAGAAATTTGTCTAATTTTGTATAATTTATAAATTGTCATCTATGTATAATCAATACGTGTGATGTTATTATTAGTTATTTATTATATTTATAAAGATGGTGGGTTTATCAGTACTCTGTTGGGCTGTAGTAAAGAGGACTTGCTGGTGGGATTAACCCACTTGTTATTGATAAACTTTTAGGTTACAAGCAGTTTCAGCCACAAATTTGAGTTTAGAATTTTTCTTAGATTCATATGTCTACATTATATTCCAGTCTTTTCAGAGTAGGGATTTGATTCTATTTTATTTTTCAGAGTATTAGACTATGGTTTATTTCCAATTTTAGATATAGGAGTCCTTGAGTTATTGGATTCCCGAGTTGTATTTAATTGAGAATTTTGGTATATACTCTGAATTAAATTACGAATTAGTTACGGAGATTTACATTTGGGATTTATTATTTATTAGATTTCCTTTCTGCTATTAAATTATTTCTTTATTGAATCTTGTTTTCTGTGCTTATTTATTGTTGATTGTCGGACACCTCCCCGTTTTCGTGTGTGAGCCTGACCAACTCATGGTTGGAAATTGGGGGTGTCACACTTTTGGACGAAGAATTGATCAAATCAAAACTCACCTTGAAGTCATACTTAGAAAGAAGAACTTCAGAGATCTGAAGACATCCTTCAAAGAAATCATATTATCGCAAGTTATGTCAGTGTTTGCCACTTAAGAAGTTGAAAAGTTATCCTCTTTTATTGCCTTTTGATCCCCCACTACTTCATAAATCATGGGCAATTTCTAACTAACTAAAACATAGAAATATGCTCTAGTTTAAATCCACCCAATCACAAGTGTCAAACAAAAATAATAAACTTCTTTTGCGATCTTGTCATTTATCACGAAAAATGATCTGATTAGATGGAGTCCACAAAATTTGATTAGTGTCACTTATTACACATAATAAAATACGAGGCAAATATCTTCAAATTGTTAGATCATGAGATCATTGATCATCATCATCCAGGAGGAATCCATGACCATCCAGACAAGGAAGAAGATCGCAGCTTTTCTGTCTCTTCATCTAACACATCGCCTCGCTTAGGTAAATGCCACCCGATAATCGACTCAAATGCACGATTACTAAACATTGTTCCATATTGAAAAGGTCTCATCCATTCCGCTTGCTCACTTGTGTCAAGGTGCTTTTTTCCACCACCGGGTCAATAAATAAACACCTTTGTCTTCTCTTCTTTCCTTAAAACTAATAATAATAATAAATAAATAAAAACTGCAGCATTGGTGTTTTGGATATATAATAAATGAAAAAAAATTCAACAACAGAAACACTTACTCTTCCTATTTGACCATTCTGCATCTAACGCAATTGCATCGATGACAGATATTATTTCACTCCCCATATAAGCAAATGCCTTCGTCTCCTTTGTTTGCCCTAACCAAAGAAAAGAAAATTGAAGCAATGGTATTTGCAGATATATATACATACACATATATATATATGAATACATACATATACATACATACCTACATATATATATATATATATATATATTTGTTTCTCAAATGTATTCCTATTTTTCAAAAAAAAAAATCAGCCCTGAATCTTCTACAAAAAATAAACAAATAAAAATCTCTAAAGCATTGAATTTTCCTAGGGTTCTATAATACATCGATCCGTGTATACAAAACAAAGGATGATACTGGAAAAACACGCGTGTGTGTGTACAAGAGTAAGTGAGAAAGCTCTTTATGTAGGTATGTATCTATAGAATCACCTCAACAAAAGTGACGGAGATGCCGAGGTGTGAGATAAAAACCATCTGTCAAAGGTATAGGCTTCTCGTCAGAGATAGAGACCTCAAGAAAAGTGACAGAGATGTCGAGATGTGAGATAAAAACTGTCTGTCGAAGGTATAGGCGTATGGGCTTCTCGTCAGACATAGAGATGAAGGTGGAGGTCCTGTCCTGAGTGTTTCATGTCAGAGGAAGGAAGAAGAGGGAAGGAGTTTAGGGTTAGGGTGAGTTGTTTATATACTAAGGTCTTGTTTGGCAGAACTTTTGCTTCAGTTTTTACGCAGAAGAAAAAGAGAAACAGAAGATAAATCAAGAAGCTGGTACCCCCAGTTTCCTTTAAACGCTCTTTTGGACTCCGAAACTCTTCCGCCTTACAAATCCAAACACTCTACAAAATGACTTTTGAGATTGAAAAGTCGAAAGCTGCTTTTCAAAAGCGAATCCAAACAGGGCCTAAGAGCTTTATCTACTACTTTGTTGTGCATGCTAACAAACATCACCTACTTACCGATCAGATTGAAACAAAAATAGGAGCAAAACTTCAATCAAGTTTCACGATGATACAAAACCTCTGTTTCAGGCCAAAGTTCCAATCAACCCAACACAATAAGATATATGTATAATACATGGTAAATTGCAAAAAAAAAAAAAAAAAACCTTGAAATTTAAAATATTGCATATAACACCCTCATAGTTCAAAAAACACCCTCTAGTATGAAAACAGTGCAAATGAGGGCCTACTGTTACTTTGCCGTTAACAGAGTAAATTGACCCAAATGCCCTTATTTAATACCAGTTAAAAACACCCCTCGAAAATAAATATTGTGCATATAACCTTCTAAATTTCTTTATACTTACTCTTTTATTCTTAATTTTTTTATTGGAGAATGAAACTTTGTGTAACTTGCATGCCTAGTCAGAAACTAGCTCTTGTTGCACTTCTTCATCAGGCAAAGGAGCACAACTAATATTCTTCTTATATGTAATATTAGAAACCAGTGGTCCAACTGTGCTTCTGAAATTTAAGGAAACACTTGAAATTACAGATGCTAATAAGATATTGAAATCAATTGTTGTATTGGGGAACTGGTATATAGTCTTAAAATGTGGAGATTCAAAGATGCCTTTGAAGTTAATTACCAACACCGTCAATATGGTCGGTCTCTAGACGTGCAATGTAGCCATCAGTCATATTGTCATAATTGTAAATGCTAAAAACCTTAGAATTCTTCAAAATAATGTTTCCTTTTCAATTATGTGATAGAAGTCTTTTAGCGTTGTTGAGATGAAATAATAATAATAAACTGAGCATTTGTATTTTGGATATACAATAAAATAAAGAAAAAATTCAACAACAGCATCACTTACTCTTCAAGTATTTAAGTTGTTAAAACCCTAGGGCTCTAGTTTCCGCTTGTGAGTTCAAAATTGAATTCTATTGAAACAGTACACGTGGGACATAGATACTTGATTGATAACTGCACAAACAAAAATACCCATTTGACCTCACCACACCACTTCAACTGGCATGCAATTCGCGTGCAGTAGATGCAGGTTGCTCATTACTGTAGCGGGACAACAACATAATCAATCTCACCAGAAGAGTATATGCAATGAAGAAAGAAGAGATCAAGTTACTACTATGAATTAATATTCTCTTATTATTAAAGACCTGAAAATATGAAAAACAATAAAACAGAGTAAAATCACAAATAAACTATTACTAAGAGAATAAAATATGCAAATTAAGAGGCTAGAATGCGTAACATTCAACGCCTATTAGTGAGGCGTGGACGTGTCGGACCACGAGAACTAGAAGCACATTGTACATTAGCTCTTTTAGGAGCCATTTGGAATCAAAAAGTTGGTTGCGGCATTTTAGCATACACTTGGCGTGCACAATTTTATCACCACCTTCAATTTCTTCTTTTAAGATTAGCACCACTCCAAAACTAACCAAATAGTCCACAATCAATGCGTAATGTCCTCCCCCAAATTTGTAGCACAAAACCCATCAAAGAAATCGTCCCAATTCCACAAGTAAAGTGATTCGTGTGTGAGTGTGACTAAAAAAGTATATCAATTAAAAATTTTCACACTTCGCAATAGAACGAATTCCTTGCAGAATAGGGCTATCGAAAGGAAGGGGTGTCGAACCTCAGGGACTGTGGTCTGATTGAGTTGGATATAAGGAATTAATTCTAATTAAATTTAAAAGAAATAAATTCTGATTTTTAATTCTAAATTAACTAATGAAGCAATTTAACAAAAGCAAGAGAAACTAAGGAGTGTAGAGAATATAAGATAAGTCTAGGGTTATTGATTTCACCACTAATTTCACAATCAATGGTCAATTGAACTAACTATGGGGAATCATATTATGCATAAGTGGTGTCGGTGGCTACAAGCTCACCTCCATCCGTCAAGAAGATAACATATGATTAAGGCTAAGTCATGGACTATCTTCGATTGGCATGGGCCATCTGCCTAACTACTCTAATCTAGGGTGCAGTATGGTTCATCTTCTCTAGGCATAATCCATCAAAGCTTTTAATGATATATTCAGTGAAAACCATTGTATAATAATCACTCTCATGATCACAGAAAATAAGAGGGATGAGTTCAATAACAACAATCAAGTATCTAAGACAAAATAAGAAATCATTGAAACTGAATTTATAAGACTTTTATTGCTCAATTCTATAAGAAGAATCCTCTAAATTACACAATCTATGAATGAATACAAAAATCCCCAATAATTAGAACAATCAAACCAGTGATGTTTAGTTAGGGCTCCATCAAAACCCTGGTGGCTGAACTAGCCGCTCATGATACGCCTTGTTCTCCAATGATTCTCCATCCCAAAAGCTCTTCAAAACTGCTGCCAAGCCTCCCCAATACAGCCCTAATTTGTCACTTTAAATAGCCAAGAGAATACATCAAAGTCCTAATCCAATTAGGAATTAATTAGGGTTTCCCGCAGCACTAATTAGGTGGGTTTTTCCTGCTGACTTCGGCCCAACTTTTGACCCACTAGAAGTTCGATTTACGGAATTTTCATGAAATACAAAAGTGTGCAGAATCAAATTTCGTTCAACTTTACGCGAGAATTATGTCGATTTGAGGCTCGTAAATAAGACTTCTGGTCTGTTTTCCAAAACGGGATTAAGACTGTATTATGCGCAGATTTGGGCTTCAGGCCCGAAACCTTCTTAAGCAGCTGTAATTCTCTTGGACCTCTTCCTTGGACTGATTTGAGTTGAAATAAATGGTGGAATGTATCTCATTGATGTAGGCTTCATTTAACCATCTTGCATGTAATCTTTAAAAGTCCAAAATCACGGTTTTAACTGAAATAATCATTAAGGCCCTGAAAATACAGAAAACACTAAAACAAAGTAAAATCACAAAATAATCTATCACTAAGAGAATAAAATACATAAGTTAAGAGGCTATAATGCATAACATTCAACGCCTATCATAAAGCACACCTCTTGTGAAGAAGGAAATATGAAAAAGTTGAAATTTTAATGATAATGGAGAAGAACAAGTTGGAATTGATAATGATGGTGATGAATGATGATGATCAAGTAGTAGTATAGTAATAAAAGTGGAAGATTTTAGAGGAATTTGATGTAAGAGAGGCAAAAGTAGGCACCAAGTGATGTATTTCTGAGTGGGACAATGTAGGTCACCAAGAGAACTTTAAATACACTAAAAACTGAGCAGCTGGACCCTCATGTGCTGGGGCAATCGATCGCCCCAGGGCTGGGCGATCGATCGCCCAACCTGTTGTTACAAAAAAAATCATAATGCATGGAGCGATCGATCGCCCCTCTGATGGGCGATTGATCATCCAAACTAGTATGGCCTGGGCCGTTCATCGCCCAAGGTCGGCCGAGAGGCTAATTTTGGGAGGGTCCATCGCCCAAGGTCGATAAGAGGGCTTTTTTTTTGCTTGTTTTAGAGCTAAATCTCTCTTGTCCATCTCCCAACCTCCACCGGAAGCAAATATAATATGAACACTAAAAAAAACACATTAAAAAGTATCTATTCTTCAAAGAAAAGTAAATAAAAATATAAAAGAAACTTGCAAGAAAGAAATAAAAAAAATCAAACAACAAATATACAAAATACCCCACAATTAACGTCCCTAGGCGACGTTCATCAACCGAGAGTATCAATCATGATAGACGGGATCCGTCAAGTCAACGGACTCCACATCTCCCATCGGCACCATCCCCTCAACACAATGCTTTAAGCCTATGTCCATTAACCTTCATCAAAGTATTATCCCTTAAGCTCTGAATCTCCACGGCTCCGTGAGAAGAAATCGAAATAACTCGAAACGGACAATTCCATCTAGAACACAATTTTTTGGGAAACAACTGAAGCTTGGAATTGAAGAGCCACGCCTTCTAACCCAGAGAGAATGACTTGCGCAAAATGTGCTTGTCATGGAATGCCTTCGTCCTCTACATATAAATGTGCGAACTCTCATATGCATCATGTCAAAACTCTTCCAACTCATTTAATTGCAACTTTCTTTCTTTCCCGGCCATCTTCATATCAAAATCGAGTTTCCGAATTGCCCAAAGCGCCTTGTGCTCCATTTCCACGGGAAAATGACAAGCTTTCCCATACACCAACCGATATGGCGACATACCGATAAGAGTCTTGTAAGCAGTACGATAAGTACGATAAGTCCACAGTGCTTCACCTTGTGCTCTATTTCCACTAAAAGATGACAAGCTTTCCCATACACAAACTAATATGGTGACATACCGATAAGAGTCTTGTAAGCAGTACGATACGCCCACAGTGCTTCACTCAATCATAAGGACCAATCCCTTTGATCCGGCCTAACTGTCTTCACCAGGATGTACTTGATTTCCTGGTTGGAAAGCTCCACTTGCCCGCTCGTCTAAGGATGGTAAAGGGGTCACAACCTTGTGTAATACTTGGCAAGCAATCCCCTTAATAATTTGTTGCAAAAGAGAGAACTACCATCACTAATCAATGCTCTCGGAATATCGAATCGACTGAAGACATTCTCATGCATGAATTTAACAACGACCCTGTGATCATTAGTTCTAATCGCTACCGCCTCCACCCATTTAGAAACATAATCAATCCCCACGAGAATATACTCGTAGCTAAAGGAAGGTGAAAAAGGGCCCATGACATCATATCTCGCCTCAACATGGAACCCAATCTTTAACATCGATCACAAGTCTTGCAAAAGACATAGGCATCACGAAATAAAGAGAGCCAAAAGAACCCACACTGAAATACCTTTGTTATCGTTTTTATTGCACTAAAATGACCTCCACATGCTAAAGAATGACAATTTAAGAACATCTTGGAACTCATGATCGGGAACACATCGACGAATAATCTGGTCTAGACAATACTTGAACAACTATGGATCCTCCCAAAAATAACGACGAATCTAAGAAAAGAATCTGTCGTGCTCTTGCTTGATCCACCCCTGTGGTAACTTCCCAATGGTCAAATAGTTCACAATGTCTGCATACCATAACAAAGACCCGTTAGAGACTCCAAATAATTGCTCATCCAGAAAGGATTCACAAATGGGCAATTTATCAAATGAGGAGTCCAATAAAATCCGAGACAGATGATCTGCCACCACATTTTCTGTTCCCTTCTTGTCTTTGATCTCCAAGTCAAACTCTTGCAGCAATAAAATCCACCGAATAAGACGTGGCTTGGTCTCCTTCTTGGCTAACAAGTGCCTCAATGTAGCATGATCAGAATAGACAACCACTTTGGATCCCAAAAGATATGAACGGAATTTGTCTAAGGCAAATACTACTACTAAAAGCTCCTTCTCTGTGGTCGTGTAGTTGATTTGAGCATCATTAAGAGTCTTACAAGCATAGTATATTAGTATATGACATATGGACATTTGTCTTCTCGTTGACCCAAAACAGCCCCTATTGCAAAATTAGAAGCATCACACATGATTTCAAATGGCAAGGACCATTTAGGCGACTGCATGATAGGAGCAAAGGATAGCAAAGATCGTAGTTTCTCGGAGGCGTTCGAACAATCTTCATTAAAAGAGAAAGTAGTATCCTTAGTCAAGAGTTGACATAAGCGTCGAGCAATTTTACTGAAGTCTTTGATGAATCTTTTGTAGAATTTGGCATGGCCTAAGAAAGAACGAACTTGCTTGACGGAAGTAGGAGAAGGCAAATTAGAAATAAGATCAATTTTCGCTTTGTCAACTTCAATGCCATTCTTCGATACCACATGTCCCAGCACAATACCCTCCTTCATCATAAAGTGAATCTTCTCCCAACTAAGGATCAAATTATGGTCTTGACATCTTTAAAGAATAAGTGATAAATTCTGAAAACAGTCTTCAAAAGATAAACCAAAAATTGAGAAGTCATCCATGAAGACTTCCAAAAATTTCTCTACCATGTCGAAAATATGGCCATCATGCACATCTGAAAAATCGTCGGCGCATTACATAACCCAAAGGGCATGCAACAGTAAGCAAAAGTACCAAAAGGACATGTAAAGTTGGTCTTCTCTTAATATTCTGAATCCATAGGCACTTAGTTGTACCCCGAATAGCAATCCAAGGAAGATTAGTAACTATGGTCTACCAACCTCTCGAGAATCTAATCAATGAAGGGAAAAGGAAAGTGATCCTTCCTAGTCTTGGAGTTGAGCTTTCTGTAGTCAATGCAAACACGCCAACCAGTGGTGGTGCATTGTGGAATGAATTATCGTATATAATTTAGAACAATTGTTATGCCAGACTTCTTAGAAACAACTTGAGTACGGCTCACCCAACTTGAGGTATCCCTGTGCTTTGGTGTTCAGATCTCCCATGCTCTAGTGACGTGACTGTCAGGTCATTGACTTGTTGGAATTTTCACGTGTCGCCCTTCTATTAGTGGAGATTTTTTCCTCCACAATTGTGATAGTGAGAAACTGGATAGCGTTTATCTAACGATTATAATTGACAATCAATTATAATTAAGAGTTGATGTTGCTAATATTACTTAGGATTGCCCGATACACAATTATATATTGATGGTGTAGTTTGTTGCATGTTATTATTTATTTTGTTGAGCTATGAGCAAACTCTATTTACTGGATCACCTACTGTTTAAAAAAAAAAAGTGGAAAAAAAACCTCCTACTGTTTAGCAGGTGCAATATTATTGAATTGATTCTTCTTAATACTGATTGACAGATTGAATGTAACTTATTTGTTATAACACTGGTTATTTACACGGATGGCCAATAGACATGCACCTCTAGAGGTGGTGGGCATTCCACCGACTCGACATTCGTCACACTATACTTCCGCCATATAGAGGTCAACTACCTTTTTCCCAACTTAAAATCAACATATCTCTTTACAATTTTTATTTTTCATCATTATATTTGGCATCCGTAAAAATCTCAAGATCAAATCTGTCGTAATAGTTTCAGAGAGCTCAATAACATATAAATGGAGTAATAAAACACATCTCACAAATCATTTTTAAAAGCAAAAATATTTTCTTATATGACAAATGACAAGTACTTTAAATTGAGATTATTATAGACTAGAGAAATAAAAATATTTAATGATATGTTTGGTGAGAATTCTTCATGTCCTCGTAGGATTTCAGCTTAGCTATCCGTATTTATATATTTCACATTATGTCTTCCTTCTTAAGAAGAGTTCGTGTATGCATATAAAACTACTACGTTTGAAACTGATTCTATGCATTCTTTGCATGTACGTTTATGTGTTCTCATATATGTCTTGGCTATTTATTTATTTTTACATGACAGCTTCTAATCTAAAGGAATACTTAAGGTTCTCATGTGGGGGAAAGGAATATTAGAAACTTTACTTAACTAATGGATAGAAGATACAGTCACTTTACTTGGACAAATTATCAAACTTTAGTTGAACATGCCATTTAAAACTAATATATAAACACCTGACTACATGGAAACGACTTAGACATACTTCTTTACATCTTTTCTTTATATATAGGTTATATATTGTACCAATTTATATTTTATCTATAGGAACATATAAGAACGAGCTAATATTTACATGAATTTTGTTTGCAGCATATCTATATAACAAATATAATCTACATACAGCAGGTGTTTTTCAAATATAACAGATCTATATGCAAAGTTTTCATGTATAAATGGATTTTTATCTGTGTTTATGACATAATTAGGTAAATTTGGTAGATATAATACAAGTTCATACCCAAAAATAATAATAATAATAATTTGAAGAGAGCCTACTTCGCAATGAGAATCTGTCTCTCCTACCTTCCCTTTGCTCCTTATTTGTTCTCTCTCTCCTCCTGCAGCTTTCTCTCAATCTGCCTCTGTAATGTTTTCTGAGTTACATTACTTGGACTCGGGTACATGCATCTAAGTGTGGGTACATATCCAAGTGTCATGAATATCAAAATTCTCAAACAAAAGGAGACATGGACCCTACTAATTAATCATATTATCTAATATTTTCATTCAATTTTATAGAATAAGATAGTTCCATTATGTTACATAATGTTTAATATAGGCATTTCACTCGTTTTGAAGCGAGAATATAATAAAATTGAATCATTAGAAATGCCGTTTCGGTGCATGTACAATCAAAAGTGTCGGGCACATATCTCATACCCATGTCCATGCATCCAAACACATGTACTTCAATTACTTTTGAAGTCTCCATGCCACATAGTCTGAATGTAAGTTTCTTATATTATTGATGCCATTGTTTTAACTTTTAAGGGATGGGGTTGCAATTCACTAGTTAATTTAGATTTCCACCATAGAAAGAATTTGAATATCCGTCCTTAAATAAGAATCTCGATCCGGCAATTGTCTGTCATCTCCATTCTTTTAATGCCCCCGGAACTCTTCTTCTAGCCCTTCACTCTCTCTCTTTAAACAACTATTCGAACTCTTCTTCTAGCCCCTCACTTACTCTCTTTAACCAACTAGTCTCCATATCTCAATTAATCATGTGAGCCAAAGTATTGGTTTCTCAAAGGCAAGCAACACCTGATTGTAAAACTAAAAAAAACCCAAAACACAACTTCAATAAACAGAACAGAGAAGAGTAATATTATGTTTTTGTTGTTTCTTCATATGTATATAATAACAGCGTGTTATTAACTCAGACCTAAGATGGGTTGAGTCCACATTGGGCTGCGGATGAGACCTCTGTTCCTGTAACTTTTGGCATCTAACTAGTTGATGACGAAGAAGCTTCTTTCATGGTCCATGGGGGCCTCATTGGTTGGGGTGGGCTAAGCAACAAAGCAATGAAACGTTGACATGCTAGGGCAAATTAGTCTTTTCATGTTTCTATTAAAGACCATTTGACAGTTTGGCCTTATATTTGCACATTTACTATAGTTCGAGAAAGTTATTTACTACAAACGGCTAGTAGTTCAAGATAATTTTTTTTGCACTTTACCCTATCCATTGGAGTTATTAGAGCTATCTTAGCAGGTAATATGAGTTGGTTGATTCATCTGTTTTTGTGGTAATTATATTAGAAGGATGAATGAGATTTATTTATACACCAACCGAACATAGTGTATTGGAGTGAACATAGTGTATTGGAGTCGCATATTCGATAAGATCATCATCGTCATTTTTATCTTAATTCTATGTGAATGTCCGGTCACATGAATTATTTGTTTCCATTCTTTTCTATTACACACCATCTAACCTATTATGTTAAACTTTTTAAAAGCAAATCTAACATGGACGTTAATTTTGGTAGTCCTCTCCATCTTTTACTTTGTATAAAAAAAATTAATTTCTCTCTTCTTACTACCGCATCTTTTCATTCGCACTTTCATAAGTAACCTATCTCTTCTAATAGTCACTTCGACCATCCATCCTAGCATTCGTGTCCTCCAAGTCTACTCCCTCTTATTTTCTCACTAATGGGCACCATTCCTAATTTTTCATTCACACTTGACCTGTATCATAGCATTCTCATTTCTGCTCCATGTTTCTTTTTTCCACAAAAATCTGGCTCCATATAGCATAGTGGACATATTGGATAAGATATCAACATTAAGAAGACAAGAATCCAAATAAAATTAGAAGTCTACCCTAAACAAAGTGTGAAATGGTAGAATGTAGTTGAAAAAGAGAGAAAAGAACAAAGAAAGCTACGTAGTTGAAAAAAGGAGAAGAAGAGTTGCATGAACATAGAAGCGAAACTAGGCAAGTAGAGATCTTACCATCTTTATTTATAATTGTTGCTTGATAATTTCAATTATCTTTAACCCTATAGATTTATAAGTTGACATTTTGATAAATATCAGACCGATATGCATTGGTAAGATCATCCTGTTGGTGTATTCACACAGATATATGTATATAACTAGTTCCTATACGGTAATAGTTTTGATAGGCAGAAATATGTGCATATATAGCATTACATACACATACATATACATATACATATACATACATATATATATATATATATATAGACCAGTATTTTGTAATTCATGGCTGCCATTGGTAGTTCGGGCAGAGGAGAAACATGCAGTGGTTGGACACCTGGAGCTAAAACTAAAACCAATAACCATGACCAAACCATGGATTTCAAGACAAAATAGACAAAGTCATGGTGCATTTTAACGTGCGGTACAGACATATTGATTGTTGTGAAATATATATTTATTGTACAAGGCTTTAAAATTTTTGGAATACTAACATCAGAAACTAAAGCAGAAACATGAGTTGGAATCAAAAGAACACTAGTTTATAACCAAAACATTGATAAAAAAATTCGAGTGAGTTTGTCGTGCTTGTTGACATGGATTTAGATATGTTCTTCTATATGTGCGGCAGACTGATTGTACAAAACTTCAAAAGATCTCGAGATGGTTTTATAGGTGAAGTCTAGGCTGGAAAATGATTTGGAACATAAATAAGAGAAAGTAGAATTATATGGTATGTACGTTTATGTAGTGTAGACCAACAAATGCACCATTAGAAAAATAAAGACTTAAAGACTTCAACACAAGTGTCAGGTCCCATTAAATTGGGCAAGATAGAGATGACAATGAGAAATTAGAAAGTACAATTAAAATTCGTTAATCGGGGTACAGGTCATGACAACTCAGGTCCACGGGTTAGGCTTAAGTTGGATCCGGTTAAAATGCCACCTCTTGTGCAGATTCTCTCTCAAAATCATTTTCATACTAAAAGGACTCACAAAAACGAATTCAATATTCAAAGAGGTCATTCTTCTGATTATTATTTCTAAAGGAACCTCTTCAATATATATAACGAATTCAATATTCAAAGAGGTCATTCGAGAAGAAAATTTATTCTACAAAATATATTCTCCAACCACTCGTAAAATTACTTCTGACAAAAATTTATGCCAAAAGCAACTACAGATTCCGGTTACACATGTCAGTCACACCCAAAAGCAAAACCAGAAAGAGAAAATAATGGCCAAAAGCATAGAAACAGAAATAACTCGGAAAGTTCAAGATCCAAAGACTAACCTATAGAGCAAGGCAATTCATGCAATGGCCGACGTCGAGGTCGTCATAGATACTCACATCCTCGATATCAGCAACAAAATCAGGCTCTCCACCAGACGAAGTGTCATATCTCTGAACTGTGAATATAGTGCAAATGGCAGTTATGCGATCCATAGAAGACCAGAACAAGCAAAGTTTACCACCTCCGATGTGAAACAAATAGCCAGGGTATTTGAATCCCTCAGGCTCAGGCTTAGGCGGGAAAATATCCTTGTCGCTCTGAAAACCACTGACTGGCTTGGTGAACCGTTTACGCTTTAACAAGTCATATGCATAGATGTTGGAGTTAACGCAGCTGTAAAGCACACCATTTACGACCGCTGCCCTCCCAGACCAGTTATCACAAAACCACTCGTCAAACACGTTCCATGACCCGGTGTCTATATTGTAAGAGAAGAAGGTCATTGTTTTACGGGGATGAATCAGAATGCACCTGTTGCCGCAATTATCAGAGAGAAGTGCATGCACAGGTTCTACGATTCTGGCCAGGTAGTGCGGAGGCTCCGGCAACACTTCCCATCTATCCAATGTGGGATCGAGAACCTCTGCGTATGGCAAGTTATCATGGGCTATGTTCATGCCCCCAAAGACATAAATCTTACCAAGGACCACGACAACTGAGGGATCAGATCGGCCAGTGATCATGGAAGGTCCTTCCTTCCAACCCTGGTGGGGGTGAGCAGTATCAAAATAGAACACCCTAGCATGATAGGTGGAATGAGGGGAAAGGCCACCAATGAGGTAGATTCGAGAGCCAAAGGCCACTGAAGTGAACAAATTAGGAACTTCGGGAGGTATAGTCTCGATAGCTAGAGACAAAGAGAACGATGAAGAAGAAGAATTATATTTACCATGCTCCTCCTTTAAGTCAATGGTATACCATTTGAAGCCAGAAGATCTACTCTCAAAAGTTTTCACACAAAAATATATAGACTTGTTGATCTTATTTGATGATGATGAGGAGGAGGAGTTCTCGTTATTCCTCTGCGGCACCACCTGATCATCATCCAGGGGAATCCATGACCATCCGGACAAGGAAGAAGATCGCAGCTTTTCTGTCTCTTCATCTAACATATCGCCTCGCTTAGGTAATTGCCACCCGATAATTGACTCCAATGCACGATTACTAAACATTGTTCCATATTGAAAAGGTCTCATCCATTCCTCTTGCTCACTTGCGTCAAGGTACTTTTTTCGACCACCAGGCTGATAAATAAACACCTTTGCCTTCTCTCCTTTCCTTAAAACTAATAATAATAATAAATAAATAAAAACTGCAGCATTGGTGTTTTGGATATACAATAAACGAAAAAAAAAAATCAACAACAGAAACACTTACTCTTCCTATTTGACCAGTCTGCATCTACCGCAATTGCATCGATGACAGACATTATTTCACTCCCCCGATAAACAAACGCCTTCGTCTCCTTTGTTTGCCCTAACCAAAGAAAAGAAAAAATGAAGCATTGGTATTTGAAACTTGCAGATCTATATATATATATATCTGTTTCTCTAATGTATTCCTATTTTTCAAAAAAAAATCAGCCCTGAATCTGCTACAAAAAAATAAACAAATAAAAATCTCTAAAGCATTTAATTTTCCTAGGGTTCAATAATACATCGATCACCGCGTATACAAGACAGAGGATGATACTGGAAAAACATGCGTGTGTGTGTACAAGAGTAAGTAAGAAAGCTCTTTATGTAGGTATGTATCTGTACAATCACCTCAACAAAAGTGACGGAGATGCCGAGGTGTGAGATAAAAACCATCTGTCAAAGGTATAGGCTTC
Source organism: Cornus controversa (assembly GCA_026545225.1). Taxonomy (NCBI): domain Eukaryota; kingdom Viridiplantae; phylum Streptophyta; class Magnoliopsida; order Cornales; family Cornaceae; genus Cornus; species Cornus controversa. The sequence continues at coordinate 66,692,629 of CM048848.1, read as the reverse complement.
TCGTCAGAGATAGAGACCTCAAGAAAAGTGACAGAGATGCCGAGATGTGAGATAAAAACTGTCTGTCGAAGGTATAGGCGTATGGGCTTCTCGTCAGATATAGAGATGAAGGTGGAGGTCCTGTCCTGAGTGTTTCATGTCAGAGGAAGGAAGATGAGGGAAGGAGTTTAGGGTTAGGATGAGTTGTTTATATACTAAGAGCTTTATCTGCTACTTGCATGCTAACAAACATCACCTACTTACCTTTCAGGGAAAACCACAAGCCTCAGTCCAGTTGCAAACATGACTTGTCAAGAAAAACATATCTTCTCTGTGGGTTCGACAAATATTTTCAATCAGTCATCACATGTATGCTAAAATTCAACGAGTAGATCCACATGGCTTCACTAAAAACAAATAAATTACTTGACCATTTAAAGACCATAGATATTAAATTTGCCAATATTGATACTAAATCATAATGCACAAAAAGACAAGAATTTTATGTTTAATCCAAATGAAAATACAATGAGACTGAGGAACTAGTAGGAAAAATCAGGATACTAAAAGTGCAAAGGAGACTGCTAACGAAGCCTCGACGTGTGATACCTTGACTACAAGAAGTAGACAAAGACAACAATCTTGTTAGAGAAACACTAGGGGGTTAAAGTCCAAGGAAACAAGCAAAGACGGAGGATCCATTCAGATTGAAAGCTTAAAATGAAAGAGTTTTCAATGTGGCTTTTAAAGGAAGACACCTGACTTCACCTGGAATAGCACGTGGCTTGCAAAAGCTCTTTATAAGGTGGCTTTCTTTGCTTGGATTACAGCATTAGAGGTAACACTACTGGCAATCTAAAGCAAACGAATTATAGGACTGCCAACTAGTGTCGTTGACGTAGAGAATAGATATACATAAGAGAATTTCCCATCTTCACAAGCATTGCACATCATCATAAGGGAGTTCTGGTTCATAAAACTTCGGGTTTTTCAAGATTGTTTCGGTCATGCCTGGGATGGTGGTTAATAGATTGTGATGCCGGAGAGGATGCCAATTGAAGCATAGGGTGAGGATGGCAAGGAATGTGTTCTCACTCGGCCAAATGTGGTGTATTCGAGTCCTCTGCATTTATATTATTCTGTAAATTTTTCTCAACCAACAAGAGTTCCTTTAGACTTTTGGTGATTGTATGGTACGTGGGTTGTGACATAGCTTTTGGCCCATACAGTGAGATTTGCTTGTAGAAAAATCATAAAAAGTATACGAAATAAAGCTAGATCATTAGTTAACATATCAAAATCCCATCTCCAGTCAATATTTAAATAAACTGAATAAAAAAATGTAAAGGAAAAAAGACCAGTGATAAATTGTAATATGAAAAGAAAAAACAAAGTATCACAACCAATAGATTGACCAAAAGAATAAATACACATACTGTGAAATATGACGATACCAAAATAACAAAGAGAAGTGAATAAATATAAGCCACAATCACTAGGAATAGGTTTATTCGAGAAGAAAATTTATTCTACAAAATATATTCTCCAACCACTCGTAAAATTACTTCTGACAAAAATTTATGCCAAAAGCAACTACAGATTCCGGTTACACATGTCAGTCACACCCAAAAGCAAAACCAGAAAGAGAAAATAATGGCCAAAAGCATAGAAACAGAAATAACTCGGAAAGTTCAAGATCCAAAGACTAACCTATAGAGCAAGGCAATTCATGCAATGGCCGACGTCGAGGTCGTCATAGATACTCACATCCTCGATATCAGCAACAAAATCAGGCTCTCCACCAGACGAAGTGTCATATCTCTGAACTGTGAATATAGTGCAAATGGCAGTTATGCGATCCATAGAAAACCAGAACAAGCAAAGTTTACCACCTCCGATGTGAAACAAATAGCCAGGGTATTTGAATCCCTCAGGCTCAGGCTTAGGCGGGAAAATATCCTTGTCGCTCTGAAAACCACTGACTGGCTTGGTGAACCGTTTACGCTTTAACAAGTCATATGCATAGATGTTGGAGTTAACGCAGCTGTAAAGCACACCATTTACGACCGCTGCCCTCCCAGACCAGTTATCACAAAACCATTCATCAAACACCTTCCATGACCCGGTGTCTATATTGTAAGAGAAGAAGGTCATTGTTTTACGGGGATGAATCAGAATGCACCTGTTGCCGCAATTATCAGAGAGAAGTGCATGCACAGGTTCTACGATTCTGGCCAGGTAGTGTGGAGGCTCCGGCAACACTTCCCAACTATCCAATGTGGGATCGAGAACCTCTGCGTATGGCAAGTTATCATGGGCTATGTTCATGCCCCCAAAGACATAAATCTTACCAAGGACCACGACAACTGAGGGATTAGATCGGCCAGTGATCATGGAAGGTCCTTCCTTCCAACCCTGGTGGGGGTGAGCAGTATCAAAATACAACACCCTAGCATGATAGGTGGAATGAGGGGAAAGGCCACCAATGACGTAGATTCGAGAGCCAAAGGCCACTGCAGTGAACAAATTGGGAACTTCGGAAGGCATAGTCTCGATAGCTAGAGACAAACAGAACGATGAAGAAGAAGAATTATATTTACCATGCTCCTCCTTTTTTTTTTGTTTTTTTGATAAGTCAATGGTATACCATTTGAAGCCAAAAGATCTACCCTCAAAAGTTTTCAAACAAAAATATATAGACTTGTTGATCTTATTTGATGATGATGAGGAGGAGTTCTCGTTATTCCTCTGCGGCACCACCTGATCATCATCCAGGGGAATCCATGACCATCCGGACAAGGAAGAAGATCGCAGCTTTTCTGTCTCTTCATCTAACACATCGCCTCGCTTAGGTAATTGCCACCCGATAATTGACTCCAATGCACGATTACTAAACATTGTTCCATATTGAAAAGGTCTCATCCATTCCTCTTGCTCACTTGCGTCAAGGTACTTTTTTCGACCACCAGGCTGATAAATAAACACCTTTGCCTTCTCTCCTTTCCTTAAAACTAATAATAATAATAAATAAATAAAAACTGCAGCATTGGTGTTTTGGATATACAATAAACGGAAAAAAAAAATCAACAACAGAAACACTTACTCTTCCTATTTGACCAGTCTGCATCTACCGCAATTGCATCGATGACAGACATTTTTTCACTCCCCCGATAAATAAACGCCTTCGTCTCCTTTGTTTGCCCTAACCAAAGAAAAGAAAAAATGAAGCATTGGTATTTGAAACTTGCAGATCTATATATATATCTGTTTCTCTAATGTATTCCTATTTTTCAAAAAAAAATCAGCCCTGAATCTGCTACAAAAAATAAACAAATAAAAATCTCTAAAGCATTTAATTTTCCTAGGGTTCAATAATACATCGATCACCGCGTATACAAGACAGAGGATGATACTGGAAAAACATGCGTGTGTGTGTACAAGAGTAAGTAAGAAAGCTCTTTATGTAGGTATGTATCTGTACAATCACCTCAACAAAAGTGACGGAGATGCCGAGGTGTGAGATAAAAACCATCTGTCGAAGGTATAGGCTTCTCGTCAGAGATAGAGACCTCAAGAAAAGTGACAGGGATGCCGAGATGTGAGATAAAAACTGTCTGTCGAAGGTATAGGCGTATGGGCTTCTCGTCAGATATAGAGATGAAGGTGGAGGTCCTGTCCTGAGTGTTTCATGTCAGAGGAAGGAAGATGAGGGAAGGAGTTTAGGGTTAGGATGAGTTGTTTATATACTAAGAGCTTTATCTGCTACTTTCTTGTGCATGCTAACAAACATCACCTACTTACCGATCAGATTGAAACAAAAATAGGAGCAAAACTTCAATCAAGTTTCACGAGAATACAAAACCTCTGTTTCAGGCCAAAGTTCCAATCAACACAACACAATATATGTATAATACATGGTAAATTGCAAAAAAAAAAAAACAAAACCTTGATATTTAAAATATTGCATATAACACCCTCATAGTTCAAAAAACACCCTCTAGTATGAAAACAGTGCAAATGAGGGCTTACTGTTACTTTGCCGTTAACAGAGTAAATTGACCCAAATGCCCTTATTTAATACGAGTTAAAAACACCCCTCGATTATACATATTGTGCATATAACCTTCTAAATTTCTTTATACTTTTTTTATTCTTAATTTTTTTATTGGACAATGAAACTTTGTGTAACTTGCCTGCCTCGTCAGAAACTGGCTTTTGCTGCACTTCTTCATCAGGCAAAGGAGCCCTACCCTGCAAGGCTGGTTCCTTCACACTTGTTGATCCAAGTGCAGCTTCAGAAACATCTGCAACTTTTGCATTCCAATGATGTGTCAATTAACAATAGAGATTTGCAATGCATAAGACACTAAAATCCGAACTACAATAAATTAACAAACCAAAGAGGATCTAATCAACGTAACACAATATGATAGATATATATATATATATATATATAGGTAAAGTGCAAAAAACGCCCCTTGATATTTAAAATATTGCATATAACACCCTCGTAGTTTAAAAAACACCTCGTAGTATGAACACAGTGCAAATGAGGGCTTACTGTTACTTTGACGCAAAGGAGTAAATGGCCAACTAAGTATCGGAAAATCAAAGACTAAAGATGTGTCAATTAAAAATAGAGATTTGCAACGCATAAGACACTAAATTCCGTACTACAATAAATTAACAAACCAAAGAGGATCCAATCAACGTAACACATAAGATATATTTATATATATATATGGGTAAAGTGCAAAAAGCACCCCTTGATATTTAAAATATTGCGTATAACACCCTCATAGTATGAAAACAGTGCAAATGAGATCTTACTGTTACTTTACCGCAAAGGAGTAAATGGCCAACAAGTTGAAGTATTCGAGAATTAATGCATTCCATAAGGAAATAAAAGTCCAAATCTAATTACCTCATCATTGGACTACAACTGGTAGACTTGTTAAAAATATTAATCAAGCAATGCAGGAGCCAGGAGTGAGGCTGAACATATATACATTCCAAAATATGAATATCAATATATTTTAATTTTGTAACTAATATTCTTCTTATATGTAATTTTAGAAACCAGTGGTCCAACTGTGCTTCTGGAATTTAAGGAAACACTTGAAATTACAGATGCTAATAAGCTATTGAAATCAATTGTTGTATTGGGGAACTGGTATATAGTCCTAAAATGTGGAGATACAAAGATGCCTTTGAGCTTAATTACCAACACCGTGAATATGGTCAGTCTCCAGACATGCAATGTAGCCATCAATCATATTGTCATAATTGTAAATGCTAGAAACCTTAGTACTCAAAATAATGTTTCCTTTTCAATTCTGTGATAGAAGTCTTTTGGCGTTGTTGAGATGAAATAATAATAATAAACTGAAGCATTGGTATTTTGAAATTTAATAACAGAATCACTTACTCTTCAAATATGCCTCTTGTGCATCATTGATGACAGACATTTGTTCACTCCCCTGATAAACAAACGACTTCGTCTCCTTTGATAGCCCTAACCAAAGAAAAATTAATGCAGCATTCGTATTTGAAATTTGCAGATCTATATAAATCTGTTTCACAAATGTCTTCCTATTTTTCGAGAAAAAAAAAACAAAAAACAGCCCCAAATCCGCTAAAACAAAAAATCTAAAGCATTTAATTTTCCTAGGGTTCGATCATACATCGATTATCATGTATACAAAACAGAGAATGATAATGGAAAAACGCGCGCGTGTGTCTACGTGAGTATGTGAGAAAGCTCGAGGTAGGTGTGTATGTATCTGTAGAATCACCTCAACAAAAGTGATGGAGATGCGTCTGTCTAAGTTATAGGCTTCTCGTCGGGGATAGAGATGAAGGTGTAGGTCCTGTCCTGAGTGTTTCACGTCGTAGGAAGGAAGATGAGGGATGGAAATTAGGGTTAGGATGAGTTGTTTATATACTAGAACTTTATCTGCTACGTTGCGGTGCATGCTAACAAAGATGTGGACTGGGATCCTCTGCCGTAACGGGTCGTGCTGTTCCAGTGCGGTAGAGGAAACGACGGCGTTTGGTATAGTTTAAAAAAAAAAATCTAGACAGCTTCCGTTTGGCTTCTTTTGCTTCCGTTATCCTTCTTTTATATTATATTAATATAATATTTTTGTCTCAGTTTGCTAAAGTTATATATTCGTACCTCTGTGTGTGTGTATATATATATATATATATATATATACATGATTTTCATTTTTTTCCTTTTCACTTAAAGGTCCATAACTTTTAGTACAAATATTTTTTGATGAAACTAATTTTGTTAAATATAATATTTCAAGAGCTTCAATTTGAGTATAACTTAGGCTATCTTTTAACTTAAGACAAAAAAATTATTATTTTTTCAATTCAAGTATACACACTTAAAAGGTATTTTCATAACTTTAAATTCATTTTACATGCAATTAAAATGTTTTCTTCACACACTTAAAACATATACATTGTAATTTTTTTTTAAATGTTTATAAAAAAAATTGAGCTTAAACGTTTCTAAACAATTAGAAAAAAAATAAAAAATTATTTATTTTCAGTGGATGAAAATTATTGCAAGTGTGTGAAAAAATATTTTAAATAGGTAGAAATGCACAAAAAATCATAAAAGAATTATATTCGCATTCTTTATGCTCATTTTTTCTCACTTTTCACACTTTTAAAGTGTTTTACACACATTTAAAGTAATTTTTCACATATTTAAAGTACTTTTTTATACACGTAAAACAAATACTTTTTTATGTTTTCTCTTTCCAATTTTTTTAGGAACTCTTAACCATATATTAAAAATGATTTTGCACAAAAAATTCTTAAAAATTTATATTCACATTTTTTAATCTCAATATTTTTCACTTTCCCCACTTTTAAAGTACATTCCACACACTTAGAACAAATATTTTGTTTTTTATTTTTTTCTTTCCTATTTTTTTAAAAACTCTTAGGGATATTTAAGGGTTGTATTTGCACAAACAAATCATAAAAAATTATATTCCCATTTTTTATGCTCATTTTTTTTCTCACTTTCCACACTTTTAAAGTACTTTCCACACATTTAAAGTACTTTTTCACACACCTAAAACGAATACTTTTTTTATGTTTTTTCTTTCCAATTTCTTTAGGAACTCTTAGCCATATATGAAATATGTTTTTGCACAAAAAATTCAACAAAATTTATATTCACATTTTTTAATCTCAATTTTTTTCACTTTCCACGCTTTTAAAATACATTCCACACACTTAGAACAAATACTTTTTTTATTTTTTTCTTTCCTATTTTTTTAAGAACTCTTAGGCATATTTAAGGGTTGTATTTGCACAAAAAAATCATAAAAAATTATATTCACATTTTTATGGTATTTTTTTCTCACTTTCCACACTTTTAAAGTACTTTCCATACATTTATAGTAGTTTTCCACACATTTAAAGTACTTTTCCACACACCTAAAATAAATACTTTTTTATGTGTTTTCTTTCCAATTTTTTTAGGAACTCTTAGCCATATATGAAATATGTTTTTGCACAAAAAATTCATCAAAATTTGTATTCACATTTTGTAATCTCAATTTTTTTCACTTTCCACACTTTTAAAATACATTCCACACACTAAGAACAAATACTTTTTTATTTTTTTCTTTCCTATTTTTTTAAGAACTCTTAGGCATATTTAAGGGTTGTATTTGGACAAAAAAATCAGAAAAAATTATATTCACATTTTTTATGCTCATTTTTTTCTCACTTTTCACACTTTTAAATTACTTTCCACACATTTAAAGTACTTTTCCACACACCTAAAACAAATATTTTTTTATGTTTTTTCTTTCCAATTTTTTTATGAACTCTTAGCCATATAATAAAAATGATTTTGCACAAAAAATTCATAAAAATTTATATTCACATTTTTTAATCTCAATTTTTTTCACTTTCTCCACTTTTAAAGTACATTCCACACACTTAGAACAAATACTTGTTTTAGTTTTTTCTTTCCTATTTTTTTAAAAACTCTTAGGCATATTTAATGGTTGTATTTGCACAAAAAAATCATAAAAAATTATATTCACTTTTTTTATGCTCATTTTTTTTCTCACTTTCCACACATTTATATTAGTTTTTTCACACATTTAAAGTACTTTTCCACACACCTAAAACAAATACTTTTTTATGTGTTTTCTTTCCAATTTTTTTAGGAACTCTTAGCCATATATCAAATATGTTTTTGCACAAAAAATTCATCAAAATTTATATTCACGTTTTTTAATCTCAATTTTTTTCACTTTCCACACTTTTAAAATACATTCCACACACTTAGAACAAATACTTTTTTTATTTTTTTCTTTCCTATTTTTTTAAGAACTCTTAGACATATTTAAGGGTTGTATTTGCACAAACAAATCATAAAAAATTATATTCACATTTTTTATGCCCATTTTTTTCTCACTTTCCACACATTTAAAGTAGTTTTTCACACATTTAAAGTAGTTTTCCACACACCTAAACAAAATACTTTTTTATGTCTTTTATTTCCAATTTTTTTAGGAACTCTTATTCATATATGAAAGATGTTTTTGCACAAACAATTTATAAAAAAATATATTAACATTTTTTAATCTCATTTTTTTTCACTTTCCACATTTTTAAAGTACTTTCCACACACTTAAAACAAATAAATTTTTTTAGGACCTTTTAAGCAAATTTAAATGACGTATTTGCACAAAAAAATTATAAAAATTTAAATTCACATTTTTTGGACTAATCGTTTCCTCACTTTCCACATTTTTAAAGTCGTTTTCACACATTTAAAGTACTTTTCCACACCCCTAAAACAATACTTTTTTATGTATTTTCTTTCTAATTTTCATAAGAACTCTTAGCCATATATGAAAGATGTTTTTGCACAAAAAATTCATAAAAAATTATATTCACATTTTTTAATCTCTTTTTTTTTCACTTTCCACACTTTTAAAGTAGTTTCACGCACTTAAAACAAATAATTTTTTTTATTCTTTTATTTTTAATTTTTTTAGGACCTCTTAAACGTATTTGAAGGATGTATTTTACAAAAAAATCATAAAAATTTAAATTCACATTTTTTAGGCTAATTGTTTCCCCATTTTCTACACTTTTAAAGTAGTTTTCACACATTTTTTTCACACATTTAAAATACTTTTCCACACACCAAAAACAAACACTTTTGTATGTGTTTTCTTTCCAATTTTTTTAGGAACTCTTAGCTATATATGAAAGATGTTTTTGCACAAAAAATTCATAAAAATTTATATTCACATTTTTTAATCTCATTTTTTTTCATTTTCCACGCTTTTAAAGTAGTTTCCACACAGTTAAAACAAATAATTTTTTTTTATTTTTTTCTTTCGAATTTTTTTAGGAACTCTTAAACATATTTGAATGATGTATTTGCACAAAAAAATCATAAAAATTTAAATTCACATTTTTAGGCTCATTTTTTTTCACTTTCCACTCTTTTAAAGTAGTTTCACACATTTAAAGTACTTTTCCACAAATTTAAAGTACTTCTCCACACATCTAAAACAAATACTTTTTTATGTTTTTTCTTTTCAATTTTTTAGAACTCTTAGCCATATATGAAAGATGTTTTTGCACAAAAAAATTATAAAAAATTATATTCACATTTTTTAATCTCATTTTTTTTCACAATCCACACTTTTAAAGTACTTTTCCACACACCTAAAACAATATTTTTTTTTTGTTTTTTCTTTCCAATTTTTTTAGGAACTCTTAGCCATATATGAAAGATGTTTTTGCACAAAAAATTCATAAAAATTTATATTCACATTTTTTAATCTCATTTTTTTTCAATTTCCACACTTTTAAAGTACTTTTCACACACTTAAAACAAATAATTTTTTTTATTTTTTCCTTTCAAATTTTGTTAGGACTCTTAAGGATATTTGAAGGATGTATTTGCACAAAAAAAATCATAAAAATTTTAATTCACATTTTTTAGGCATATTGTTTCGTCACTTTCTACACTTTTAAAGTAGTTTCCAAATATTTAAAGTACTTTTCCACACACCTAAAACAAATATTTTTTTATGTGTTTTATTTCCAATTTTTTTTGGAACTCTTAGCCATATATGAAAGATGTTTTTGCACAAAAAATTTATAAAAATTATATTCACATTTTTTAATATCATTTTTTTTCACTTTCCACACTTTTAAAGTAATTTTCACACACTTAAAACAAATAATTATTATTTTTTAAGTGTGTGAAAGAAAAAAATAAAAAAATTATTTTGTTTAAGTGTGTGTAAATTACTTTAAAAGTGTGAAAAGTGAAAAAAATTGAGATTAAAAAATGTGAATATAAATTTTTATAAATTTTTTTGTGCAAAAATATCTTTCATATATGACTAAGTGTTCCTAAAAAAATTGGAAAGAAAAAACATAAACACCTATTTGTTTTAGGTGTGTGGATAAGTACTTTAATTGTGTGGTAAAGTACTTTAAATGTGTGAAAAGTACTTTAAAAGTGTGAAAAGTGAGAAAAAAATCGTCTAAAAAATGTTAATTTAAATTTTTATGTTTTTTTGTGTGCAAATAAATCCTTCAAATATGCTTAAGAGGTCCTAAAAAAATAAAAAAAATTTATTTGTTTTAAGAGTGTGAAAATTACTTTAAAAGTGTGGAAAGTGAAAAAAAATGTGAATATAATTTTTTATAAATTTTTTGTGCAAAAACATCATTCATATATGGCTAAGAGTTCTTTAAAAAATTGGAAGGAAAAAACATAAAAAAATATTTGTGTTAGGTATGTGAAAAAGTACTTTAAATGTGTGGAAACTACTTTAAAAGTGTGGTAAGAGAGAAAAAAATGAGCCTAAAAAATGTGAATTTAAATTTTTATGTTTTTTTTGTGCAAATAAATCTTTCAAATATGCTTAAGAGGTCCTAAAAAAATTTATTTGTTTTAAGTGTGTGGAAATTACTTTAAAAGTGTGGAAAGTGAAAAAAATGAGATTAAAAATTGTGAATATAATTTTTTATAAATTTTTTGTGCAAAAACATCTTTCATATATGGCTAAGAGTTCCAAAAAAAATTGGAAAGAAAACACATAAAAAAATATTTGTTTTAGGTGTGTGAAAAAATACTTTAAAAGTATGAAAAGTGAGGAAACAATATGCCTAAAAAATGTGAAGTAAAATTTTTATAATTTTTTTGTGCAAATACATCCTTCAAATATCCTCAAGAGTCCTAACAAAATTTGAAATAAAAAAATTATTTGTTTTAAGTGTGTGAAAATGACTTTAAAAGTGTGGAAATTGAAAAAAATGAGATTAAAAAATGTGAATATAAATTTTTTGAAATTTTTTGTGCAAAAACATCTTTCATATATGGTTAAGAGTTTCTAAAAAAATTGGAAAGAAAAAACAAAAAAAAAAATTGTTTTAGGTGTGTGGAAATATACTTTAAAAGTGTGGAAAGTGAAAAAAAATGAGATTAAAAAATGTAAATATAAATTTTTATGATTTTTTTGTGCAAAAACATCTTTCATATATAAATAAGAGTTTCTAAAAAAATTGGAAAGAAAACACATAAAAAAGTATTTGTTTTAGGTGTGTGAAAAAGTATTTTAAATGTGTGGAAACTACTTTAAAAGTATGAAAAATGAGGAAACCATTAGCCTAAAAAATGTGAATTTAAATTTTTATGATTTTTTGTATAAATACATCTTTCAAATATGCTTAAGAGGTCCTATAAAAATTCAAAATAAAATAATAAAAAAAGTATTTGTTCTAAGTGTGTGGAATGTACTTTAAAAGTGGGGAAAGTGAAAAAAATTGAGATTAAAAAATGTGAATATAAATTTTTATGATTTTTTTGTGCAAAATCATTTTTAATATATGACTAAGAGTTCATAAAAAAATTGGAAAGAAAAAACATAAAAAAATATTTGTTTTAGGTGTGTGGAAAAGTACTTTAAATATGTGTAAAACTATTTTAAATGTGTGGAAAGTACTTTTGACTGGATTTTTGAACAAAAATTGAACTATGTGATATTTGTCAATTTGACAAATTTGTTGCATTAGATTAGAAGTGTGGAAAGTGAGAAAAAAATGAGGATAAAAAATGTGAATATAATTTTTTATGATTTTTTTGTGCAAATACAACCCTTAAATATGCCTAAGAGTTCTTAAAAAAATAAAAAAGTATTTGTTATAAGTGTGTGGAATGTATTTTAAAAGTGCGAAAAGTGAAAAAAATTGAGATTAAAAAATGTGAATATAAATTTCGATGACTTTTTTTGTGCAAAAACATATTTCATATATGGCTAAGAGTTCCTAGTGATGTTGTTTTAAAATTGTTAAATAACTCGCAAGTGTACGAATCTATTAAAGTATAGTTCGGCAAGAACGAGGTCGAACCCAAGGGAATGCTTTGAGAAGAAAAACTAACGCAAATTCAAATTAATTTAAAACTAATCTAGTTTAAATAAAAGTTGATTGATTTGAGATAAATTAAACTAACATGTAAATAAAATAATACTATTGAAATCAAACAGAGAAAATAACTAAGGTTTCGGATTCCACCACCATTAAATCCATGAAGTTTCTAATATTCATTTATTAATTCCCAAAGTTAGAGTAGCAATCAAGAAATCAATCTATTACTTACTCAAGATTTAACAATAAAGCACTATGAAAAATATATTAAAAGGTAGATTTTCCTTCGCTTCACTAGTGTAAAATTCTAAGCATCCTATGTATCCAATTTAATGAAAAACATAAGATCAAAGATTATCACTTTTAAGAAATACAAACCCAAGCTTAGATTAATTATAATATTTTCTAACTACCACATATACATGATATAGATGGTGAAAGAACTATAAAATAATTAATCACAAGAAGCGAAAATCATAAGAATTTAAATCATACACATGGGAATCAATTAATTAACAAAAGAACTTCACTTCATTAATGGAGGTTTCCTCCTCAACCTTAGTTGAGGAGTTTAGTTACACATGATAGAAGAAGAAGATAACAAAATAATAAAAGACATAATGAATAAATAAAACCCGGATTGTCTCTGTCTTCTCTGTCTTGGCCTCCACTTCTTTTCTCCTCTCTCAAAACAGCCTCCAATTCACCTCTTTATACCCCAAGAGAATGCATAAAGTCCTAATCCAATTAGGAGATAAAGTCCTAATCCAATTAGGAGAAAATTAGGGCTTTCCCGCAGCCCTAAATAGGTATATTTTTCTGCTGACATTCGGTCCAAGTTTTGACCTAGTAGAAGTCCGATTCACGAAATTTACGTGAAATACAAAAGTGTTCAGAATCGAATTTCGTTCAACCTATGTGAGAATTAAGTCGAATTGACCCTCGGAAATAAGCTTTTCAGTCCACTTTCCAAAACGGGATTAAAACTAGATTAAGTGTAGAATTGGGCTTCAGGCCCGTAATCTTCTTAAGCAGTTGTAATTCTCTTGAACCTCTTCCTTGGGCTGATTTGAGTTGAAATATGGAGTTGAATGGACCCATTAGATATAGGCTTCATATAACCTTCTTGGATATCATCTTTAAAAGCCCAAAATCATGGTTTTATCTGAAATAATCATTAAGGCACTGAAAAAGACAGAAAATACAAAAACAGAGTAAAATCACATATAACCTATCACTAAGAGAATAAAATATGCAAATTAAGAGGCTAGAATGCGTAACATTCAACACCGATCACCTACAAAAATTGGAAAGAAAACACATAAAAAAGTATTTGTTTTAGGTGTGTGAAAAAGTACTTTAAATGTGTGAAAAACTACTATAAATGTGTGGAAAGTACTTTAAAAGTGTGGAAAGTGATAAAAAAAAATGAGCATAAAAAATGTGAATATAAATTTTTATGATTGTTTTTTGCAAAAACATCCTTCATATATGCCTAAGAGTTCCTAAAAAAATTGGAAAGAAAAAACATGTGAAAGTATTTGTTTTAGGTTTGTGGAAAAGTACTATAAAAGTGTGAAAAAGTAATTTAAATGCGTGGAAAGTACTTTAAAAGTGTGGAAAGTGAGAAAAAAAATTAGCCTAAAAAATATGAATATAAATTTTTATATATTTTTTGTGTAAATTCATCCTTCAAATATGCCTAAGAGTTCATAAAAAAATTGGAAAGAAAAAAATCAAAAAAAGTATTTGTTTAAAGTGTGTGAAAAATACTTTAAAATGGAGGAAAATGAAAAAAAATGTGATTAAAAATGTGAATATAAATTTTTATGATTGTTTTGTGCAAAAACATCATTCATATATGCCTATGAGTTCCTAAAAAAATTGTAAAGAACAAACATAAGAAAGTATTTGTTTTAGGTGTGTGGAGAATTACTTTAAATGTGTGAAAAAATACTTTAAATGTGTGGAAAGTACTTTAAATGTGTGAAAAGTTTGAAAAAAGTTAGCCAAAAAAATGTGAATATAAATTTTATATATTTATTTATGCAAATTCATCCTTCAAATATGCCTAAGAATTCATAAAAAAATTGGAAAGACAAAAGTCAAAAAAAGTATTTGTTTTAAGTGTGTGGAAAGTACTTTAAAAGGATTGAAAATGAAAAAAAGAATGAGATTAAAAATGTGAATATAAATTTTTATGATTGTTTTGTGCAAAAACATCCTTCATATATGCCTAAGAGTTCCTAAAAAAATTGGAAATAAAAAAATCAAATAAAGTATTTGTTTTAAGTGTGTGAAAAGTACTTTAAAAGTGTGGAAAGTGAAAAAAAATGATATTAAAAAATTTGAATATAAATTTTTCTGAATTTTTTGTGCAAAAACATACTTCATATATGCCCAAGAGTTCCTAAAAAAATTGGAAAGAACAAATATAAAAAAGTCTTTGTTTTAGATGTGTGGAAAAGTACTTTAAATGTGTGGAATACACTTTAAAAGTGTGGAAAGTCAGAAAAAGTGAGCCTAAAAAATGTGAAAATAATTATTTATGATTTTTTTGTGCAAATACATCCTTAAAATGTGCCTAAGAGTTTCTAAAAAAATTGGAAACAAGAAAATAAAAAAATACTTTTGTTTTAAGATCGTGGAAAGTACTTTAAAAGTGTGGAAAGTGAAAAACAAATTAGATTAAAAAATGTGAATATAAATTTTTATGAATTTTTTGTGCAAAAACATCCTTCATATATGTCTAAGAGTTCTAAAAAAATTCTAAAGAAAAAATAAAAAAAAATATTTGTTTTAGGTGTGTGGAGAAGTACTTTAAATATGCGAAAAAATACTTTAAATGTGTGGGAAATGAGAAACAAATTAGCCTAAAAATTGTGAATTTAAATTTTATATATATATTTTTTTGCAAATTCATCCTTCAAATTTGCATAAGAGTTCATAAAAAAATTGGAAAAAAAATTAAAAAAAAGTATTTGTTTTAAGTGTGTGGAAATTACTATAAAAGTGTGGAAAGTGAGAAACATGAGATTAAAAATTTTGAACATAAATTTTTATGATTTATTTTTGCAAAAACATCTTTTATATATGCCTAAGAGTTTTAAAAAAATTGGAAAGAAAAAACATAAAAGAGTTTGACTTGGAGATCAAAGACAAGAAGGGAACAGAAAAACGTGGTGGCTAACAAATGCCTCAATGTAACATGATCAGAATAGACAACCACCTTGGATCCCAAAAGATATAAACGGAATTTGTCTAAGGCAAATACTACTAAAGTCTTCATCAAAAGAGAAAGTAGTATCCTTAGTCAAGAGTTGACAAAAGCGTCGAGCAATTATACTAAAGTCTTTGATGAATCTTTTGTAGAATTTGGCATGGCCTAAGAAAGAACGAACTTGCTTGACGGAAGTAAGAAGAGGTAAATTAGAAATAAGATCAATTTTTGCTTTGTTAACTTCAATGCCATTCTTCGATACCACATGTCCCAGCGCAATACCCACCTTCATCATAAAGTGAATCTTCTCCCAACTAAGGATCAAATTCTGGTCTTGACATCTTTGAAGAATAAGTGATAAATTATGTAAACAGTCTTCAAAAGATAAACCAAAACCGAGAAGACATCTATGAAAACTTTCAAAAATTTCTCTACCATGTCAAAAATATGGCCATCATGCACATCTGAAAAGTCGTCGGCGCATTACATAACACGAAGGGCATACGACAGTAAGCAAAAGTACCAAAATGACATGTAAATGTGATCTTCTGGATCCATAGCCACTTGATTGTACCCCGAATAGCTATCCAAGAAATAGTAGTAGCTATGGCCTGCCAACCTCTCAAGAATCTGCTTAATGAAGGGAAGAGGAAAGTGATCCTTCCTAGTCTTGGAGTTGAGCTTTCTGTAGTCAATGTAAACACGCCAACTAGTAACTAAGAAAACTTTGGGAGAGAGTGATTAAACAATAACTAAGACTAGATTAGTGGTCTCAGTTTTGAATGACTTTAATTTCCACCATATCCAACAGTTGTCCCTCGTGACCAAAAGGTTTAACTCTTTCCATTTCTTCATGTGCATTGATCATCACCTTTTTCTTCTTCGTATTCTCTAAGCACGGATACAGACACAGGACACGAGAATAGCACAACACGGACACGACAACACGACAAATCTAAAAAAAATACTACAAAGGAAAAGTCACAATAATAATAATAATAATATAATATATATAAATAATAATTTTTGGTCATTTTGTCCATCTAATCATTCATGAATAAAACCACTCATTTGGAGCTTAGAGCTTGATGTTTGTTACTTTTGTTTTCTTAAATTATATATCATTTTGCTAGTTAACCCATATGTCCTAAAAGTGTCCAAAACATGGTCTTGTCGTCCGTGTCCGACCAAAAAATAAAATATTCAAATTCCAGGACACTGCTCGTGTCCGGGCAGTGTTCGCGTGTACTGCCACAACATCCTAGGAGAAGTGTTCATGCTTCTTTGCTAACCATCTCAACTGTTAGAAGTTTATAATATAGTAGCAGATAAGGCAATTTTTCCCCCCTAATTGGGGTACTCACACACTTTTTTGCCCACACCGGGGCTCAAACACCTCTCATCCTCTTTGAGGATGGGGAGGTTATACCATTGGGCTACAAGCCCTTTGGTAGATAAGCCAATTCTCTTGTCTATCCTTGTAAAACAACTGTGAATCCATAGCTTTAAGGTAGAAATAGTATGTATATCCTTGTAGAAATAGCTCTTTAATCATGATTCAAATTGACACCAACTCAAATCTAAAACTTTGAACCCTACAGAGTCAAGGACCCTTTTTGAACTTACGGAAGATGTTCATGGTCGTTATTAAGAAATTTGTTCATCAATTTGTCAAGTTTTACTGTAATGGTGTTAAATCTAATAGTCACTTGGTTTTGTGATTTGATATTTCAATCAGATAAGAGTAGCCAAAGGGGTTCTAATTTTTTCCTTTGTACTATCATACCGCAGAACCAAAATGAACATTATTCTACATGATTTCTGAAGGAGTGCGCCTTCTTTAGCTTCGTCTAGATCCTAGAAGTATTTAAGTTGGCTGACTACAGTACACGTGGAATAGATACATGATTGAGAACTGAAAACACAATATTACCCAATTTGACCTCACCCCATCACTTCCACTGGCATGCAATTCACATGGGGCAAATGCCAGTTCACTCATCGTTGTGGTGGGATAGGACAACATAATCAATCTCACCAGAAGAGACCAATTTTCAGGTTCAGGTACTTTGGTCTGATGTACCTGATTTTACTAACAAATGTGTTGGTCTATAGCAGATAGATGCAGATATTATGAACTCATGGTTGTTTAAGAAATTTGTCTAATTTTGTATAGTTTATAAATTGTCATCTATGTATAATCAATACGTGTGATATTATTATTAGTTCTTTATTATATTTATAAAGATGGTGGGTTTATTAGTACTCTGTTGGGCTGTAGTAAAGAGGACTTGCTGGTGGGATTAACCCACTTGTTATTGATAAACTTTTAGGTTACAAGCAGTTTCAGCCACAAATTTGAGTTTAGAATTTTTCTTAGATTCATATGTCTACATTATATTCCAGTCTTTTCAGAGTAGGGATTTGATTCTATTTTATTTTTCAGAGTATTAGACTATGGTTTATTTTCAGTTTTAGATATAGGAGTCCTTGAGTTATTGGATTCCCGAGTTGTATTTAATTGATAATTTTGGTATATACTCTGAATTAAATTACGAATTAGTTATGGAGATTTACATTTGGGATTTATTATTTATTAGATTTCCTTTCTGCTATTAAATTATTTCTTTATTGAATCTTGTTTTCTGTGCTTATTTATTGTATATTGTCGGACACCTCCCCGTTTTCGTGTGTGAGCCTGACCAACTCATGGTTGGAAATTGGGGGTGTCACACTTTTGGACAAAGAATTAATCAAATCAAAACTCACCTTGAAGTCATACTTAGAAAGAAGAACTTTAGAGATCTGAAGACATACTTCAAAGAAATCATATTATCGCAAGTTATGTCAGTGTTTGCCACTTAAGAAGTTGAAAAGTTATCCTCTTTTATTGCCTTTTGATCCCCCACTACTTCATAAATCATGGGCAATTTCTAACTAACTAAAACATAGAAATATGCTCTAGTTTAAATCCACCCAATCAGACGTGTCAAACAAAAATAATAAACTTCTTTTGCGATCTTGTCATTTATCACGAAAAATGATCTAATTAGATGGAGTCCACAAAATTTGATTAGTGTCACTTATTACACATAATAAAATACGAGGCAAATATCTTCCAATTGTTAGATCATGAGATCACTGATCATCATCATCCAGGGGGAATCCATGACCATCCAGACAAGGAAGAAGATCGCAGCTTTTCTGTCTCTTCATCTAACACATCGCCTCGCTTAGGTAAATGCCACCCGATAATCGACTCAAATGCACGATTACTAAACATTGTTCCATATTGAAAAGGTCTCATCCATTCCGCTTGCTCACTTGCGTCAAGGTACTTTTTCCACCACCGGGTCAATAAATAAACACCTTTGTCTTCTCTTCTTTCCTTAAAACTAATAATAATAATAAATAAATAAAAATTGCAGCATTGGTGTTTTGGATATACAATAAATGAAAAAAAATTCAACAACAGAAACACTTACTCTTCCTATTTGACCATTCTGCATCTAACGCAATTGCATCGATGATAGATATTTTTTCACTCCCCCGATAAGCAAATGCCTTCGTCTCCTTTGTTTGCCCTAACCAAAGAAAAGAAAAATGAAGCATTGGTATTTGCAGATATATATACATACACATATATATATATATATTTGTTTCTCAAATATATTCCTATTTTTCAAAAAAAAAAATCAGCCCTGAATCTTCTACAAAAAATAAACAAATAAAAATCTCTAAAGCATTGAATTTTCCTAGGGTTCTATAATACATCGATCCGCGTATACAAAACAAGGGATGATACTGGAAAAACACGCGTGTGTGTGTACAAGAGTAAGTGAGAAAGCTCTTTATGTAGGTATGTATCTATAGAATCACCTCAACAAAAGTGACGGAGATGTCGAGGTGTGAGATAAAAGCCATCTGTCGAAGGTATAGGCTTCTCGTCAGAGATAGAGACCTCAAGAAAAGTGATAGAGATGCCGAGATGTGAGATAAAAACTGTCTGTCGAAGGTATAGGCGTATGGGCTTCTCGTCAAACATAGAGATGAAGGTGGAGGTCCTGTCCTGAGTGTTTCATGTCAGAGGAAGGAAGAAGAGGGAAGGAGTTTAGGGTTAGGGTGAGTTGTTTATATACTAAGGCCCTGTTTGGCAGAGCTTTTGCTTCGGTTTTTACGCAGAAGAAAAAGAGAAGCAGAAGCTAAATCAGGAAGCTGGTACCCCCAGTTTCCTTTAAACGCTATTTTTGGACTCCGAAGCTCTTCCGCCTTACCAATCCAAACACTCTCCAAAATGACTTTTGAGCTTGAAAAGTCGAAAACTGCTTTTCAAAAGCGAATCCAAACAGGGCCTAAGAGCTTTATCTACTACTTTGTTGTGCATGCTAACAAACATCACCTACTTACCGATCAGATTGAAACAAAAATAGGAGCAAAACTTCAATCAAGTTTCACGACAATACAAAACCTCTGTTTCAGGCCAAAGTTCCAATCAACCCAACACAATAAGATATATGTATAATACATGGTAAATTGCAAAAAAAAAAACCTTGATATTTAAAATATTGCATATAACACCCTCTAGTATGAAAACAGTGCAAATGAGGGCTTACTGTTACTTTGCCGTTAACAGAGTAAATTGACCCAAATGCCCTTATTTAATACCAGTTAAAAACACCCCTCGATAATAAATATTGTGCATATAACCTTCTAAATTTCTTTATACTTACTCTTTTATTCTTAATTTTTTTATTGGACAATGAAACTTTGTGTAACTTGCATGCCTAGTCAGAAACTAGCTTTTGCTGCACTTCTTCATCAGGCAAAGGAGCACAACTAATATTCTTCTTATATGTAATTTTAGAAACCAGTGGTCCAACTGTGCTTCTGAAATTTAAGGAAACACTTGAAATTACAGATGCTAATAAGATATTGAAATCAATTGTTGTATTGGGGAACTGGTATGTAGTCCTAAAATGTGGAGATACAAAGATGCCTTTGAAGTTAATTACCAACACCGTCAATATGGTCGGTCTCTAGACGTGCAATGTAGCCATCAGTCATATTGTCATAATTGTAAATGCTAAAAACCTTAGAATTCTTCAAAATAATGTTTCCTTTTCAATTATGTGATAGAAGTCTTTTAGCGTTGTTGAGATGAAATAATAATAATAATAAACTGAGCATTTGTATTTTGGATATACAATAAAATAAAGAAAAAATTCAACAACAGCATCACTTACTCTTCAAATATGCCTCTTGTGCATAACTGATGACAGACATTTTTTCAATCCCCAAATAAACAAATGACTTCATCTCATTTGATAGCCCTAACCAAAGAAAAAATAATGCAGCATTCGTATTTGAAATTTGCAGATCAATATAAATCTATTTCACAAATGTCTTCCTATTTTGCGAAGCTTGGAAGAACGAAATTCCTTGGATTCGGGGATTTTCGTATCTCCTCTGTGAATGGCGATTGGACCACTCTGCTCGTTACCTGCATTGCTAAGTCCTCAGGGGTCTGGCTTTTCAGATCTTTAATCTGGGCATTGACTTTCTCTAGTCGTTTAGCTATTGCTTCAAAGGGGGCATCTGGTGTGGGGTTATGATGCTCCGATCGGGCTAGCTGTTGGGATTTCTGACGAGCCGAGTCATGTTCCCCAGAACCTTCTTGTTCCAATAGGGGATCTTCAGTCTGCTTTTCGGTGAGCCAAGCCAACCTTTCTTGAAGCAATTCGTTGCGCGTATTGGACTCTTCTAGCTGTTCTCGTAGTTGTACTGGCATAAATTCCTAAGGGTGTTAAATCTAATAGTCACTTGGTTTTGTGATTTGATATTTCAATCAGACAAGAGTAGCCAAAGGTGTTCTAATTTTTTCCCTTGTATTATCATACTGCAGAACCAAAATGAACATTATTCTACATGATTTCTGAAGGAGTGCGCCTTCTTTAGCTTCGTCCTAGATCCTAGAAGTATTTAAGTTGGCTGACTACAGTACACGTGGAATAGATACATGATTGAGAACTGAAGGCACAACAATATTACCCAATTTGACCTCACCCCATCACTTCCACTGGCATGCAATTCACATGGGGCAAATGCCAGTTCACTCATCGTTATGGTAGGATAGGACAACATAATCAATCTCACCAGAAGAGAGCAATTTCCAGGTTCAGGTACTTTGGTCTGATGTACCTGATTTTACTAACAAATGTGTTGGTCTATAGCAGATAGATGCATATATTATGAACTCATGGTTGTTTAAGAAATTTGTTCTCCAATTTGTCGAGTTTTACTATAATAGGGTAGTTTGGTCATTTAAAGATGAGTAGTCGCTTGGTTTTGTGATTTGATATTTGGTATGTCTAAGCAAATATGACATTGTTCTTCAAGTATTTAAGTTGTTAAAACCCCAGGGCTCTAGTTTTCGCTTGAGTCCAAAATTGAATTCTATTGAAACAGTACACGTGGGACATAGATACATGCTTGATAACTGCACAAACAAAAATACCCATTTGACCTCACCACACCACTTCAACTGGCATGCAATTCGCGTGCAGTAGATGCAGGTCGCTCATTACTGTAGCGGGACAGTAACATAATCAATCTCACCAGAAGAGTATATGCAATGAAGAAAGAAGAGATCAAGTTACTACTATGAATTAATATTCTCTTATTATTAAAGACATGAAAATATGAAAAACAATAAAACAGAGTAAAATCACAAATAAACTATTAGTAAGAGAATAAAATATTCAAATTAAGAGGCTAGAATGCATAACATTCAACGCCTATTAGTGAGGCGTGGACGTGTCGGACCACGAGAACTAGAAGCACATTGTACATTAGCTCTTTTAGGAGCCATTTGGAATCAAAAAGTTGGTTGCGGCATTTTAGCATACACTTGGCGTGCACAATTTTATCACCACCTTCAACTTCTTCTTTTAAGATTAGCACCACTCCAAAACTAACCAAATAGTCCACAATCAATGCGTAATGTCCTCCCCCAAATTTGTAGCACAAAACCCATCAAAGAAATCGTCCCAATTCCACAAGTAAAGCACACCTCTTGTGAAGAAGGAAATATGAAAAAGTTGAAATTTTAATGATAATGGAGAAGAACAAGTTGGAATTGATAATGATGGTGATGAATGATGATGATCAAGTAGTAGTATAGTAATAAAAGTGGAAGATTTTAGAGGAATTTGATGTAAGAGAGGCAAAAGTAGGCACCAAGTGATGTATTTCTGAGTGGGACAATGTAGGTCACCAAGAGAACTTTAAATACACTAAAAACTGAGCAGCTGGACCCTCATGTGCTGGGGCAATCGATCGCCCCAGGGCTGGGCGATCGATCGCCCAACCTGTTGTTACAAAAAAAATCATAATGCATGGAGCGATCGATCGCCCCTCTGATGGGCGATTGATCATCCAAACTAGTATGGCCTGGGCCGTTCATCGCCCAAGGTCGGCCGAGAGGCTAATTTTGGGAGGGTCCATCGC
Source organism: Cornus controversa (assembly GCA_026545225.1). Taxonomy (NCBI): domain Eukaryota; kingdom Viridiplantae; phylum Streptophyta; class Magnoliopsida; order Cornales; family Cornaceae; genus Cornus; species Cornus controversa. The sequence goes on along the minus strand of CM048848.1, from coordinate 66,669,480 downwards.
CCAAGGTCGATAAGAGGGCTTTTTTTTTGCTTGTTTTAGAGCTAAATCTCTCTTGTCCATCTCCCAACCTCCACCGGAAGCAAATATAATATGAACACTAAAAAAAACACATTAAAAAGTATCTATTCTTCAAAGAAAAGTAAATAAAAATATAAAAGAAACTTGCAAGAAAGAAATAAAAAAAATCAAACAACAAATATACAAAATACCCCACAATTAACGTCCCTAGGCGACGTTCATCAACCGAGAGTATCAATCATGATAGACGGGATCCGTCAAGTCAACGGACTCCACATCTCCCATCGGCACCATCCCCTCAACACAATGCTTTAAGCCTATGTCCATTAACCTTCATCAAATTATTATCCCTTAAGCTCTGAATCTCCACGGCTCCGTGAGAAGAAATCGAAATAACTCGAAACGGACAATTCCATCTAGAACACAATTTTTTGGGAAACAACTGAAGCTTGGAATTGAAGAGCCACGCCTTCTAACCCAGAGAGAATGACTTGCGCAAAATGTGCTTGTCATGGAATGCCTTCGTCCTCTACATATAAATGTGCGAACTCTCATATGCATCATGTCAAAACTCTTCCAACTCATTTAATTGCAACTTTCTTTCTTTCCCGGCCATCTTCATATCAAAATCGAGTTTCCGAATTGCCCAAAGCGCCTTGTGCTCCATTTCCACGGGAAAATGACAAGCTTTCCCATACACCAACCGATATGGCGACATACCGATAAGAGTCTTGTAAGCAGTACGATAAGTACGATAAGTCCACAGTGCTTCACCTTGTGCTCTATTTCCACTAAAAGATGACAAGCTTTCCCATACACAAACTAATATGGTGACATACCGATAAGAGTCTTGTAAGCAGTACGATACGCCCACAGTGCTTCACTCAATCATAAGGACCAATCCCTTTGATCCGGCCTAACTGTCTTCACCAGGATGTACTTGATTTCCTGGTTGGAAAGCTCCACTTGCCCGCTCGTCTAAGGATGGTAAAGGGGTCACAACCTTGTGTAATACTTGGCAAGCAATCCCCTTAATAATTTGTTGCAAAAGAGAGAACTACCATCACTAATCAATGCTCTCGGAATATCGAATCGACTGAAGACATTCTCATGCATGAATTTAACAACGACCCTGTGATCATTAGTTCTAATCGCTACCCGCCTCCACCCATTTAGAAACATAATCAATCCCCACGAGAATATACTCGTAGCTAAAGGAAGGTGAAAAAGGGCCCATGACATCATATCTCGCCTCAACATGGAACCCAATCTTTAACATCGATCACAAGTCTTGCAAAAGACATAGGCATCACGAAATAAAGAGAGCCAAAAGAACCCACACTGAAATACCTTTGTTATCGTTTTTATTGCACTAAAATGACCTCCACATGCTAAAGAATGACAATTTAAGAACATCTTGGAACTCATGATCGGGAACACATCGACGAATAATCTGGTCTAGACAATACTTGAACAACTATGGATCCTCCCAAAAATAACGACGAATCTAAGAAAAGAATCTGTCGTGCTCTTGCTTGATCCACCCCTGTGGTAACTTCCCAATGGTCAAATAGTTCACAATGTCTGCATACCATAACAAAGACCCGTTAGAGACTCCAAATAATTGCTCATCCAGAAAGGATTCACAAATGGGCAATTTATCAAATGAGGAGTCCAATAAAATCCGAGACAGATGATCTGCCACCACATTTTCTGTTCCCTTCTTGTCTTTGATCTCCAAGTCAAACTCTTGCAGCAATAAAATCCACCGAATAAGACGTGGCTTGGTCTCCTTCTTGGCTAACAAGTGCCTCAATGTAGCATGATCAGAATAGACAACCACTTTGGATCCCAAAAGATATGAACGGAATTTGTCTAAGGCAAATACTACTACTAAAAGCTCCTTCTCTGTGGTCGTGTAGTTGATTTGAGCATCATTAAGAGTCTTACAAGCATAGTATATTAGTATATGACATATGGACATTTGTCTTCTCGTTGACCCAAAACAGCCCCTATTGCAAAATTAGAAGCATCACACATGATTTCAAATGGCAAGGACCATTTAGGCGACTGCATGATAGGAGCAAAGGATAGCAAAGATCGTAGTTTCTCGGAGGCGTTCGAACAATCTTCATTAAAAGAGAAAGTAGTATCCTTAGTCAAGAGTTGACATAAGCGTCGAGCAATTTTACTGAAGTCTTTGATGAATCTTTTGTAGAATTTGGCATGGCCTAAGAAAGAACGAACTTGCTTGACGGAAGTAGGAGAAGGCAAATTAGAAATAAGATCAATTTTCGCTTTGTCAACTTCAATGCCATTCTTCGATACCACATGTCCCAGCACAATACCCTCCTTCATCATAAAGTGAATCTTCTCCCAACTAAGGATCAAATTATGGTCTTGACATCTTTAAAGAATAAGTGATAAATTCTGAAAACAGTCTTCAAAAGATAAACCAAAAATTGAGAAGTCATCCATGAAGACTTCCAAAAATTTCTCTACCATGTCGAAAATATGGCCATCATGCACATCTGAAAAATCGTCGGCGCATTACATAACCCAAAGGGCATGCAACAGTAAGCAAAAGTACCAAAAGGACATGTAAAGTTGGTCTTCTCTTAATATTCTGAATCCATAGGCACTTAGTTGTACCCCGAATAGCAATCCAAGGAAGATTAGTAACTATGGTCTACCAACCTCTCGAGAATCTAATCAATGAAGGGAAAAGGAAAGTGATCCTTCCTAGTCTTGGAGTTGAGCTTTCTGTAGTCAATGCAAACACGCCAACCAGTGGTGGTGCATTGTGGAATGAATTATCGTATATAATTTAGAACAATTGTTATGCCAGACTTCTTAGAAACAACTTGAGTACGGCTCACCCAACTTGAGGTATCCCTGTGCTTTGGTGTTCAGATCTCCCATGCTCTAGTGACGTGACTGTCAGGTCATTGACTTGTTGGAATTTTCACGTGTCGCCCTTCTATTAGTGGAGATTTTTTCCTCCACAATTGTGATAGTGAGAAACTGGATAGCGTTTATCTAACGATTATAATTGACAATCAATTATAATTAAGAGTTGATGTTGCTAATATTACTTAGGATTGCCCGATACACAATTATATATTGATGGTGTAGTTTGTTGCATGTTATTATTTATTTTGTTGAGCTATGAGCAAACTCTATTTACTGGATCACCTACTGTTTAAAAAAAAAAAGTGGAAAAAAAACCTCCTACTGTTTAGCAGGTGCAATATTATTGAATTGATTCTTCTTAATACTGATTGACAGATTGAATGTAACTTATTTGTTATAACACTGGTTATTTACACGGATGGCCAATAGACATGCACCTCTAGAGGTGGTGGGCATTCCACCGACTCGACATTCGTCACACTATACTTCCGCCATATAGAGGTCAACTACCTTTTTCCCAACTTAAAATCAACATATCTCTTTACAATTTTTATTTTTCATCATTATATTTGGCATCCGTAAAAATCTCAAGATCAAATCTGTCGTAATAGTTTCAGAGAGCTCAATAACATATAAATGGAGTAATAAAACACATCTCACAAATCATTTTTAAAAGCAAAAATATTTTCTTATATGACAAATGACAAGTACTTTAAATTGAGATTATTATAGACTAGAGAAATAAAAATATTTAATGATATGTTTGGTGAGAATTCTTCATGTCCTCGTAGGATTTCAGCTTAGCTATCCGTATTTATATATTTCACATTATGTCTTCCTTCTTAAGAAGAGTTCGTGTATGCATATAAAACTACTACGTTTGAAACTGATTCTATGCATTCTTTGCATGTACGTTTATGTGTTCTCATATATGTCTTGGCTATTTATTTATTTTTACATGACAGCTTCTAATCTAAAGGAATACTTAAGGTTCTCATGTGGGGGAAAGGAATATTAGAAACTTTACTTAACTAATGGATAGAAGATACAGTCACTTTACTTGGACAAATTATCAAACTTTAGTTGAACATGCCATTTAAAACTAATATATAAACACCTGACTACATGGAAACGACTTAGACATACTTCTTTACATCTTTTCTTTATATATAGGTTATATATTGTACCAATTTATATTTTATCTATAGGAACATATAAGAACGAGCTAATATTTACATGAATTTTGTTTGCAGCATATCTATATAACAAATATAATCTACATACAGCAGGTGTTTTTCAAATATAACAGATCTATATGCAAAGTTTTCATGTATAAATGGATTTTTATCTGTGTTTATGACATAATTAGGTAAATTTGGTAGATATAATACAAGTTCATACCCAAAAATAATAATAATAATAATTTGAAGAGAGCCTACTTCGCAATGAGAATCTGTCTCTCCTACCTTCCCTTTGCTCCTTATTTGTTCTCTCTCTCCTCCTGCAGCTTTCTCTCAATCTGCCTCTGTAATGTTTTCTGAGTTACATTACTTGGACTCGGGTACATGCATCTAAGTGTGGGTACATATCCAAGTGTCATGAATATCAAAATTCTCAAACAAAAGGAGACATGGACCCTACTAATTAATCATATTATCTAATATTTTCATTCAATTTTATAGAATAAGATAGTTCCATTATGTTACATAATGTTTAATATAGGCATTTCACTCGTTTTGAAGCGAGAATATAATAAAATTGAATCATTAGAAATGCCGTTTCGGTGCATGTACAATCAAAAGTGTCGGGCACATATCTCATACCCATGTCCATGCATCCAAACACATGTACTTCAATTACTTTTGAAGTCTCCATGCCACATAGTCTGAATGTAAGTTTCTTATATTATTGATGCCATTGTTTTAACTTTTAAGGGATGGGGTTGCAATTCACTAGTTAATTTAGATTTCCACCATAGAAAGAATTTGAATATCCGTCCTTAAATAAGAATCTCGATCCGGCAATTGTCTGTCATCTCCATTCTTTTAATGCCCCCGGAACTCTTCTTCTAGCCCTTCACTCTCTCTCTTTAAACAACTATTCGAACTCTTCTTCTAGCCCCTCACTTACTCTCTTTAACCAACTAGTCTCCATATCTCAATTAATCATGTGAGCCAAAGTATTGGTTTCTCAAAGGCAAGCAACACCTGATTGTAAAACTAAAAAAAACCCAAAACACAACTTCAATAAACAGAACAGAGAAGAGTAATATTATGTTTTTGTTGTTTCTTCATATGTATATAATAACAGCGTGTTATTAACTCAGACCTAAGATGGGTTGAGTCCACATTGGGCTGCGGATGAGACCTCTGTTCCTGTAACTTTTGGCATCTAACTAGTTGATGACGAAGAAGCTTCTTTCATGGTCCATGGGGGCCTCATTGGTTGGGGTGGGCTAAGCAACAAAGCAATGAAACGTTGACATGCTAGGGCAAATTAGTCTTTTCATGTTTCTATTAAAGACCATTTGACAGTTTGGCCTTATATTTGCACATTTACTATAGTTCGAGAAAGTTATTTACTACAAACGGCTAGTAGTTCAAGATAATTTTTTTTGCACTTTACCCTATCCATTGGAGTTATTAGAGCTATCTTAGCAGGTAATATGAGTTGGTTGATTCATCTGTTTTTGTGGTAATTATATTAGAAGGATGAATGAGATTTATTTATACACCAACCGAACATAGTGTATTGGAGTGAACATAGTGTATTGGAGTCGCATATTCGATAAGATCATCATCGTCATTTTTATCTTAATTCTATGTGAATGTCCGGTCACATGAATTATTTGTTTCCATTCTTTTCTATTACACACCATCTAACCTATTATGTTAAACTTTTTAAAAGCAAATCTAACATGGACGTTAATTTTGGTAGTCCTCTCCATCTTTTACTTTGTATAAAAAAAATTAATTTCTCTCTTCTTACTACCGCATCTTTTCATTCGCACTTTCATAAGTAACCTATCTCTTCTAATAGTCACTTCGACCATCCATCCTAGCATTCGTGTCCTCCAAGTCTACTCCCTCTTATTTTCTCACTAATGGGCACCATTCCTAATTTTTCATTCACACTTGACCTGTATCATAGCATTCTCATTTCTGCTCCATGTTTCTTTTTTCCACAAAAATCTGGCTCCATATAGCATAGTGGACATATTGGATAAGATATCAACATTAAGAAGACAAGAATCCAAATAAAATTAGAAGTCTACCCTAAACAAAGTGTGAAATGGTAGAATGTAGTTGAAAAAGAGAGAAAAGAACAAAGAAAGCTACGTAGTTGAAAAAAGGAGAAGAAGAGTTGCATGAACATAGAAGCGAAACTAGGCAAGTAGAGATCTTACCATCTTTATTTATAATTGTTGCTTGATAATTTCAATTATCTTTAACCCTATAGATTTATAAGTTGACATTTTGATAAATATCAGACCGATATGCATTGGTAAGATCATCCTGTTGGTGTATTCACACAGATATATGTATATAACTAGTTCCTATACGGTAATAGTTTTGATAGGCAGAAATATGTGCATATATAGCATTACATACACATACATATACATATACATATACATACATATATATATATATATATATAGACCAGTATTTTGTAATTCATGGCTGCCATTGGTAGTTCGGGCAGAGGAGAAACATGCAGTGGTTGGACACCTGGAGCTAAAACTAAAACCAATAACCATGACCAAACCATGGATTTCAAGACAAAATAGACAAAGTCATGGTGCATTTTAACGTGCGGTACAGACATATTGATTGTTGTGAAATATATATTTATTGTACAAGGCTTTAAAATTTTTGGAATACTAACATCAGAAACTAAAGCAGAAACATGAGTTGGAATCAAAAGAACACTAGTTTATAACCAAAACATTGATAAAAAAATTCGAGTGAGTTTGTCGTGCTTGTTGACATGGATTTAGATATGTTCTTCTATATGTGCGGCAGACTGATTGTACAAAACTTCAAAAGATCTCGAGATGGTTTTATAGGTGAAGTCTAGGCTGGAAAATGATTTGGAACATAAATAAGAGAAAGTAGAATTATATGGTATGTACGTTTATGTAGTGTAGACCAACAAATGCACCATTAGAAAAATAAAGACTTAAAGACTTCAACACAAGTGTCAGGTCCCATTAAATTGGGCAAGATAGAGATGACAATGAGAAATTAGAAAGTACAATTAAAATTCGTTAATCGGGGTACAGGTCATGACAACTCAGGTCCACGGGTTAGGCTTAAGTTGGATCCGGTTAAAATGCCACCTCTTGTGCAGATTCTCTCTCAAAATCATTTTCATACTAAAAGGACTCACAAAAACGAATTCAATATTCAAAGAGGTCATTCTTCTGATTATTATTTCTAAAGGAACCTCTTCAATATATATAACGAATTCAATATTCAAAGAGGTCATTCGAGAAGAAAATTTATTCTACAAAATATATTCTCCAACCACTCGTAAAATTACTTCTGACAAAAATTTATGCCAAAAGCAACTACAGATTCCGGTTACACATGTCAGTCACACCCAAAAGCAAAACCAGAAAGAGAAAATAATGGCCAAAAGCATAGAAACAGAAATAACTCGGAAAGTTCAAGATCCAAAGACTAACCTATAGAGCAAGGCAATTCATGCAATGGCCGACGTCGAGGTCGTCATAGATACTCACATCCTCGATATCAGCAACAAAATCAGGCTCTCCACCAGACGAAGTGTCATATCTCTGAACTGTGAATATAGTGCAAATGGCAGTTATGCGATCCATAGAAGACCAGAACAAGCAAAGTTTACCACCTCCGATGTGAAACAAATAGCCAGGGTATTTGAATCCCTCAGGCTCAGGCTTAGGCGGGAAAATATCCTTGTCGCTCTGAAAACCACTGACTGGCTTGGTGAACCGTTTACGCTTTAACAAGTCATATGCATAGATGTTGGAGTTAACGCAGCTGTAAAGCACACCATTTACGACCGCTGCCCTCCCAGACCAGTTATCACAAAACCACTCGTCAAACACGTTCCATGACCCGGTGTCTATATTGTAAGAGAAGAAGGTCATTGTTTTACGGGGATGAATCAGAATGCACCTGTTGCCGCAATTATCAGAGAGAAGTGCATGCACAGGTTCTACGATTCTGGCCAGGTAGTGCGGAGGCTCCGGCAACACTTCCCATCTATCCAATGTGGGATCGAGAACCTCTGCGTATGGCAAGTTATCATGGGCTATGTTCATGCCCCCAAAGACATAAATCTTACCAAGGACCACGACAACTGAGGGATCAGATCGGCCAGTGATCATGGAAGGTCCTTCCTTCCAACCCTGGTGGGGGTGAGCAGTATCAAAATAGAACACCCTAGCATGATAGGTGGAATGAGGGGAAAGGCCACCAATGAGGTAGATTCGAGAGCCAAAGGCCACTGAAGTGAACAAATTAGGAACTTCGGGAGGTATAGTCTCGATAGCTAGAGACAAAGAGAACGATGAAGAAGAAGAATTATATTTACCATGCTCCTCCTTTAAGTCAATGGTATACCATTTGAAGCCAGAAGATCTACTCTCAAAAGTTTTCACACAAAAATATATAGACTTGTTGATCTTATTTGATGATGATGAGGAGGAGGAGTTCTCGTTATTCCTCTGCGGCACCACCTGATCATCATCCAGGGGAATCCATGACCATCCGGACAAGGAAGAAGATCGCAGCTTTTCTGTCTCTTCATCTAACATATCGCCTCGCTTAGGTAATTGCCACCCGATAATTGACTCCAATGCACGATTACTAAACATTGTTCCATATTGAAAAGGTCTCATCCATTCCTCTTGCTCACTTGCGTCAAGGTACTTTTTTCGACCACCAGGCTGATAAATAAACACCTTTGCCTTCTCTCCTTTCCTTAAAACTAATAATAATAATAAATAAATAAAAACTGCAGCATTGGTGTTTTGGATATACAATAAACGAAAAAAAAAAATCAACAACAGAAACACTTACTCTTCCTATTTGACCAGTCTGCATCTACCGCAATTGCATCGATGACAGACATTATTTCACTCCCCCGATAAACAAACGCCTTCGTCTCCTTTGTTTGCCCTAACCAAAGAAAAGAAAAAATGAAGCATTGGTATTTGAAACTTGCAGATCTATATATATATATATCTGTTTCTCTAATGTATTCCTATTTTTCAAAAAAAAATCAGCCCTGAATCTGCTACAAAAAAATAAACAAATAAAAATCTCTAAAGCATTTAATTTTCCTAGGGTTCAATAATACATCGATCACCGCGTATACAAGACAGAGGATGATACTGGAAAAACATGCGTGTGTGTGTACAAGAGTAAGTAAGAAAGCTCTTTATGTAGGTATGTATCTGTACAATCACCTCAACAAAAGTGACGGAGATGCCGAGGTGTGAGATAAAAACCATCTGTCAAAGGTATAGGCTTCTCGTCAGAGATAGAGACCTCAAGAAAAGTGACAGAGATGCCGAGATGTGAGATAAAAACTGTCTGTCGAAGGTATAGGCGTATGGGCTTCTCGTCAGATATAGAGATGAAGGTGGAGGTCCTGTCCTGAGTGTTTCATGTCAGAGGAAGGAAGATGAGGGAAGGAGTTTAGGGTTAGGATGAGTTGTTTATATACTAAGAGCTTTATCTGCTACTTTCCTGTGCATGCTAACAAACATCACCTACTTACCGACCAGATTGAAACAAAATTAGGCGCAAAACTTCAATCAAGTTTCACGACGATACAAAACCTCAGTTTCAGGCCAAAGTTCCAATCATCGCAAGACAATAAGATATATGTATAATACATGGTAAATTGCAAAAAAAAAAAAAAAACTTGATATTTAAAATATTGCATATAACACCCTCATAGTTCAAAAAACACCCTCTAGTATGAAAACAGTGGAAATGAGGGCTTACTGTTACTTTGCCGTTAACAAAGTAAATTGACCCAAATGCCCTTATTTAATACGAGTTAAAAACACCCCTCGATTATACATATTGTGCATATAACCTTCTAAATTTCTTTATACTTAATTTTTTTATTCTTAATTTTTTTATTGGACAATGAAACTTTGTGTAACTTGCCTGCCTCATCAGAAACTGGCTTTTGCTGCACTTCTTCATCAGGCAAAGGAGCACTACCCTGCAAGGCTGGTTCCTTCACACTTGTTGATCCAAGTGCAGCTTCAGAAACATCTGCAACTTTTGCATTCCAATGATGTGTCAATTAACAATAGAGATTTGCAATGCAAAAGACACTAAAATCCGAACTACAATAAATTAACAAACCAAAGAGGATCCAATCAACGTAACACAATAAGATATATATATATATATATATGTAAAGTATAACAAATTTCGAATTGAACCCACAAATGCCTGTATTTTTGAGTTACATTGCATTTGCGGGTAAAAGTGTAATTGAACAAACACATTGTGCATATAACCCTCTGAATTTCCTTATACTTATTTTTTTATTGTTAATTTTTTTAATGGACAACGAAACTTTAACTTGCCTGCCTCGTCAGAAACTGGCTTTTGTTGCACTTCTTCATCAGACAAAGGAGCACTACCCTGCGAGGCTGGTTCCTTCACACTTGTTGATCCAAGTGCAGCTTCAGAAACATCTGCAACTTTTGCATTCCCAATGATGTGTCAATTAACAATAGAGATTTGCAATGCATAAGACACAAAATCCGAACTACAATAAATTAACAAACCAAAGAGGATCCAATCAACGTAACAAAATAAGATATATATATATATATAGGTAAAGTGCAAAAAACGCCCCTTGATATTTAAAATATTGCATATAACACCCTCGTAGTTCAAAAAACACCTCGTAGTATGAAAACAGTGCAAATGAGGGCTTACTGTTACTTTGCCGCAAAGGATTAAATGGCCAACTAAGTATCGGAATATCAAAGACTAAAGATGTGTCAATTAACAATAGAGATTTGCAATGTATAAGACACTAAAATCCGAACTACAATAAATTAACAAACCAAAGAGGATCTAATCAACGTAACACAATATGATAGATATATATATATATATATATATATATAGGTAAAGTGCAAAAAACGCCCCTTGATATTTAAAATATTGCATATAACACCCTCGTAGTTCAAAAAACACCTCATAGTATGAAAACAGTGCAAATGAGGGCTTACTGTTACTTTGCCGCAAAGGATTAAATGGCCAACTAAGTATCGGAATATCAAAGACTAAAGATGTGTCAATTAACAATAGAGATTTGCAATGTATAAGACACTAAAATCCGAACTACAATAAATTAACAAACCAAAGAGGATCTAATCAACGTAACACAATATGATAGATATATATATATATATATATATATAGGTAAAGTGCAAAAAACGCCCCTTGATATTTAAAATATTGCATATAACACCCTCGTAGTTCAAAAAACACCTCGTAGTTCAAAAAACACCTCGTAGTATGAACACAGTGCAAATGAGGGCTTACTGTTACTTTGACGCAAAGGAGTAAATGGCCAACTAAGTATCGGAAAATCAAAGACTAAAGATGTGTCAATTAAAAATAGAGATTTGCAATGCATAAGACACTAAATTCCGTACTACAATAAATTAACAAACCAAAGAGGATCCAATCAACGTAACACATAAGATATATTTATATATATATATATATATGGGTAAAGTGCAAAAAGCATCCCTTGATATTTAAAATATTGCATATAACACCCTCGTAGTATGAAAACAGTGCAAATGAGATCTTACTGTTACTTTACCGCAAAGGAGTAAATGGCCAACAAGTTGAAGTATTCGAGAATTAATGCATTCCATAATGAAATAAAAGTCCAAATCTAATTACCTCATCATTGGACTACAACTGGTAGACTTGTTAAAAATATTAATCAAGCAATGCAGGAGCCAGGAGTGAGGCTGAACATATATTCCAAAATATGAATATGAATATATTTTAATTTTGTAACTAATATTCTTCTTATATGTAATTTTAGAAACCAGTGGTCCAACTGTGCTTCTGGAATTTAAGGAAACACTTGAAATTACAGATGCTAATAAGCTATTGAAATCAATTGTTGTATTGGGGAACTGGTATATAGTCCTAAAATGTGGAGATACAAAGATGCCTTTGAGCTTAATTACCAACACCGTGAATATGGTCAGTCTCCAGACATGCAATGTAGCCATCAATCATATTGTCATAATTGTAAATGCTAAAAACCTTAGAATTACTCAAAATAATGTTTCCTTTTCAATTCTGTGATAGAAGTCTTTTGGCGTTGTTGAGATGAAATAATAATAATAAACTGCAGCATTGGCATTTTGGATATACAATAAAAGAACAAAAAAAAATTAATAACAGAATCACTTACTCTTCAAATATGCCTCTTGTGCATCATTGATGACAGACATTTGTTCACTCACCTGATAAACAAACGACTTCGTCTCCTTTGATAGCCCTAACCAAAGAAAAATTAATGCAGCATTCGTATTTGAAATTTGCAGATCTATATAAATCTGTTTCACAAATGTCTTCCTATTTTTCGAGAAAACAAAAAACAGCCCCAAATCCGCTAAAAAAAAAAATCTAAAGCATTTAATTTTCCTAGGGTTCTATCATACATCGATTATCATGTATACAAAACAGAGAATGATAATGGAAAAACGCGCGCGTGTCTACGTGAGTATGTGAGAAAGCTCGAGGTAGGTGTGTACAGGGCCGGCCCTGAGAATCAAAAAAATGTTGAGAGACTCTGGGCGGACTTTCAAATGGGGCCTTTTCTACCTAAAGTTTTACGTGCGGATAAATTCTATAGGAGTGCAAAATTTTTATTAAAATGAGACGATAAGCAAATAAAATATATTAATGTTGAAAAAAAAACCCTGGCCTTGGTGTTTTATAAATAGCACGATCCAATTCACATAAAAAAATTAAAAGAAAATATTCAATACACCTTAGTTACAAAAATCAAAATTGAACTCCATATCAAAGTAAATGTGATCGTCTTGCATTTTGAGTTGCAAAATTATCAATTAAAGTCCTCACAATTTTCAAAGAAAAGTCGTTGCCTTGCCGCCTGCTGCTACTCGTCTGTTCGTTGTGAAGATAGAAGAATAAAAGGAAAGGAGTTCTGGAAAAAAAAAATGTCTAAGACAAATAGTTAGTAGTAATTTGTTTTGTTTTTTTTTTAAATAAGGCCCAGATCATTGTATTGAACCATTATCATTATTTTTTAAATGAGGCCCAGACCATTGTATTGGATCATTATCATTATTTTTTAAATGAGGCCCACTTTGTTACTAAACTTTGGCCCAGACTAGTGTATTGGGTTATTAGTCACTACTTTTTTTAAAAAAAAAACATCTAGTGGGCTTACTAGAACTTGGGGGCCCTCAAAAAATTAAAAATTTTGGGGGCCCTAGGCGACCGCCTGGGCCGCCTAGGCCCAGGGCCGGCCCTGGGTGTGTATGTATCTGTAGAATCACCTCAACAAAAGTGATGGAGATGCGTCTGTCTAAGTTATAGGCTTCTCGTCAGGGATAGAGATGAAGGTGTAGGTCCTGTCCTGAGTGTTTCACGTCGGAGGAAGGGAGATGAGAGATGGAAATTAGGGTTAGGATGAGTTGTTTATATGCTGGGAACTTTATCTGCTACGTTGCGGTGCATGCTAACAAACATCACCTACCTACCGATCGGATGGAAACAAAAATAGGACCAAATTCCAATCAAGATTCACGACGATACAAAACTTCTATTTCGGCCAAAAATAGAATAGGGTAAATTACAATGATGTATTCTAAAGTTTGACTTAATTACACATAATATCAAATTTATATATTTTATTATATCATGTATCTCTCATATTTGTTCCATCGTGACAAAGATTCCTCTTCGTCCAAAATTTTGCATTACAACTACAAAGCACGAATACTCCAAAAGTAGTGTCGTGGCCGTATCGGACACGTATTCGATACAGATACGGCCAGGATACAGCCGGATACGTGTCCGATACGGCTAAGAAGTATCCCATTTTTTTTAATTTTTTTTTAATATCGGATACGTGGGGGATACGGCCAGGATACGCGGGATATGCCAGGATACGTTTAGGATACGGTTGGGATACTTTTCGGGACAAATTTGTAATTTTTTGTTCTAAAAAATGGGGTTAAAATTGTAATATTAAAAACTTTATAGATAAGAAAATAAGGCTCATTTTATAATAAAATAAAAATATTTTTAAAACCCTCGAGTAAGTGAGTTATTGTAAAAAATATTAGAAAAGATAGTGAATTTCTAGATTTTAACTACTTATATTTTGTATAATTACTTTAACTATATTTATTATATGGTTAAAGAATAAAAATTAATATTTTATGTATAATATTATATTTTTATTTATTTATTTATTTGACGTATCCTTGCCGTGTTCGTATCCTATTTTTTTGAGATTTGCCGTATCGCCGTATCCGTATCGTGTCGTGTCCGTATCCCTTGTCCGTGTCCGTGCTTCCTAGCATTACAACAATCCGCCACTTGTTTCAAAATTTAAAAAATAATTTATGGACGATTGTTACAGTTGTGTACATCAATAAAGTTGTCTTTTTGGACTTTAACCATTACCTAGTGAAGATATTTCTAAATTTATTTAGGAACTTGGTGAACAGAGTCTTGAACCAAGAACCACATTGACAAACCAGAAATATCCCACACACATTTCTGTTCGGAGATGAAATACTAAAGCTTTAACATGTTTCGGTCATATGTCTTAAATCCGTATTTTCAAGTGTCATTAAGGATCAAGCTTGTCCAAATTCTACAGAAGCGACCTCACTTTCACACTCAGATCGGTGTGTCCATCAAGAGTTATCTTGCACACTCTAACCAAAATACCGGTTATAAACTCATTAACATAAATTAATCCCATCCTCTCTTTGTAAGATTAGACGGTGAATTTCATCAAGAGTGACATTGCACACTCCAACCAAATTTCGCTTATGGACTCATTAAGAGAACTTAATCTCATCATCCTCAATGCAAGATTAAACGATGAATTCCATTTAAGGAAAATAATATTGATGTGCTCTTACTAGTTGTTATGTTACTTATTTTTTCCATTGAACCTAGGAGATATATCACTGAATTGGGTTCCCATAACATTACAACATTATCGATTACCAGGCTTTAATCCAATCCATTTAGATGTCTCGGACACAAGGTCCCTTCACATGTCTTTCGACAGTGGATAAACCAAATTAGCTTTGGCCTTTACATAATAAAGTGTAATCTCAGACACAAGGTCCCCTCACATATCTTTCGATGGTGGATCTTCTAAATTAGCTTTGGCCTTTACATAATAAAGTGTACTCTCGGACACAAGGTCCTTTCACATGTCCTTAGACAGTGGATCTGCCAATTTGGATTTGGTTTTTACATATCGAGTGGTGATAACTCTATCAGCCAGGATCTCTCTCACATGAATGTGCTTCAATCGTATCTGGCTGGATTCTCCATTGTAACATTCGATGTTAGCTAAAAGTATCGCAACCTTATTGTCATAATATATTGTCAAGTGTACCATGACATTACTCAACGTTGGAATGTCCTTCAATATGCTCCTTAGCCACTCAACTTCCTCTCCAGTAGAAGAAAATGATATAAACTATGTGCCATCGAGGAATGAGTTATATAATTCAACCACTTGATTTCCAAAAGATTGTACCCCCACCCAAGGTGAATATCCAAGCTATTATAGATAAGGAATCATTCTTATCAGAATTCCAAGTAGCATCACTGTAGTCTCCAAGAATAATGGATTTTTTGTTGTAATACAACCTATAATTCACAGTACCCCAAGATTCTCACAAGAGAAATCCAATGGTATTTTCTTGAATAACTTATATAATTGCTCAAAGTACCAATTGTGAAGGCTATATCTATTTTGATGTGGTATATTGCATATTGAACACGACCAATAACTTAAGACTTCAAGTTGATTCACTACACTGTTTTGATTGCGAAATGGCTCCATACTGGCATAAAGAGGAATAGAAACAAAAATTATGTATGAATTACAAATCAACTTCACAATCAGATCAATTGGAGTAGAAATAATAATATCTGAAAAGTGAATAAAATTTTCCAAAATGATCTCGATATAGTTGGGCTGCAAAAGTGCTAAATCATGTTTGGACCTCAAACTTTTGATTTCTGGAATCAAATTGGCCTCCCGAGGATCCTCCATGTCAAAATTTCAAGTTAGAATCTTTATAAACAAATAACAATGCCACAATTCTATAGTAACCCTTGTGGACGGGTATGAGTGGGCGGGTGCGAAGATAGACACTGGGCTGAGCTACCACACAGACAGGGTACAGGGTGCTCAATCCCACATCGCCTGGGTGTGGAAAAGGGGATGTGCTTATATGTAGTATGTTCTCTTCAAATGGTATGAGGCCTTTTGGGGTAAAACCCAAGAGCAAAATTGTGCGGGCTATGGCCCAAAGCGGACAATATCATACCATGTGTTGGAGTGGGGTATTACAGTTGGTATCAGAGACTGAACCCAATTGAAAGTGTGCCGACGAGGACGTCGGGCCTCGTAGGGGGTGGATTGTAGTAACCCTTGTGGACGGGTGTGAGTGGGCGGGTGCAAAGATAGACACTAGACTGAGCTACCACACTGACAGGGTACAGGGTGCTCAATCCCAAATCTCCTGGGTGTGGAAAAGGGGATGTGTTTATATGTAGTATGTTCTCTTCAAATGGTATGAGACCTTTTGGGGTAAAACCCAAGAGCAAAATCGTGCGGGCTCAGGCCCAAAGCGGACAATATCATACCATGTGTTGGAGCTAGGGGTGCACACGGTTCGGATTGGTCCGGTTCTGGCATTTTTTGGAACCAAATTGTATGGTCCGGTTCCACTAAAAATGGAACCGGACCGAACCGTTTAACCGTATGGAACCAGACCGAACCGAACTGCAAAGAACTGGTTTGGTCCGGTTCAGTTCCACGGTTCACCAACCTATAAATATAATACTTATAATTATAATACTATAAGTATAATATTTCAAAAACAAAGATTGCAATTATATTATAATTATAGTATAATTATAATACTATAAGTATATAATAAGTATAATATTTAAATATTAGATATAACATATTTTATATTTATATATATAGAAACGGTTCGGTCCGGTTCGGTTCGGTCCTAAGGGACCAAAAATCGTAACCGAATCGTTACTACACGGTTTCACAAAATTGAAATCGTGACCGAACCGGACCGCGAAAAAATCGGACCGAATTGTCCAGTCCGGTCCGATCCGGTTCGGTTTGGATTCCCGATTTGGACGGATTTTTGTGCACCCCTAGTTAGAGCGGGGTATTACAAATTCCATGTCAAATTTTCAAGTTAGGAAATTTATAAGCAAATAACGATGCTACAATTCCCTTGAAATCCACTAAAGCTCCATATCAGAATTTGAAATGTAGCAGCCATCATTCTATTCCAAAACTTATCATGCCTCTATTTAGGAGCTATAAAAAAAATGAGTTTTCAAATATTAAAAGTTAGCATCATCAATAAAAATAATAACATTACACTTTCTTTCATGAAAATAATTAACTCATTTCTGACACGTCAATATGGATCAATTCTAAGACATTGATGTCCTTTCAACAATTGTTAAAGACATTTAAGCAAAATACACAAGTTGCATATAATGTTTTAATCCACACGAGTCTTACCTCACTGTTCGATTAACCATTGGCTAACCTTCATATTAATGGTTTTTTATTCATATAACCAAGTTTATGAAATACCATGAATCAAGAAACTTGCAAAGGAAACATTTAATAAATGTAAACATACCATTAATAGGTTGTCTCATTCTGACAAACATGTTGCTTTTTGTAATATCCCGTATTTTTTATAAATAAATTAAGGGGTTTAAATTGATTTATGGAGGGTTAGATATTTTATTTTGAATTTAATTGGATTTATTTGTATGTTATTAATTAAGTTTTAATTTAATTGTGTTTTAATTATTTAAATATTTAGTTGAATGTTATTTATTTAATTATTTTATTTATTTGGGTTGAGTTTTGTTTTAGTGTATATTTGGGCTCATGGATGGAAGGTTTGGGTTTATTTTATTTTGGTCCAAGCCCATATGTTTTAAGGAATAATTATATATATATATATATATATATATATATATATTAGGGTTTTCTAAAAATTTCATTATACGTATATTTTTAGAGATATATATAGAGAGAAAAAGATGGAGATATAAACCCTAGGGAGAATTTGAAAGGAGGAATTGAAGAGGGTCGTGATTTTGGGTAAAGGGCTTTGTGTCTACATGATTTCTATCATTATTTTAGAAGAGGCAAGTACATTTTATTCTCTTCCCCTTTGTATTTATAAACTATTTACCTCTTAAACGATATCTATATGCATATGTGTTTTTTTTTATTTATAATACATGAATGTATTGTGTTAAACTAGGGTTTCGTTTCCAATTTATATATGTATATCGATAGTAACTAGAGTTTTGTTTTGAGATATATATGTTGATAAAAATCTAAGATTTCGTTTGTGGAATTTATATTTTGATTTCAATCGTATTGTGTAAGCATTTTTACATTGAATCTATAGGAATAATATCTATATAAAAAATAAAAATAAAAAAGTTTCGGCGTGAACAGTAATTCATGCGTGAGCAATAATTCCAGTATGAACAATAATTCCAGCATGAACAATTCCATCGTGTACAGTAAATCCCCCCCCCCCACCTCCAATGAATAGTGTCGCCGTAAATACTGTAGGTAAACAGTACCCGTGAACAGTATTTTTATTTTTATTTATTTTATTTTGTGAATGATAAATTAGTTTAAGTACATGGTTATGTGCATTTAACTTTCTCTTCATAACGATGAATATAAGCATAAGATGTGTTACAAGAGCATATGATGCAATACATAATTGGGAGCTAACTAATAAGCAGTCTCACCAATATATATACTTCATGTCAGGGTAGCCTATATACATTTATATATTGTTATTTTTCTTTATTATGTAGAATGGTTCAACATAGGATGCAATACAGAATTGGGAGCTACCTAATAAGCAGTCTCACCAATATATATACGGCATTAGGGATTGCCTGTTTATATATTTATATATTGTTATTGTTCTTTATTATGTATAATGGTTCAACATAGGATGCAATATGGAATTGGAAGCTAGCTAATAAGTAGTTTCACCAATATAAATATATATATATATATATATATATATACACACACACACACACACATACATACTCACACACACATGATATGTCATAATTGTCTATATACATTTATACATTGTTATAGTTCTTTATTATGGTATAATTATTCATCAAATATGTGTTAGGTGTACAGTTCGACTTTGAATTAGATGTATAGACTCTATGGTGGTTGATATATAAATTGCTACATGTATATATAGGTGTGTAAATTTGAAATATATATACATATATATATATATATGTTGTTATATTGTATTTGCAATTGTTACATGGTTTTGATATGTTATTTATATATATGTATGTGTTACATATATACAACCATGTACACATGCTGATTTTAATTTGTGTACAATTTATTACATATATGTATATATATTGGCTATTATATCTATTGTTTATCTGATTCATGTTTAAAGACTATTATATAGACGTATATTCTGTTATGTCTATTGTCCTAGATATTTTGCATGATATGATTTCGAATATATGTGCAGTGTTATTCTTATGTTACTACTTGAATTATATGTATGATTGTTTTATTTTTTAAATTCTATGAACTAGTATGATAGGATTAAAGTTGTGTAGTGCATTAGTTGTTTAAATTTCAAAACATGTTGATGTTTAGTGTGTTGTTTGCTTTGGAATTTCAGGTTATGAAGATGGTTAATTTAATGGTTGTGTTGAAATATTTTGATTATGCATAAGAGCTTAAAATGTTACTTCCACTTGATAATTGTGAGAAATATTCAGATGAATTGTCATATATGTTTATGTTAATTTTTATCACATTGTAAATTTTATGTATAATGAAACCACTATGGGCTGGCTAATAATTCAGACTCACTAGTACTAATTAGCGTGCTTGAGTTGTTACGATATGATTGAGTTGCTGGGTGCGTGGTTTTTTGCAGACATGGTTGAATTGTCTATTTTTTTATTCTTATATATATAATTGCAGGCATAATTGAGTTGCCTATTTATTTGTAATTGTGGGCATGGTTGAGTTGGCTAAACCTTTATGATTTATTTTATTGATTACATATGTATATTTCTTATGTGTGGATTATGTCGACACGGTTGAGTTGTCTAATTTTGTATAGTTTATAAATTGTCATCTATATATAATCAATATGTGTGATGTTATTATCAGTTCTTTATTATATTTATGAAGATGGTGGGTTTATCAGTACTCTGTTGGATTATAGTATAGATGACTTACTAATGGGATTAACCCATTTGTTATTGATAAACTTTCAGGTCACAGGCAATTTCAGCCACAGAGTTGAGTTTAGGATTTTTCTTAGATGCGTGTGTCTACATTATATTCCAGTCTTTTCATAGTAGGAATTTGATTCTATTTTATTTTTTAGATTATTAGACTATGGTTTATTTTCAGTTTTGGATATAGGGGTCCTTGAGTTACTGGATTCCCGAGTTGTATTTAATTGAGGATTTTGGTATATACTCCGAATTAAATTACGAATTAGTTATGGAGATTACATTTGGAATTTATTATTTATTAGATTTCCTTTCTGCTATTAAATTATTTATTTATTGAATCTTGTTTTCTGTGCTTGTTTATTATCGATTGCCAGACACCTCCCTGTTTTCGTGTGTGAGCCTGGCCAACTCATGGTTGGAAATTAGGGGTGTCAGACTTTTGGACGAATAATTAATCAAATCAAAACTCACCTTGAAGTCATACTTAGCAAGAAGAACTTTAGAGATCTGAAGACATCCTTCAAAGAAATCATATTACCGCAAGTTATGCCAATGTTTGCCACTTGAGAAGTTGAAAAGTTATCCTCTTTTATTGCCTTTTGATCCCCCGCTACTTCAGAGATCGTGAACGATCTATAACTAACTAAAACGTGGAAAGATGCTCTAGTTTGAATCCACCTGATCACACGTGTCAAATAAGCTTCTTTTGTGATCTTGTCATTTATCACGAAAAATGATTTGATCAGATGGAGTCCACAAAATTTGATTAGTGTCACTTATTACACAAAATAAAATACGAGGCAAATAT
Organism: Cornus controversa; assembly: GCA_026545225.1. Lineage (NCBI taxonomy): Eukaryota > Viridiplantae > Streptophyta > Magnoliopsida > Cornales > Cornaceae > Cornus > Cornus controversa. The sequence goes on along the minus strand of CM048848.1, from coordinate 66,648,126 downwards.
CTTCAAATTGTTAGATCCAGAGATTACTGAGACTAAAATATCTTCAAATTGTTGGAACCAGACAATCAAAAGTGACAATATTCAATTATAAGATGAGATCATCACATAAATATAAATATGTGATAAATAATTTTATCCCGAAAACATATTTAAGAAATTATAAATATTTAAATCTAGGTTTAGAAGCACGTAATCGCTTTTTGAAGATAGTTGAAACCTCTCATAGGTGTAATCGGAATATCAAATGGCAGCACTATCTCCGGGATTCAACTAAGTCAGATTCAACAATCTGTATGTCCATATAGTGACACCTTTTATGAACCCTCAAGTTAAAGAAAAGACATATTCTCGCCATGTATTCATCTTCGTTCAATTATATGTCTATAAATAAAATATAATTTTAAAAAATTATATTCAAACACATATATCAATATATATATATATATGTATGTATATTGACTATAAAAGTTGAAAACACTACCAGAATAGAATTTCTAAAATTTTCATAATTTCGTTATCAGAAAATTGATCAAAATTCCAAGATTTCGTTGTTAAAACTCCACCAGAACCTCTCCGTAATCTTGAGTTTGACCGCCTAAAACATCATCAAAATCTCGCCAAATTCTGGATTTGGTCATTAGACACTTCAGCAGTCACCAGAATTTCTCTGGACTTGGTAACTTCACTAACTATACATTGGATGTAACAGCCCGCTCCACCTGATGGTATGATATTGTCCGTTTTAGGCCTAAGCCTGTACGGTTTTTGTTCCTGGGTTTTACCCCAAAAAGCCTCATACCATTTGGAGAGAACACATTACATATAAGCATAACCCCTGCTTCACACCCAGGTGATGTGGGATTGAGCATCCTATAACCTACCAGTGTGGTAGCTCGCCCCAGTGTCTCTTCTTACACTCGCCCACATCACACCCGCCCACAAGGGTCACTACAATTCACCCCCTAGGAGGCCCGACGTCTTTGTCAGCACACTTCTGGCTGGGTTCCAGCTCTAATAGCATTTGTAATAGCCCACTCCACCTAATGGTATAATATTGTCCGCTTTGGGCCTAAGCCCGTACGATTTTTGTTCTTGGATTTTACCCCAAAAGGCCGCATATCATTTGGAGAGAACATACTACATATAAGCATATCCCTTCTCCACACCTAGGCGATGTGGGATTGAGCACCCTATAGCCTACCAGTGTGGTAGCTCGCCCTAGTGTCTCTTCTTGCACCCGCCCACAAAGGTCACTACATTGGATTCATCTCAATTTTTGAATCTGTCAAAAGTGTTTTGTATAGGCTCGCCCTAGCCCCCTTACAATTCATTATCTATTTATATCTTAGAACAACCACCACTAATGGGCCCATGATTTATAAGAAAAACTAATCAATTCACTCAACTCAGCTTAAATTTTCGAGGCATTACACGGACTTGTAATGGGCATTACGATTGATCGTAATGGGTGTTACGATTCAGCGCAATTGCGCTTTCTCGCACATTCCTCGTAAACTCTCTAGAAATGGATTCCTAACTTCTCTTATTTGGCCTTATATCTACAATTCATCATAACCCATATTACGATTCCACATAATTCTACGTTTTATCGTAATACTGGTTATGATTCATCGTAAAGTCTTAGCCAGAAATCCTGTGCTACATACCTAGTTCATCTATGACCATTTCTCAACCCCAATTCATGCTCATGTCTTCCAACACTTGGTATACGACATTCCAATATAAAAATAAGCTTAGAGCATCAATTAATCCATCACATTGGTCATTTATATATTGGTCCATCAACTGCTCAACATAAACATAAACATAATGCAAGTTCCTTAAACATACTTTCATAGTTCAAACATTACATCTTTGTCTACACCATAGATGCCAATATATAATTCTCTAATAGAATGTTATACATGTAAACAATGCATTAGGTCCAAATTTCGGACATGTATTTTCAAAAGAAACCAAAAGTCTTAGGATTCACCTAAGCTCCAAACCAACTCAAAGTTGGTGAGACTCTGCCACCTCCTTGCCATGACCTGAAATGTTTGTATAATAAATGTGGGATGAGCTCCTGTATACTCAGTAGAAATTCCTAGAACGTGTTCCTTAAGGCCCCGTGAATACACACATAAATGTAAAATAGGATAATACTCAATTCACGCAATTTCTTATGCTAATAACTAAACAATGAATGTATGCATTATGCTATGCACTCATGCTTTTCCTTGTGTCTCACATACATAACCACGAAACCTCCGAAATTCACTAAAAGGTCCATCCGACAATTTCATAACCCTCTCAAAGGATACTCAGATTCCATTTTCAGGTACATCCAGTTAAACATTTAAAATCCATATTTTGGGCCCTTCTGATATGTTTGTAATAACCCTCCCCCATACACCCTCACCATGTATATGCCATGCATGAGCATTATATATAAGCATGTTCATTTCCACATGCCTTCATGTCAATGCATATAACATAATATCAAATCTATGTACAACACATGAATCATGCATTTATAATCTTATTTAGGCATATTATCAAACACATGGTCTCACATTTCACAAAAGTGCACCAAATGAACCATTGCCCCCAATTTCCCACATGTTTTGCCCTCAATTAATTCACATAAGGCATATAAACACATATTTCACATTTTCATCTTTCTAATCATGCTAATATCACATATATGCATATTTAACCCCCAAAACAATACATACAAATACAGTAAACTCTAGTTATATGCCCTAAACATCCAACTAACTCACCAAAATCTCAGAATTCATGGATTAAAAATCCATACCTTGATTTAGAAAGAGTTTCTGAACACTTTCTCCAAATCCACCAAACTCAAATCAAGAGAAAGCCTACGACGTGTACAACGAACCTTTCATCATTGGTGTCTTCCAAATCAAGTTTTAGAGATTTCAAAATTTAGAGGGAAGAAGAAGAAGTGCAAAGAGAATGGAAAGTGGGTTTAGCCAGCTGTTTTAGAGAGAGAAATAATGGCTAAATATCTATAAAATGATATTTATAGCCTCATCCCACAAAATGACCAAAAAGTCTCTTGTCACTTAACGTACGTTTCCGACCTTCGTTTTTTATTCTGAAAACTCCTACAATTCTGAAATCAATTCCTTATATCTTCTAACACTCCAAATGGTTTAAAACCAAAAATAACTATTCTCGGACATTTATTGATTTCCCGGGTCCATCTAACCTGCGTCCCGGGCCCTAAAATAAGATAATAAGAATATAAGATAACATCACCTTTTTTGTTACATGGTTTTAGCAAGTTTTGTTACTAACATCAAACAGTAATATAAAAAAGAATACCTAACCCTAAATCTCTTCTATATTGACCACTCATTCAAAACCCTACAGTGAACGTGTGGTCAGTAATATGATAACATCAAATACATACTTTGAAGAATGACACAATTTTAAGTCCTTCAATACATCAAATTCAGTTCCTACCACACCTTTGTTAGTGTCTATTATTAGTAATCTGATAAGCATTTTGTTTTTCGCAGCCTAAGCCTTTGTTAGTGTTTAAATGAGCAACACACCCAATATAAACATCTTATTTCCCGCAGCCCACACTTATGTTAGTGTCTATTATTCAATTCCTACCACTATAGTTCTGATAATAGACACTAACAAAGTATATTCAAGATGTTCATCGCAGGAGATTACTAGAAACACCTCATAGGGGAGGAAAATAGTCTTGGATATATAGCTCATATTTTTTAGCAGCTGATGTGTGGGTGCTTGTAGGGGAAAAAATCTCCACTTATTCAAACGGGACGAATTGGTACGCAAACAAATGAAGCCCAAAAGGGTTTGAACCCAAGTATCAGCATAAGCTCCAAATAATTGTTTCAAGAAAGAGAAAGAGCCTAGTCACTCCCTTTATAAGGCCAAAATGGCCCAGCCCAGACATAAGTCTAAACTCAAATAGGAATTTGAATCCTTGAGGGTAAAGATATCTACAAAAAAAGGAAATTTGAATCTTAGAGGGATTCGAATTACAAACTTGTATAAATATCCAAAGAAAGATGAATGAAAGGGATCCTCGAATTCTCATCTCAAATTGCTCTATGAAAATATTGTGTTCTTAGTTTTATTGGGTGTGCATTAAATTAATTAGCATGAATCAGTTAAGCAATTTTTTGTACCTATAGTGCTGTTAGAAAGAGAGAGAGAGAACGAGCTTTATATTTCTTATCTTATGAATAGGGCCTGTTGGAGAATCCGGTCTAACTATATCTTTCGAATATGAGTTGTCGAACGGAGTATTCGGTGTTGGAACATAATAGTAATCAGTTTGGCTTAAGAGCTAGTCTTATCCCTTCGTTCTAGTGATTAAGCGGTAGGCCAGAGCACTATAGGGCTGTACTATAAACTAAGCGAGAGAAATTCTTTAGGAAAAAACCAGAGAGTGAGAAATTGTGTGTTATATGCTTTGTAGTGAGAGAACCATGAGAACACTGTTCTGTAAGTAATATCACCACCACCAAAGGGTTTGCAGAGTGAGCTTTAGAAAGAAATACTAGAGAGAGAAAAACTTTGAAGGCATATCTATGGGTTTGAAAGCATATGAATCAATGATTGTTGGAAGCGTTTGTATGTGTATCTTAAAGATCAACAACTCTTATTAACCTCAGAATCAATTGAAGACATAAGCAAATTAGGGATTTAGACTTTGGGTGGATCTGTAACTCAAAACTGAGTCATCTTCAACCTCAGTTCTTCTTCTCTATACTGTGAGTATAACAAGTTATCTTTGAGCTCAAATCAGGTATGAAAAATACTCATTTTGGTTCTCTAAAGGTCACTCATACATTGTTTATATATATATATATATATATATATATATATATGAAATTTGTTACATCTAAAGCTCCAATTAATGTTTTGTTCACATTTGAGCTGAAATATGGTTGTATGGTATTGTAAATCTGACTTGGTTGAGCTCTATTCGACTTGAGCGTAGTTATTGAAACATGTATCTCTCTGATTTCTGGGTATATTTCTGAAAATACCAATCTTAAGGTGCTAAAACCTAGTTGCTTGCTATTAAGTACTAATTTTGATTTTTTTCAATTTTTTTGGTTTGCATAAATCCTAGCTTTAGTATTCTAAAACTTTGCTCTCTTGTGTGGTTGATATTGAGTATATAAAATTAAGTGTATACCTTTGTTAGCGTCTATTATTAGTACTATGGATCCATGACTCCATTTTAAATTCTCAGTCTCTGAAACTATTATCGTGAGTTAGGAAGGCTGTTACTGTCATGAAAGCACACTGATTATAGCCGAAACAAGCATTGTATATGTGCTTTAAGTGATTTCAAGTCTTATTTTAACCATTCTAGAAATTGTATTTGAGATACTCTAATGTTCTTTGTCGTGTTGATTGAGTTGTAGCAACTGAAAATTAAATCTGATCCTTTGAAGCTCAATTTGGGTTAAAATTAGTTGCCACGAACTTTCTACTGTTAAATTTGCTTTAAAATATGGTTTTGTGTTAAACTGAGCTCACATCACATTTACTTTAGCATGATATATCTTTTATTCCTGAGTTGGAATTGATATGGAGAGTTTTTTGCACTTGTACACTTTGAACCTCACTGTTGACCCGAAGGTTTTTTAACCTAAGGGCAATCTTGTAATTTTGATGATTACAAATCATTTATGATGTTTTTATTTCTAATATCTTCATTTAAGTAATTATGCCAGTGATCATATATATATAAAGACATATTTCAAGAAATACCATCGCCTTCAAGTTCAAAGAAGTGCCATATGAAATCAAGAAAGGATCGTGAAGAAGCATCAAAAATGAAGCATTCAAAGTGTCAAAGTCTTCCAGGATCAAACATCTCAAACAAGTGTCCACTTTGATGAAGGGGTAGATAGGATGGTGAGTACTTAGGAAATAATGTTAAAGTCTATTTGAATTCAAGTAAAGCTCAAGTCTTTCATGATCTCATCTAAATGACCATTCAAAAATCAGTTCCCTCGCACATACATACAGTGTCAGTCGACCGATGAAGTCCTTCAGCCGACTGAACAAGTCTGGAATTAAATTCCAGTAGGCTTTACAAAACAGGGGAGTTTCAGTCGACCGAAGATCAGATTCAGTCGACCGAAACTAGCGTATCAGTCGTCCGAATCATCTATTCAGTCGACTGATGAATACTGAAAAATACTGAAAAAAATTCCAGTAGGGTTTTCAAAACAGAGGAGTTTCAGTCGACCGAATCTAAGCTTCAGTCGACCGAAACACTTGGTTCAGTCGACCGATGAAATAATCAGTCGACCGAAACCTGGTGGTTCAGAAAATTAACGGCTAGTTTCTGCATTTAATGCCTCAAACCACTTGTGCAACTATTTTAAAACGGGCTTGTCTGATCTCCTCTTTATAAATAGGAATGACTCTATGAATCTTTTTGGTCACTGAACTTGAGAAAATCAATTCTGATAAAATCAATCGAGCATTCGTTTCAAATACTCTGTTTTTCAAAGACTTGAGCTTTAAACACTTGTGATTCATTTAGGCTGTGAGCTTACACTTGTGTATCTATCTATTGGAAGAGAAAACCATATTGAGAGCTTCAAATTGTAAATCAATCTTTTAGAGATTCCTGTGTAAAACTTCTACATTCAAAAGGATCAGTTTGATCCAAAGAAAGCCTAAAGGAGGTTGTTCCTTTAGCAAAGGGTTGGTGTGACCCAAGGAAGATTAAGAGAAGGAGCTTCTCTTGTATAAGAAGGTTTTGCACTCCACCTGCAAGGAGTAGCTATATTGGACACGGGAAGTCTCAAGAGGGGTCTTGAGCCGAGGAGTAGGAATTCCGAACCTCGCAAAAATCATCGTGTCAATTGTGTTTGATCTCTCTATCTCTATCTTACTATATTGTGCTTTATATTGCTAAATTATTCATCAAACATTCATTGCTTAAGTAGAAGAGAAATTGATTCTGTCATCTTGGAGTTTGATAAATAAAAATTATCTATTATTACTATAGACTCTATTCACCCCCCCCTCTAGAGTCAATTCCTGAGTAACAATTGGTATCAAAGCCTCGGCTCTAACATTGTCTTTACCGACTTAGAGTTGATCCATGGCTAACATAGGAAATCGTCAACATGAAGAAGGTCATTCAAATAATCGACCTCCTTGGTTTGATGGAACAAACTACAATTATTGGAAAAATAGGATGATAGACTTTCTACAAGCCCAAGACTATCAAATTTGGCAAGTTATTGTCAATGGACCTTTTGTTCCAATGAAAAATGTAGGAGAAGAAAAAGTTGAAAAACTTGAGAGTGAATGGAACTCAGATGATCTCAAACTCATCTCAATAAATGCAAAGGCCAAAGTCAACCTCAACTGTGCCTTAAGTGCAAACGAGTATAATAGAATCTCCACATGTGTAACGGCTAAGGAAATTTGGGACAAGTTGGTTGTAACCTATGAAGGAACTAAGCAAGTTAGAGAATCTAAAATTGATCTTCTCATTCACCAATATGAGTTATTCTCTATGAAAGAAAATGAATCAATTAGCGATATGTTTACTAGATTCACTACTATTATTAATGGTTTATTGCATCTTGGTAGGAAATATTCAAATTGTGATATGAATCGAAAAGTTCTTAGAAGTCTGCCTCCAAAATGGGATGCACAAGCGGCGGCTATCACACAATCAAATGACCTCAACATACTCGCTCTTGATGAACTCCTTGGATCTCTTCTAACTTGGGAGATTACCTTGAATAGCCGTGAAGAAAAGATTCAAGAAGACTCTAAACTAAAGAAGAGTTTAGCTCTCCAAGCCACATGCAAGGAAGATGAAAATGAGTCAAGTGATGTGGAAGAAGAACTTGCCCTCATTACCAATCGATTTCGGAAGATGCTCCAATTGAAAAAGGCCAATCGGGGACATCATTCAAAGAATAACCAACCTAAGGATACTCCAACTTGCTTTCATTGTGGGAAACCCGGGCACTTCAAATCCGATTGCCTCAAATACAAGAGAGATAAGGAAAAGAAGAAAGCAGCCATGAATGCTACATGGAGTGATGATGATGAATCACCATTCAATGATAATAATGATGAGGAAATGGCAAACCTTTGCCTCATGGCTTTCGGAGAAGAGGTAACCTCTAACCTTGAATCTCAAGATGATCTTTATGATGAATTAATTGATTCTCACAATGAATTGCAAGATGCCTTTAGAGAATTGCATGATGAACTTAGAAAAATGGTCTTAAAATGTGCTTCTCTTAAAGGAAAAAATCATAACCTCTCTCAAAGTCTTGCAAAAATTCAAAATGAAAATGATTCTTTGAAAAAGGAGCAAGAAAATTTATCCTCAAACAACTCCTTCTCAATCGCTCTTAAAATAGAGAACGAAAAATTGAGAAAGATCATTGAGGATCAAATAGAAACTCTTGCAAAATTCACCAAAGGTAAAGAGAACTTAAGTCTCATGTTAGGAATGCAAAAATGTTCCTCTCTCAAAGAAGGTCTTGGATATATTCCTTACAACAAAGATTTATGTTTAATCAAGAAAAGAAAATCTCTTAGGGAGACCTTTGTTAAGAAACATAAATCACCTTTCTCCAATTATCTATGCAATATTTGCTTAAGAAAGGGACACAAAATTTTTGATTGTCCTTTCAAGAGAAAGAGACATGGAAAAATGGTATGGGTTGTAAAAGGAACCTTTCAAAAAAAACTAACCAATATGGACCCAAAGATCCATGGGTACCAAAAGAAGTTACATAATGTCTTTTTGTAGGTATGCTTGAAATCTACAACCAAAGATAAATGGTTTCTTGATAGCGGATGCTCAAGGCACATGACGGGAGATCGTTCAATCTTCACCTCCATTAAACATTATGATGGTGGAAGCGTAACATTTGGGGACAATTCCAAAGGAAGAGTTGTCGGCATAGGAACTATTGGTATTTCATCCTTCCTATCTATTGATAATGTTTTATTAGTTAAAGGATTAAAGCATAACTTGTTTAGCATTAGTCAACTATGTGATATTGGACTTAGTGTTACATTTAAATCAAATAAATGCATTGTTGAAAAAGATGGTAAACAAATCTTCTCGGCTAATAGAAATGGAAATTTATATTCCTTGCTTTTATGTGAATTACATGATCAAGATGTTAAATGCTTTGTGTCATCTAGTGATAGTAGTTGGTTGTGGCATAGAAGACTAGGACATGCTAGTATGGACTTAATCTCAAAATTGTCTTCAAAAGACTTGGTCAAAGGCCTCCCAAAGACTAAATATGTGAAAGACATGACATGTAGTGCTTGCCAACTAGGAAAGCAAGTTAAATCTTCTTTTAAAAGAAAGAAGGATATCACATCTACTAGGCCACTCGACTTAATTCACATGGATTTGTTTGGACCGGAAAGAATTGCTAGTCTTGGTGGAAAACTCTATGCATTTGTAATTGTAGATGATTTCTCTAGATACACTTGGGTTTTCTTCATTTCTCACAAAAATGAGACTTCTTCTATCTTTGCAAATTTTTGTAGAAAAGTTCAAAATGAAAAAGAGTTTAAGATTAAAACCATTCGAAGTGATAGGGGTAGAGAATTCGAGAATCAAGACATTAAAAGGATTTGTGATGAAAATGGATACAATCACAACCTCTCCGCTCCTAGAACTCCTCAACAAAATGGAGTTGTTGAGAGGAAAAATAGGTCTCTCCAAGAAATGGCTAGAACAATGTTAAATGAGCATAATCTTCCTAGATACCTATGGGCCGAAGCCGTAAGTACTTCTTGCTATGTGATAAATAGAGTGATCATTAGAAAAACCATTGACAAAACACCATATGAAATTTGGAATGAGAAGAAGCCTATCATTAGTTATTTCAAAGTTTTCGGATGCAAATGTTTTGTCCTTAATGATAAGGATAATTTAGGAAAATTTGATGCTAAATCCGATGAAGGTGTTTTTCTAGGATATTCATCTAGAAGCAAAGCCTATAGAGTGTTCAACAAAAGAACTCTAACGGTTGTTGAATCTATACACGTTGTTTTTGATGAATCACTCCCCCCTCCTCCCAAAAGAATTTTAGATGATGATGATGATGAAAGGGGAGAAATAGAAACATCTCATGAAATCGCTAGCATTGAATCAAAAAATAATGAGCCTATGGTTGATGATTCCCCAAAAGAAATCCTTGACAAAGATCTTTCTAACGAAAAAGAAGATGATTGTCCTCCTAAAAGTTGGAAATTTGTACAAAATCACCCAATTGATCAAATCATTGGTAGTCCATCCGAAGGAGTTAGTACTAGATCCAAAGTTAACAATATGTGCAATCACTTGGCTTTTGTATCTCAAATTGAGCCTAAAAACTTTTGTGAAGCCGAAAATGATGAGTCATGGATTCTTGCAATGCAAGAGGAACTAAATCAATTTGAAAGAAATCAAGTGTGGAAATTGGTTCCAAGACCTAAAGATAAGACAATTATCGGGACTAAGTGGGTTTTTAGAAACAAAAAGGATGAATCAGGGGTCATTACTAGAAACAAAGCTAGACTTGTAGCTCAAGGATATAATCAAGAAGAGGGAATTGATTATGAAGAAACCTTTGCACCCGTAGCTAGACTAGAGGCCATTCGAATGCTACTTGCTTTTGCTTCCTACAAAAACTTCAAGTTATATCAAATGGATGTAAAAAGCGCCTTCCTAAATGGTCTAATAGAAGAAGAGGTGTTCGTTGAACAACCACCGGGCTTTGAGGATCACAATCTTCCGAATCATGTTTATAAATTGTCAAAAGCTTTGTATGGATTAAAACAAGCCCCAAGAGCTTGGTATGAGAGACTAAGTGGGTTCTTACTTGAGAATAACTTTGTTAGAGGAAAAATTGACAACACTCTCTTCACCAAGATTGTAAATGGAAATTTGTTAATCATACAAGTATATGTTGATGATATAATTTTTGGTTCAACAAATGAAATCTTATGTAGAGAATTCTCATCTAACATGCAAAAGGAGTTTGAAATGAGCATGATGGGTGAACTCAATTTCTTCTTAGGTTTGCAAATTAAACAAACACTTGATGGCATTTTCATTTGTCAATCTAAGTATGTTAAAGATTTGCTAAAGAAATTTGGCTTGGAGGAAGCCAAACATGCTAAAACTCCTATGAGTCCTTCATCCAACTTGGATAAAGATGAAAAAGGGAAAGATGTTGACATCAAAAATTATAGAGGTATGATCGGAAGTCTACTATATCTAACGGCTAGTAGACCTGACATTATGTTTAGCGTATGCTTATGTGCTAGATTTCAATCTTGTCCTAAAGAATCACATTTGAGTGCCGTTAAACGTATCTTCAAATATTTAAGCGGAACTCCCAACTTGGGACTTTGGTATCCAAGAAACACTTCTTTTGATCTCTTTAGCTACTCGGATGCCGACTTTGCCGGATGCAAAATTGATAGGAAAAGCACTAGTGGGACTTGTCATTTCTTGGGACAATCACTTATATCATGGTCATGTAAGAAACAAAACTCCGTGGCCCTATCTACGGCGGAAGCCGAATATGTTGCCGCCGGAAGTAGTTGTGCCCAAACACTATATATCAAACAACAACTACAAGATTTTTGTCTCTCATTTGACCACATTCCAATTTATTGTGACAACACAAGCGCAATATGCATTTCTAAGAATCCTATCCAACACTCCCGAACAAAGCACATTGAAATACGATATCACTTCCTTAGAGATCATGTTACAAAAGGAGATATTGAACTCATCTTTATTTCAACCGATAAGCAACTTGCCGATATTTTCACTAAACCTCTTCAAGAAGATAGGTTTAATATCTTAAGAAGAGAAATAGGAATGGCTTTGGAACATGAAGTTGTCACATATTGCTGATTCTGAGACTCTGCATTTATCAGCCGACTGATAGAACCATCAGTCGACTGAAGAGATGTTTCGGTCGACCGAAACCTCACTTTCAGTCGACTGAACAAAATGCAGTTTTCAGCCGACTGATAAACACCTTCAGGCGACTGATACATCAATCAGTCGACCGAAACGGGTAATCAGTCGACCGAAACTACTTTGTGCCCAAATTTAAGTCGCAAACCCTAGGTTTTAAACATTTCTATCTTTTCCCTCCTTGCTTCAGGCGACCGACGAGCAAATTTCTCCTCTTCCAATTCACCACTCTCAAACATGCCCCCTCGCAGAAATCCAGAGAGGAGTTCTCAATCGAAAAAGAAGACCAAATTTTCGCACGATGGTGAGGCCTCACAGTCGGAACCCTCTCCTCTCACTGCTTCGGGGATTCCTCCATCATCATCGATCACCTCTATTCGATGGTTCAAATCCGAGCATCATCGCCTCAAATATGAAACAAAGTTTCTAAATCGCGTCGTTGCAAAAGGGAAAATCTTGACAAGAACCGAATGTGAGTCTCTAAATCTCAACACATATGCACTATTTGATGCCATAGGTCTCAGGGATTTTGTATCCATGGACATCCCTTATTATCCAAAACTTGTGCGACTTTTCTTTGCTCATTTGATTCCTCTTACCGATACCCCCGTATCCACTGTCTACTCATATGTTGCCGGGATCGACATCATGCTTGATATAGCATCCATTGGACGGATTCTCAATCTTCCCCAAGGAGGTATCCAATACTATACCTCCCACATTTGGTATGAAGGTGCAGATTTCAATCCCTTAGAAGCTGTTCGTCAAATGAGTCAAGATAAAACCACCACAAACATCATGAAAGTGAAATCGAGCCAATTGACAGTGGAAGCTCGCCTCGTCTACAACATAATCATGTATACCATCTTTCCCAAATCCGGTGGACGTTCTGATGTCTCGTTCATGGAAGCATTCTTAGTATGGTGTGTACTAAACGGTAAGAGATTTGATCTCTCGTACCTCATTTTTCACCACCTACTTGATTGTAAGAAAAACGGTGTTCATCTTTATTATGCCATGCCTCTCACTCGAATCTTTACAACCAAAGGCGTAAACATGAACTCCTGTAATTCGGTCACTCATGGCCTGCGAGACAGACTCAACTCCACAATGCTAAAAATGATGAAACTAAGGCAAGATGAGCATAGGCATTGGTATGATCCAAAGCTTGCTGGTGGCCATGAAACTAGTGATGAAGAAAGTGAGGAAGAAGAAGAAGAGGAGTTAGGCCAAAACAAGCCTACAGAGGCTGACATTCCTTCATCCCACCAAATGGGTACACCATCCACTCGTGATACTACATTCCAGTTCCCTCAAGATATTCGAAACATGATAGCTGAAAACTTGGCCATTACCAAGGCCAATCAGAAGAAATTGGATGCCTTAACCAAGAAAATTGATGCACTTGCAATTTCAAGTATCAAGCAATCTGAATTGGAAGATCTTAGTGATCGTATTGAAGAGATTGCTGGACAAGTTGGCTCACATGATGAGAATTTATCCGAGCTTCGTCTTGGCTTAGACCTTCCCCCTTTTTGATTTGACAAAGGGGGAGAAGTAAGAACATCTAGTTTATCTAATGTATTTGGCCCTTTTGTGACTTTAGCTTGTGTTATGGATATTTTTGGGTATTTTGTGTTATGATCATGCTTTTTGAATTCATATGTGCTAGCCTGAATATAAATGAAACTATCATTTTGCTAAATTAATGTCAAATTGTGCTTATAGGATACATGATCACAAAATAATTGAAAAACAAATTCTTTCATTTTTGTTCAATTAATATGCATGTTAACAGGGGGAGCATTGTCAAGAGCATTCCAAAAATCACATAACATAAATGATTTGTCTTCATCAAAAAGGGGGAGATTGTTGACCCGAAGGTTTTTTAACCTAAGGGCAATCTTGTAATTTTGATGATTACAAATCATTTATGATGTTTTTATTTCTAATATCTTCATTTAAGTAATTATGCCAGTGATCATATATATATAAAGACATATTTCAAGAAATACCATCGCCTTCAAGTTCAAAGAAGTGCCATATGAAATCAAGAAAGGATCGTGAAGAAGCATCAAAAATGAAGCATTCAAAGTGTCAAAGTCTTCCAGGATCAAACATCTCAAACAAGTGTCCACTTTGATGAAGGGGTAGATAGGATGGTGAGTACTTAGGAAATAATGTTAAAGTCTATTTGAATTCAAGTAAAGCTCAAGTCTTTCATGATCTCATCTAAATGACCATTCAAAAATCAGTTCCCTCGCACATACATACAGTGTCAGTCGACCGATGAAGTCCTTCAGCCGACTGAACAAGTCTGGAATTAAATTCCAGTAGGCTTTACAAAACAGGGGAGTTTCAGTCGACCGAAGATCAGATTCAGTCGACCGAAACTAGCGTATCAGTCGTCCGAATCATCTATTCAGTCGACTGATGAATACTGAAAAATACTGAAAAAAATTCCAGTAGGGTTTTCAAAACAGAGGAGTTTCAGTCGACCGAATCTAAGCTTCAGTCGACCGAAACACTTGGTTCAGTCGACCGATGAAATAATCAGTCGACCGAAACCTGGTGGTTCAGAAAATTAACGGCTAGTTTCTGCATTTAATGCCTCAAACCACTTGTGCAACTATTTTAAAACGGGCTTGTCTGATCTCCTCTTTATAAATAGGAATGACTCTATGAATCTTTTTGGTCACTGAACTTGAGAAAATCAATTCTGATAAAATCAATCGAGCATTCGTTTCAAATACTCTGTTTTTCAAAGACTTGAGCTTTAAACACTTGTGATTCATTTAGGCTGTGAGCTTACACTTGTGTATCTATCTATTGGAAGAGAAAACCATATTGAGAGCTTCAAATTGTAAATCAATCTTTTAGAGATTCCTGTGTAAAACTTCTACATTCAAAAGGATCAGTTTGATCCAAAGAAAGCCTAAAGGAGGTTGTTCCTTTAGCAAAGGGTTGGTGTGACCCAAGGAAGATTAAGAGAAGGAGCTTCTCTTGTATAAGAAGGTTTTGCACTCCACCTGCAAGGAGTAGCTATATTGGACACGGGAAGTCTCAAGAGGGGTCTTGAGCCGAGGAGTAGGAATTCCGAACCTCGCAAAAATCATCGTGTCAATTGTGTTTGATCTCTCTATCTCTATCTTACTATATTGTGCTTTATATTGCTAAATTATTCATCAAACATTCATTGCTTAAGTAGAAGAGAAATTGATTCTGTCATCTTGGAGTTTGATAAATAAAAATTATCTATTATTACTATAGACTCTATTCACCCCCCCCCTCTAGAGTCAATTCCTGAGTAACACTCACTTTTGCACAAGTCTAGCTGTCAAGATGCACATGGGTATAAAATCTGCTTCATACTTGCATATTGTGAGAATTCAAGTGTGGATTATTCTATTGTAGCTGTATTGAAAACTGTTTACTGCTTATTCTAAATGGAGCTAAATATCTGTTTTGGTTGCCTTTTAATTTCACCTGAGTGTAAGTTTTTGAATTGGGAATGAGAAAGTTTATTGAATGGTTTTGTGTATGCTTAAGCTCAAGTTAAACTGAAATGTTTGCTGAATCCATTTATGACTTTAGAAACCTGCTTGTGGTCACTTGTTTTTGCTGTTAGAACAAAAAGTTAGTCATTATTGCTGTGCAAGGCTTTAGAGTTCAAATTACCTTAAGTACATCTAATTAAGCTTCAAAGTGATGTTCTCTGTAGTTGTTGAAATGATATGTTTGGAATACACGATAAACCTACAGATCTACTCACTTAATTGTATTATTCTCTAAGTATAAATTAATCTCCTTGGTAAGCTCTATTAATTGTGTGAAAGTAAACCTAAGCTACTGGAAGCTTTATTAACATTCTTTAAAGCAAAATTTTGGTCTTGGTTTGATACTTAAAAATCTAAGTAGGGTTACTGTTATTGACACTCAATTCCTAAGGATTATCACTTGTATACATGATTTCACGTAGAACCTGTTATATACATTGTTGTGCCAAAAACAGTAGACTTTATACAGGTACACCAAGACAAGTTACAACATCATTGAACTTAGCAGAAATTAGGATTGTTGTTGCTGAAATTTCTCTACAAGTGGAACCTTCATTGATAGGAGTTAAATTTGTCAAACAACAAAGACATTGCACCTTGAATACTACATCCTAAGTGAAAGAAGACTATCTTTTGTCGCTGTTGGGATCATTGGAAACAATTGCTTGAGTCTAAAACATCATATCATATATTAGTCACTTAAGCAACATCACGGCTGTGTTCTCTTTCTTGTTTTGATTTGTAACTAACATTCACTACTTGTAGTCCAAGTATAGGGATACTTTAGACATGGGGAGTGATTGTGAGTTTTGGTGAGAGATAGTTTGGGCTTTGGAAAGCTTGGGTTTGGTTAGTGTTGAGATTCTATTTGGTGAGTCCATTGGTGAAAGTGGTCTAGGCCATAGGGATTGTGAACTAGGGTGAGAGCTGGAATGACTCGTGTATAAGCTTAGTGAGTGTAGAGAGTATGAGTGAGGTGCCATCACAACTACATCTACAGATGCTCAACAAAGTGTATTCAAAGTGTACTTAGCTTCATCTTAGTGGATTGGACAGGTGGGCCTGAGGGCTAAGAAGTTTTCACCCCACATTGGGGTTTTTCTTTTTAAATCACTGTGTTAAGTTTTTGTGACTTGTTTATGCCATATATAAATTAGGCAAAAGTGCATAATACCCCCTAGAATTTTACGAAATGAACAAAATACCCCTTATGCTATATAATTGAACAGGTCAGTCCTACTAATTTTAAAAATGAGTATGTTACCCCTTGATTTTGACAGGAGACCAAATTCAGGCAAATGATGAAGTGCATTTGCCAAACTGTCCCTTGTAATTAACTTTTTTTTAAAAATTAAATAAATATAAAATACTGAAACTAACCTTAATGTTTATTTCCTCTCTCTCTTCTCTTTCAACCACCTGATTCATCTCTCACTTCTCCACCCATGACCATCACCGCCACCAACACACACTCTCTCTCCACCACCATCCCCTTCTCTACCCACAACTACCACTGTCACCCCCTTTTACCATCACTGTTGTAGCCACCCATGACCACCACCCCCACCAACATACTCTCTTCCCTCCATCATCAATCCTCATCTCTACCCATAACCACACACAACCACCAAAACCCAAGCTCTCTGAAACCACCACTACCAAACCCAAGTTACTTCACCTCGCCTCAATACCCAAACAAGTCTCAACTGTTGCAAATCACTATCCCTAAATTCACACTCAACGCTTACAAACAAAATTTCATATAAATCAGAACATTGTATATATATATTTGTTAGGTATACAGTGCAAAATTGCAAATGCACAAATTCATCACCAATTATTTTTGTTTCCCCTTTGATTTGAGTATATGGTTAATCGATTTTGAAGATTCTGCCGAACTATCTATTCTAGTGAATTATATAGTACTTTTGTGATTTATTCATGTAATTCCTTGGAGATTTTGTGAATCTATGGTTAATACTTATTAACAATCTATGGATTTCGTGAATTCGGTGAGTTATATATTACTTAGCTCACCCTCTTGGCAATTTTTGAACTCATATGTCCATAAATGGTGGATGTATTTGGGTGAAGATGATGGTGGGTTGTGGCAGTGGTGGAGGACGTGTTTGGGTGAATATGATGGTGGCAGCGAGTAGTTCGGCCAGTGGTGGTGCATGGTGGTTTGTGGTGTTTTGTCACGGTTTCGGTTTAGTGCTATGATGGTGTGGGTTGTGGTTGGTTTGTTTGGGTGGTTAGCTGGTTTTTGTTAGGTCTTGGTGTGGAGTTGAGCTAATAGTAGCCATGGTGGTCGCATGGTGGAGGAAGTGGGTTTGGGCAGGAGGTGTGGTGGAGCTTGCGACAGTGCATATATGGTGGAGACTGGTCGTGGCATCCATGGTTGATGGGTTAATGTTTGGTTGTGGTGATGGAGTTTTGGGTCTTCAATGGTGATAGTTTGTTGTGGTGAGGTTGGTGGTCGTGAGTTGAGGGAGGTGGAGATGGGTGTTTTCGGTTGCCACGGTTGTTGCGGGTGCATGGTGGTAGAGCATGGTAGTGTTTTGGAAATGGAGGTTGGTGGTGGTGTTGAGGTTGAAGGTGGCAACTAGGTCAAAAGTCCTTGGTTGATTCTTTGACTTCTTTATATATATATATATAGCTCAATTGTATATATAGCGCCAAACTGATGGTTAATTAAAAAAAGGAAAAAAGCTTCAAAGTGATACAAGGAATAAAGAAAATGAAAAGGCCCCAGAAAACGTGTCCAATACAATCTGTACAAGGCATATAATACAGCTAAAACTAAAGATGGAGGTGAGAGAGAAATAAAGTTAAAGAAAGAGGTGGGTTATAAAGGTAACATTGGAGGGTAATTTTGGAATTATATATATTTTTTAAGTTATGTGCATCAAAAAGTGGCCAGAATTTTATTCAAAGGGGTAAGGTGTTCATGTTTTGAAACTATAAGGACTTATCTGCTCACTTTGAAAGTCCATAGGGTATTTCGTTCATTCCGTGAAACTCTAGGGGGGTATTATGCACTTTTGCCTATAAATTATTAAAATGTTAAAATTGGACAAAACCTATTCACCCTCTCCCCCTCTAGGTTATTTACTCCTACCTGTATTTCCTACTCCATCTCTTTTCTTCCATTTTTGTTCTTAAAGGACATTTGCTTGGTTTGAAACTCATTTATACTAAAATAGTTATGAGGTGATTATCTTGAGCATACATGTTCCGTACACCCCCACTACAGTGATACTAGGGGCGAGAGAGACCCTCCTATGTGGATCACGTGGTGGATATTTGATACCGATACAAGGAGGGTAGGCCGGACGACAAAGCATGGTCCTACTTACGCTTCGGTGGAGTAAAATAAAAATTACCCTCAGTATAAAAAAGTATCAATGAGAGTTTGAATCTAGTTCTTGTACTCTGTGTACAAAATCTCACACACAACCACTTTATCATGCATAACATACTTTTTTTTTAGCCCTGTTAATCTTTGCAAAATTCAAGGTTCACTAACCCTTCACTAAAGAACATTGCAAGTTTCTTGTGATATTCTTTCCTTGAAATAAATGGCTTTCAAATTTGCCACTAAGTTGTTTTCTCTAAAGAGGTATGTACACCCAATCTCTCTCAAGTTAATTTCTATGCCATTTTCATTTTACTTTTTGGACACTTTATTTAAGTGTCAATTTTCCTATATACTTGGTTGCCATTCTATTTTCTTACATGTTTGATTTCTATGACATTTTCATTTGACTTTTTTTTAAGTGTTCATTTTCCTACATGCTTGATTATCATTTTATCTTCTTACATGTTCAATTGCCATGTTATTTCTCATTTCCATTTTCGACACTTTATTTAAGTGTCATACTTGTTACTTGTTTAATTGTCTTGTTATTTTTCATTTTCATTTTCGACACCTTATTTAAGTGTCAATTTTCCTACTTGCTACTTGTTCAATTGTCGTGTTATTTTTCATTTTCATTTTTGACACTTTATTTAAGTGTCAATTTTCCTAGTTGCTGCATGTTATTTTTCATTTCCATTTTCGACACTTTATTTAAGTGTAAATTTTCCTACTTGCTACTTGTTCAATTGTCGTGTTATTTTTCATTTTCATTTTTTACACTTTATTTAAGTGTCAATTTTCCTAGTTGCTGCATGTTATTTTTCATTTCCATTTTTGACACTTTATTAAAGTGTCAATTTTTCTATTTGTTACATGTTCAATTGTTTTTTTTTTTCATTTTGGACATTTTATTTAAGTGTCAAATTTCCTATTTGTTTCATGCTCAATTGCATTATTATTCTGCATCCTACACTCATTTTTCATCTTCAATTTTCAACTCAAAACCCCCACTTTATTCAAGTGGTGATTTTCATTCTTTAATTTTCAATTGAAACCCACTTTATTTAAGTGGTGATTTTCACTCTCCAATCCTCAATTCAAAATTCACTTTATGCATGTGGTGATTTTTCACTCTTCAATTCCAAAACTCACTTTATTCAAGTGGAGATTTACATCCTCAATTTTCAAATATGTTCTTTCACTCTCTATTTTCAAATTCCAAACAATATATCTTATCACTACTGTTTAGCATATATTTTAGTATATCTTCAAGTAAATAGTACAAATAATTCTTAAATTTTCCTCGTAGATTATTTGTTTCACTTCTAAATTCGTTGAAAAATAAAAAAATTTGTAATGTGTATATAATTTAAATTCTAAACTTTTTTACTTTTTTTCTATATTTTTTATCAAGATCTTCAGAATTGCGTATGTGAATTTTATTCATCTAAATTTATTATCAGTCATGGATACTTTCTTTTTTTAAATCTTTGTTATTATTAGAGTTGACACTAATATCTATAATCTTTGTTAATCTTAAATTTAAGACTTAAAGACTAAAATCGATCAATCCAAAAAGGAGAAAGAAACTTTTAATAGTTGTATAATGAAACATTTATATATTTTAGAATATTTTAAATATATCTGTTTGATAATTCCAGTTCCTTAGTATTTTAAATATATTTTAGAACATTTTAAATACATTTTGACTGTTTTTTTTTTTGTAATTGCCTTTGTTTAACAATGGTAATAATTAATTTAAAAAAATTAAATTAGAGAGAATAATTTTATTATTTTTGAGAAAAGAAAGGTAGGTTTCGAAGGTAATCCTTAGATTGCAACTGAAAATATATATCACCTCACATACAAGAGTATATGCATATACATGCGCACCCGCACGTACACACACACACACACACACACATATATATATATATATATATATATATAGACATAGTAATGCAAAAAATGGCAAAAGCAAGGTAGAGAAAATAAATTTACCTGGAGTTTACCAAGGGCCCGTTTGGTAACCGTTTATGTTTAGTGTTTATTGTTTAAGTGTTTACATAAACAGTGTTTATGTTAAGATTTGGTTTATCCATAAACATAAACATGAGTATTGTTTAATAACGACAAAATGTTTGGATTATTTTAAAAATCATAAACAGAAAACACATGTTTGTTAATCTTAAACTGTTTTTTTTTATTTAAAAAAATTAATATAATAAACTGTATAAAAAGTCAAGTTCATGTTACAACAAATCTATACAACATTAACATAGTAAGAAATATACATAAAAAAGAAATAAATAATATTGGGTTATATATATGTTTACACATTACAAATTATACTATAAAACTAGAATAACTCACAACTCAGAAGGCTCCAACAAGTAGGGGTACATACGATTCGGTTCCTTATGGTTATTGGGAGAACCAGAACCGTTCCCAATGGTTTCTTAATTTTGAAACCGAAATCGTTGAGTTTAGTTCAATTCGATTATTATAGGAGTTCTATTTAACCTTATAATATTTATAATAACTCCATTGTTAAAAAATAATAAAAAAAGGTTATTATAACTATTACAATAATTATATATATATATTCAACGGTTCCGGTTCCGGTTCTGGTTCCAAGGTTTGGAATCGGAAGCGTAGTGAATGGTTCCTAAAATTTGTAGCCGAACCGTAGTGAACGGTTCGATTCAGTTATAATTATTTATGGTTCCACAGTTGAAAGTTTGCTAATTTGTATGGAGTAAGAAGAGGGATTTGGATGACATACTCTTACTCTTGAACTTCTCTTATGCTACTACTTTCTTTTTAATTTTTTTGATTTTTATTTTTCTTTTAACTCTAAAAATGAATGAATGATATAAATACAAAATATCGTTCTTGTTTTTTTGACAAGGAGATGATCGAGACTTCTTTGTTTTTTTTCTTCAAATAAGGTTTTTTTTTTATTCATTTTTTAGCATGGGTACCCCTAAGTAACTATTTCTTATTATAAGTATATTAGTAATTATTCATATTGTACCCAATATTTTTTTCTTAAGACAATTGATGATCTTTAATTCTGTCTACATTTGATAATTCTAATATATTTATCGTTATATCAAATAATAGTCTTTTATAATTTTTTTTCTTTTACTTTTTTCACTTTTAGTTTCAATTTTTAATTAAAATAATATAATCACCATTTTAGATAAAAAAGAAAAGAAAAAAAAATTAATATACACAAACACTAAAATATCATTTTGATGTTTTAGAATTTAAAGGCCTAGTTTCAGAGATGTTTTGAAAACGTTTTGACAATTTATAAACAAAATAAAAATTATCAAATATGTTTATTCTAAAATTTTGATTTTATAAACAATAAACAATAAATATAAACCGTTAACATTCCTAAATCATCAGCTATTTGAAGAGAGAAATCATAGAAAACTAACCATGTTTTATATATCATATATACAACAACTACTACTACTGGTAATAATAATAGTGTGAAGAAGGGTTAGATTCCACGATTAATCATCTCTAAGAAACGTTGATCAGATTCTTGTCTCTGCAATCTCATCTCATGGTTGAACTTGTTTATGAACGCTTCCACTCGCCGGTTCAACTCGTCCTGACTCAGTGACGGGTCTCTCCTCAGTCCCGCTCTCCGCTTCCCTGACACCGCCTCGTTGAATGTCTCTGACTTCCTCAGCTCCCGCCAAGCCTCTGCCGCCGCCGTCACCCGCGGCGGCGAGTCCCACGTCCCGCTCTTCTTCAGTTGCCGGCCCGCCGCCTTCCCTCCTCCCTCTGTAATCGCCTTCCACGTCGCCTCCAAGGTCTCTTCGTCGTCATTGTCGCCTTTCCTCGGCTTGGACTCCCCGGCCAGTCTCAACTCTCCGGCGAATGTTCTCCGGCGATTCTCCGTCGTCGTACTACTCCTGGTTAAAATGATGTGTGGCGAAGCTGACCGACATCCCGAACGATCATTCTTGCCGGAATTGATATCCGGGTATATTTCCGGCGAAGATTCAATTGGATTCCCGACGTACGGTGTTGATTTCTCGATGTCCCTATCAGACGGTGGTGAGCTCTGTTCTGGAATTTCCTGCCAGATTTTGGGTGAATGATTGATGGTGGTTGTTGAAGAATCTTGGAAATGCGTTTGGTTGTTTTGTGCTTCTTGTTGAGGTGGTTGTTGTGATGGAGTGTGTGAATCATCAGTATCATCCTCCATGTGGGTTTCTTGTTTTTGACCATGGAAAGTGGAGGAAGCGGCGATGGTGATGATGATGAAGTTGAGGATGATATAAATGTAAGGTGGTGATAACCAGGTCCTTGAGGAGGTCCATAGAGTCGGCAGAGTAGAGAGAAGAACGTTCAGTGAGTACGGAATCACTGTTCCTTTGAACAAGAGGACGGTGGAGATGACTCCTGCTGAAATGAATAGAAGCTGGACGGCCCAGATTGCAGTTTGGATTCTGTTTTTGGCCATGGCGTAGTTGCATATATATATATATATATATATATAATATATATATAAACACTATATCAGAGCTTTCAAAGCTATGATCAGAACCCTGAACATAAAGTAGAGAAATAGAGATTATATAGGGGAGGGAGGAGAGAGAAGACAGTCCATTCCAGAATCCGTACAGTACACACACTACAGAGTACCACGTTTGGTTTGCTTAGAGGGAGAGAGAGGGGGCTAATTAAGCACTTTAAGTAAAACAGAGAGACTTTAAAGTCCTTGTAAGTTTACTTCGTTAATGAGATCTGAACCGTTGGATTTTTTAAGACCCCTTACAAGCTAAACGGTAGATAATGGTGCAGCACTACTTAAAGTAGATCTAGAGTCTAGATTTCAAATCTTGTAGCTCCAACGCCGCGCGATTGATGTAGCAGAATATAGGGGTTACAATTTAAAAATGTCCTAATCACTAATTTACTCTATGATTAGGGTTATCGTTTGTACACTAGTAACTGGATTATAAAGGATGAGAATAAAGATTTGAAATTTGAGAGTTGTTATCTCATCACCTCCTATTAAACAGATTTTAAACTGGATAATAATTCATTGCTAATTAACTCTATAAAGGACTCAAAGTCCTCGTGTTTAGAACATCTTAATTCACATTTGTATAAATTACTCTCACACCCTTTTCCTGAAATTTTGTTTGATTAAAAATTTTAAAATATAGTCGTCAATCTTCCATTTAATTAACAATCAGCAGCTCTATTAAAGTTAATTAACATAAAAAATTAAAATGTCAGAACTACCTTGGTGGCGATAGTGTTCGTGTGACAATAATAAATAAAATATATATATGAAATATGTTAATAGAAATTGAAGTTATTTTTATACAAGTTTTATAATTTGAGGGTACTTTTGTAACTATATACTAGATGTAATTTTGTTTAACGGATTGTTAGTCTAATAGGAGTGTCAGAGTAATTTTACAAAATTTTAGTTTGAAAGTATTTATCAAAGATAGTGTCATTCGCAATCCCAAAAAAAAATATACTGTGCTATTTCACCCTTTTTTTCACTAAAACAAAATGAGAATGAGCAATTCATACAATTTTTAATAGTTTTCAATTTATTCTCTGATAAGCCTATAAATAATTAAATAGAAGTCAATTATCACAAAATAGTAGAAACACTTTAAAGCTCGAAATCTTACATGAGATGAAGTCAATTATCTATGTAAAATTGGGGAAATCAAAATACATAGTTGTTGAACATAGATTAAAACTTAAATTATCAATTTCATCATTTACAATTAATTTTATCGTATTGTTACTTAAATGTCGTTGAGGAGTAGAGTGAGTTTTGTTCATTTGTAAGGTGATTGTGATTGTTGTTAGAATTTGTAGAGAAGAGGAGGGAATAACTCATGTCAAGAAAGAGGGGCTTCTCTGTCATTTTAATTTAATAAAAATATGAGTGGAGTACTGGAGAATTTCCTTGAAGCCTAAATAGCACCACCCTTTATTAATAAATATTTGACAAAGGCAAGAATCAGACAATAGAAACAACCATGTATAAAGGGTAATTTATCCAAATTTAAATAACTACTGGGCTGAGCATGACACATTGAGAGGGAGGCCAACATTGGTTTTTCACATTTCATCTCTCTTTTTATTTAACCAAAAAAAAAAAATTTCTCAATTCAAAGGTTTAAGTTGGTTGAAGGCAATAATGGAGATTGCCTTCCGAAAATAATGAGTTTACTTTCCCACACAAAAGCATCTAAAAAGAAAAAGAAAAAGGAAAAAGGGAAAATAAAAATGATTGTGTTGTCTCTAGAGATCAATATTATAGGCATATTTAACTCTCGGAATTCAATTAATCAGTCGATTGATATCATTAAGTAAATTGTTTATTTATAAGAATTCTTTTAAAGCATTTGAAGGACTCACCCTTAATACTAAATTACTAATAATAAGTAGCTGCATTTGATAACTTAATTTAAATAATACTTTAAAAAGTAAGCAACACTTAAAATTGATTAAAATTTGTAAGTGATAGTAGTTTTGATTTATCATCATCTAATGATGAACACTTAAAATTTTAAAAAAACATAATAAAAAAAAGGTAAATTACATTAAACTTTTATGAGATTTCATCAATATACACTTTTCTCCCTTCTTATTTGTAAAATTACATTGATCTCCCTTAAAGTTTGTATTTTTGCAACACTGACCTTCTCTCTTGTTTGCAAAATTACACTTACTAACCTTCCTTAAGGTTTATATTTTTGCAATACTGACATTCCTCTTGTTTGCAAAATTAAACTAATTCTCCTTGAAGTTTGTATTTTTGTAATACCGTGTTTTCTTTTGTAAACGGCCGTTATTGGTCAACGTAATCAACATGTCCACAATAATCTTTAATTTGTGTGATATTATAAGGATATAATTATAATTACACAAGAATCGTTAATGACATCGTCTAGATAACTCTACCAGGAGAGGTTAGTGTAAATTTGTAAACAAAAAGGAAGATAAGTGTATTTTGATAAAATTTCAGAAGAGATCAGTATAATTTATTCTAAAAAAATTAATTCTCAATTATTATTTAAAAACTTCAACAACTAAAATTCAATTCTTAAATTTTTCCAGTGACATTTAACATGTTTATAAGGATTTTTTAAAACCAATTGAAGAACTCACCCATAATACTAAATTAACTAATAAGTAAATAACGTTTCTCACTGGGATAAATCAAGATCGATGTGTCCAGTGTCCACCACACCCGAGTGGGGGGTGAGGGTGGCGGTGGTGGTGGGTTCCACTCGGCGGCGCTTTCTCCATTTCGTATTTCTTTAGTAAGGAAGGGTCAGCTTGAATGGGTAGGGGCTTTTAGGTGGGCCCCTATAGAACGGCCCAGACCTTGTCAAAAGCCTACTGCTTATATATATATATATATAGTGTATTGCTTTGGTTGGAATCCAACATTCATTAGGGTTTCCATTCTCCACCTTCCATCTGTTGGGGACACACTTTGATGCCACGCCAAGCCTTCTCTCACTAGGGCTTGTGCTCTGCCCTTTTATTATCATCATGTAGTGACCCACATTGATGTCACTTTTATTATAGTGCCCATTCCTTTTTTCATGGAAGCCTTTTAAGCTCACTGTTTCAAGAAATTCAAGTTTCTTAAGTCTTTGTTTTGGTGACGTGATGGATCGGACCAATATACAGATATTTATTTATGTTACTAAAACAGTAAAAAGTTATACTACTACATACTACAAAAAAAATTTGATTTCTATATTCCATCAATTTTGAATCTCAAATCATGCCAAACTATATATATACATATATACATATGTCACATGATTGATTCTATTGACACGTTAGACTTGGCCATGGATATAGGGAGTTATGTCTGGTGATGCCACCATCACATGGACTTATCACATGGACTTCTTTGATGTATTATACATCACTAATCACATAATGTTTTTTTTTTAGATGGCGATACTAAAAGTAATTTAAACCTTAACAATAGTAATTAGCAGAAACATTTAATATCAGATAATAAATAATTTGAGCTCATATGGATTGAATTTGTGACCAAAAAAAAAAAAAACAGAAGAAGAATTTTTATTATTATTTCCAATTCGTCATTACATGTTCTAAGCATTGATCTGAATGCATCATGAATTGATTTTTTCATACAAGGAAATAATTGACCTTCAGATGATGATGATGCAGTAAAAAAAAGTGAATATATTGCATTCGTATCGATATTGCGTGAGTGTTTATTTATGATGCACTGAAGTAGTTCTTTCTTAAGTCATATAATTCTTTTAAAGGGGTGCCGCTGTTGCGCTTCGAGCACATTTTAAATCTGTGCTCCGCTTTACGTCAGAACAAGAAATTGAATTTTTTTTTTGTCGCTCTAGCTCTTACTTTTACTTATGCTTTATGTGACTTAGGTTCTTCCTTAAATGTTATGCCCCCAACTCTTGTTTCTCAACTTAATTTTTAATAAACCTTTTATTTTATTTTATAATTAAACTTGTATTCTCATATAAGGACATACACTTTTTCAAAAGTGTTGTAATGGTATTGAACACGTGTTGGATATGCGGACATGGTTTGGACATGTAGAATACGTGGGGTTAAAAGTATTCTAAAATTTAAATATTATATTTTTTTGGTTAGATAATAGATATGCTGTTATTTTTTTTAAGAATAATATACTTCTTGAGACAGGTGAATGGAGCGCGAGGCCATAAGAAGGTGACCAAAGGAGTCTTTAATGGAGTGGAACTAGTGGAGCGGAGTGGAGGGATGTATTACCCTATCTTGCTGGGGAAGAGGTTTTCAAACTGAGGTGGATAAGATAGGTTTTCCCCTTCGATCGGAAGGCTGGTGGAGAGATAGAGGTGGTGGGGGCAGCATAAGATCGCACGAGTCGGTCTCCCCCATTTCTTCTTGCTTTTTTAATCTTCCTTCCCCACTTTGCCATCTTAATGTAATCCTGGGGAGTGGGGGTAGTATAGCCTTTCAAGCCCCACTAAGGATTTTATTAGTGATTTTATGAATAAAATGACCAAAAATATTATTTATATATATAATAATATACTTATTATACATTCATGTCATATTTGTTTTTATTTTTTGAAAGAATTGTGGTATCGTTGATCTCATTTTATATCCGTGCTTTCTAAGTTTCCATGATATTAAATTAATAATTAAGTCAGTTTCGACTTAAACCAAGTTACCCTTACACCATTATATGAAATTAATAATTTGTTAAATTTATAAAATAATATATTTCAGAAGTTTTTTTATAGGTTTATATAGGATCTTATTATATAAATTAATAATTTAGTAAGAAGTACATATAATATTGGCTATGATGTTTTTTTGAAGGATAAATTACTTTGACCTCTTCTAATGTTTAGTTTAATTGCCCTTAGATTAAAGTTTTTGTAAAATTACTCTAACACCCCTGTCAGACTAACGATCCATTAAACAAAAGAGCAATGCTACACGTCATGAAAATATTTCATGAATTTTTATCTTGAATGATGTGGCAATTAAATGGTGAATTAGTATTGGTAGGATTTCCCCCATACATGAAATGTCAATGGTATTATCACTTGCCACATCATTCATGAAGGCAATTCATGATAAAATTTCATGACGTTTAGCATTTCCCTAAACAAATTACATCTAATATACAATTACAAAAGTACCATCAAATTATAATCCTTTTGTGCAAAAATATCGTTAATTTATAATCCTTTAACAGAGATTAACATTTTTTTTTATATATTTTCTCCATCAATATTACACTGATACTACCACCCTTAAGGGTAGTTGACATTTTGACTTTTTAATGTTAGTTGACTTTAATGAAGCTGACTGTCAATTAACAGAAATAATATTCGGAATAAAGTTAACAAAATTTCAAGCGAGACTAAATACTAAATTTTAAAAAATTTAATTCGAAGGTAATTAGACAAAACTTAAAAAAAAGTCAAAATAATTTACTCTTTTTTGAAATATGAATTGGTTGTATTTTCTTTTAAAATTTAAATTTAGTAGGACATCAACTCTAACTTTTGGCTTCATCAACTACCAAACACTACTGTTTCCTGTGTTTCCTCTACTTTTTCAATAATCAGAGAAATATAATGAATAAAATTTACCTCCAAGCACAAAGTAAACAAAGAGGTATAGTTTTCAAAAAAATCACTAACCACTTTTGTCTTTTCTTTCTAATTAATTGAATAGTAAGTAGATTGCTGGGTGGGCACTTCTAAAAGATGATAATAATTTAATAAATACTTAAATGAGAAGGGGGTTCACAAGCGGCGCCAAAAGAACATCTAGAAGGGAATCCAGAAGAAGGAAAATGAAAATCTAAAAACAGTTGGGTGGACCTTTGTCATTTTATAAAAATGCATGAGTTAATTAATGTCTCTCCATCCAATATCACATTAGATAGATACTAATCTTTTAGAAATAAAATATGATTTCAAGATGAAACCCACTTGCACATGACCTTGCTAGTTGATAACGACCTCATGCACATTATTCATCACCCTTGCCTTTATAGCGGACTAGGGGACAAATAGAGTCCACCTTGCCTTCATCTTGTAACAGAGAAGTACAGTAAAAATAAGAATTTAATCGACACAAATTATGCATTTATCAAATTTTCTAATTATCATGAGTAAATTAGTGTTTGTATTGAGTAAAATTTTTCAATACATGCTACTCCAGTGACATTTAATAATTTTTCCTTCTACTAGATTTAATTTTCTGAAATCATTTTTTATCACATGTTACTTTTGATCGATCTCTTTGTCTCTTATCTTCTATGCAACACCTTCTTTCCTTTTCAAAACCTTATTCTCATAGTACAATTAGGTCACAATAATGGGGGGCCAAAAGCTCCCCATCCATGTAATGCAATGAACCGGAACCGACATGTATATATATATATATGAGGTCGCTTAAGTGACTGTCCTTCCATAGTCGTTCTATTTATTGGTGAAAACCAATTAGAGTAATTAATGTTTTTTTGTGTAATAAATGTCCTACTTTTTCATCCAAGAAAATGTCTTTCTAGTTTTAAGATATTTATTATTAATTTTTTTTGCTTACAATAATTTTATTTGTTTGTTGATGGCACTAGTATAAATATCTTAAAAGTAGAAGGGCATTTTCTTGGATGAAAAAGTAGGACATTTATTACACAAAAAATTGTGAAGGGCCGTCACTTAAGCGATGGTCCCTAGCACTCCTATATATATATATATATTTAATAATTTTCCCTTCTACTAGATTTCTTATCATATATTACTTTTGATCGACCTCTTTGTCTCTTACCCTCTATGCAACACGTTCTTTCCTGTTCAAAACTTTATTCTCATAGTATAATTAGGTCACAATAATGGGGGGCCAAACGCTCCCCATCCACATAATGCAATGAACCGGAACTCACATGTATCTGAATTAGAATTCCCACTTTGCTTGCAGGCCTGTCAAGTATGTTGCCTTCAACTTTTGAAAAAGGACTCTTAGACTGAGCATTCAAGATAACATAACAAACAAGAAGTAATAAGGGTGAGGGAAGGAAGGGGGGCCAAATAAGAGGACTGTTGAGATGTCATGTAAGCATGTAGTTGACACTGGAATAATAATGAGAATTGACCACTCAATAAAGCTACAAACTCTGCCTCCACATTCAGAGGCAGATGGGTCTAACCATCCAATTTAGACACATTCCAACCCCCTTTATTGGACAATAAAAAATAAGATTAAGATAATAAATATTTCAACTGATAATTATCTATTTATAGGCTATCATTATAGACATCCAACCGCTTTGGATCTGGTACCAACTATTGCTTATGCTTCCATTATAGATATACTCAGATTCAATGTTTTTATTCATATTATATATTATTTTTTTAAAAAACTATGTTTTCATTTGGAACACTCGTCTATCTTAATGAAACATTGTTGAAACATCATTTTCTGTCTATTTTATTATAGGGTTATGCATCATTTCACAAAAAGCAGAATAATGGGAACAGATCTCTAACAATTAAGAGATTCAATCATGTTAAGCAATTAAATTTTTTGACACTAATCTACCTCCTTTACACATCCGGCCTGGTACCCGCAATGGGTCAGTCAAGTTCCAATATAGTCTTTTGCCCAAGTAAAAAAAAAAAAGAAAGTTCCAATATAGTAGTAGCACATCAAAATTGACAAGTAACTGCAAGCTAAAACCAAAGCAGAGGACGTTAAAAAAATTCAAATCAAGATGAATAATTTAAGCCAGCCAATCGACATCAAACATTTGATTACATAGAAGAAGAACAGATTAAGGAACATTTCAAAAACCTGGTATTTCTGAACCTCAGTTAACAACTTTCCTGGTAATAGCTAATCTTGAAATGCTAGAACAAGGCAATATGATAGCTGGTTTTCCTTGGAATGTGGTTTTGCACATAGCCTTCCATAAGAAAAAGATATTATAGTTGCTGGTGAATGCGTGATGACACTTCAATATGAAACAAGAAAGAAGTTAGTTATAAAGGTAATTAAATGAGAGGTAAGATGATCGAAAAGACAATAGTAGGAATCATGTGGTAGGAAGTAAACTATAGTATAGCTAATGGCATCAACACCCATAGGGCATGGGAATTCCACCATTGTGGAATCATGCGTGATTCAATCTGGCAACCCATACGACAATACAAGGAGGGTACTTTCTTCTATAAATCCGTTATGTGAATCATAATTAGCTGCTTAAGATTTACTAGAATTTTCCCTTTTTCTATTGTTTACTACAAGTTTTGGGGGTTTTTTTTTTTCGTTCTTTCATTAATTTTTGTTAACTGACAACTATTTGTGTCTTAATAGGCAATAATGAATGTTAAATAGGGCATTCCCTATCTTGATGATGAATTCTGTAAAAGATTTTGTACAATTTGAATGCCCTACCCTGCTTAGTTTCAAAGGAGAAAATGTGAAATTTTTGTTGACATATAACCGTATCCGTATCAATCTTATGAGATGTGTTTGCATGGCTTGGACACTGGAGACACTTCAATGGCTGATTATCCTAATCAACTTGCAAACACTCGAACAACACAATTCCCATTTTTGTCCTGAATCTCCAGCAGCCTATTTTTCTGAAAACTCTGTAACCTACCAACAATACAGAGTGCTGCTCTTAATTTTCAAGTTAACGTCAATTGCAATATCAGTGCTACTAGGAGAGTGTTTATCCACACTCCTGCTGAGATTGAAAATATTTTTCTCTAGATTATAGAGCCTTCAATGATGAAGACCTAGAAGAGGCAGAGGTGGATACTCCCCTTCTCTTTATTATGACAAACAAGATTATCATTGATAGTGGTAATTGCTTAAATGTTTTATGTGCCACCACAGTTGACCAACTTGATCCTTGGACCTGAACCACATCCTTAACAAGGATGCTTGCGTAGATGGTAGATCTACTCCAATAACAACACTATCTTGTTTCTCTTTCTGATGGTCCTTCTAGTGATTCTCTAATCTTGATCATTGTGGTAGAGAAAACACATACTTTTGGTTTAATGAAAATGTTTTTGGTAACCTATAACATAAAGAACTGCAGCAACAAAACTTAGACTTATAACTAGAGGAATTTAAGGTGTGATGAAATATCATAATATTAAGAATGAATCAAATCTAGTTGATGAGCTGGAAACACCTGACTGCTCACCTTATTATCAAGAAGATCAAGTGTACAGATCAAGATTGTTATTGAGTAGAAAAATTCAAAAAAGAGTATAATAATGCAATGCAAAGCCAAAGGAGATCAGTGCGAATGTCCATAGTACGACGAATTAAGTTCAAGATCAATTCAACGATGTATTTTCTACTCCAAGTTCTCCAATGACTGATTACTCATCCCAGAGAAATTCAATGATGCAATTATGTAACTGAGAAGATGATCCCTATAACCTTTTCTTACAAGCCAAAAAATACAAGAACAAAATTCATGAAATTTCGTACTTCAATGCTTCAAAAATCCGAGGTCTGATATTCTCCATGGGAGAACAATACAGTCCATAAGAAACTCGAGAAAAAACAAATTCAAAGAAAGCGAGACATTAGAAATTGGTTCGCTTCATGGTGGGGTCCATAAACAAGTTCAGTTTTATCGGAGCTCTACTTTAGGCTCTATTTAGGTTAATTTGTTGTTGGCTTGTTATATTATATGTTTAAGAGTTCATTGTATTTTTGCAATATTTGTAATTTCTGCACATACAAAGATACACTGGTCATCTTTCGTGTAAAGTTGTGATATTGGGTATTTATTTGTAAATTTTACTGGATTTCTAATGAGTTTAGAAGTCAAAGTCCAAGTCCTATCAGAGAACTTTAACACTAAGTTAAAATTTCCTTATTTCCATCAGGATGTTGAGAAGTTTTCAATTCCTAATGAACCACAAATAAAAATGGTGCAAACATGAATTCCATGTGTTTCCAACAAAAAGAAATTGTTTCTATCAAAAAATACAATGACGGTCATTTTTTTATGTCTTTGTCAACAGCAACCACAAATACGGATTTTCTTCTTTCAGAAACAAAGAGTAGGTAAACATAATACTTGTTGCAATTATCAGACTAGCTTACTAATAAAATGCCTACTTCTGATATATAATATAATTTATGTCCATTATATGCCTTGGTATTATATTCTAGTAAAAATTTGTTTGGCATTATTTTGCCGACTTAGTGCATATATGCATTTATTTCTCAACTCTATCCCAGTGCCTTTTTTAGCTTTTGTTTGGTGTTAAAAGTTGTAACAGACTCTTGCTCACTTTTTGGCCCTTTAAAATACTATTTTACAAGCTCTAACACTACGTTCAAAGATTACTATTGGCAGCTCCAAAAAGAACCTTATTTTCATCCCCAGAACCACATTCTACCAGGCTCTGACAACCAACTCTAATCTTTCCCTCAGATTTTGGTCTTCAATTTCCCAACCACCACAATTAGCTACTGTCTAGAATTTTCAGCAACCTAAATTCTAAACATCCTGCAATTTGCCATTTGTAGAAGTAGCAAATTCCATCTTTATCATTCACAAGATCTACACCCATTCTTCTACCTTTTAAAAATCCTAAACAATCAATCTTCTTTAACTTAAGCTACCATGTTATTAATCATACGCTGCGCTACTCAAGAATTACATCACTTGGGGAATCGGGTTAGAGGAGCGTGTTTCTCCACACTTGTCAGTTTTTTAGAAGTTATTCATATAATGTTGGGGGTATCTACCCTCCCCTCCCCTCCTCTCCTCTCCTCTCCTTTCTCTTTGCTTGGACACATTACTTGACTACAGTAAGGATGTAAGAATGTGTATTATGGATTGGCCCCTTATTTCCACACATGGCACTGAACATCAAACCTCTTGTATGAAAAATCCAACATGGAAAAAGTTCCTACACAGATGAATTTGAGTTGTACTCTTGTTTCCAATCAATGGCCATCCAAACTTTCTTGGCTACAAGGTTCGAATGACTATTTTATTACATTTTGTTCCAAGACTGTTTTGGTTAGTTTGTAGCATATATATCTGTATCCATTGCTTACATAAGCTAGTTTCTAGAGCTCTTTAGCATTTATGTTGGTTACTCTACCACTGAAAAGGGTACAGAAGGCAAAAGTCCTTCCAGTAGAAAGTTCTTAAGCAAGTTCTGTTCTTCTCAAAGGTGAAGAAATTAGAATTTTAAGGGAAGAGACAAAAAAAGTATATCATTCTGGGCCTTCCTTATCTAGACTTCGGTTAAGCTTCTCCACATAGATGGATATACCTCATCAAGGAGAACAGGCACATTCAAGCCAAGAACTATTGGTCCAAGACTTAAGGGTTTGGTCCATATGTTGTTGAGGTTAGCATCATGCATCATCTCTTTCATTATGTCTACCGAATTTTTTTTGAAATGATCTCATGGATCATATAAGAAGAGGGAATAGGTGTAGATTGTATATATCAGGATTAGCCCCATCCATGACACTACATAGAAACAATGCTAAACAAGCTTTTAAAAAAATAATGAAACTGCATACCTTAATGAGATTCACCCTCTCCATTTTCACCCATTAACTGTAATTTCTACTTCAATGCAAAACTACTTGGACATAGATTCCATCAGTTCATCTCTCTACAACCCTCTCCTACAAGCACAAATTCAAATTAAAAGTAACATCACCACTCTGGAACAATAAATCTCTTTTAAAGTTTGTAGCAGCGGTGAATGCTAAGGCCATAAACATGGCAGCTGCCCACATCATTCAGAATTCAGTGCAAATTAAGTAAACAATTTTTTTTCCGAGAGTAGTCGTGTTTAGGTGGTAAGTATCAAGTTGCCAAGTGTGAGAGTGCAGGTTTGATTTTGAGAACAATTACTTCGATCAAAATAATGTCAAAGGTTAGTCTATATTCACACCACCACTCCCAGCATCCCACGTAGGCTGGACGAACAATGAAAATTGGCCTTTAGCCATGTATAAATGTGTGTGTTTGTTTGTCTGTGAATGCACACAAACTAAAGCATCATCACTTTGTTTTCTCTTGACCACGCTAAAATAATATTAGCCCACATCAATGTTGTTTTGTGAACATGAATTAACTTCTTTATGCTATATTTGCCTTGTACAGCTTTTGTTCAATTCCTCTTATAACTCTATGCATCGTTCATAAAGTATGCGTAACAGTTATGTGGTATTCTTACACTCGAAGGTTGCCCAATGAGAAGGAGGTACAAGAAAATGATTCTGTTTTGCATCTTGAGCACTGAACAAGCTAAAGCAATCCGTAGTACCATCAACCTTCTGAATGGATGTACTATGTTCAGGAATGGACTCATTTGGTGGAGGTGAAATAATGGTCTTGCTCATGTCTAAAGAGGCCTGTTCAATATTTGATAGTGAGCTTCAAAAAATTTCTGATTTATAATATATGATGATTTAATACTGATAAAGACAGTAAAAATGAACTGAAAGAAGAAGCTGAAGAAACAAGAAACTCAGACCAGCAGAAAACACACACACACACACATTAACTTCAGTAAAAGAATCTCAAATCCCAAAACCTGCCACTTCATTCATGGCCAACATGCCAAGAAAAAGGAAGATTGTACGTCACATAACACTCAACAATATGCACAAGCACGAGTGTTGTGGCTTTAAACTCCCTTGCCATATTTACTTACATTGATCTTTTCAAATTATTGTCATATTAGGAAACTTTGGGAGAGAGTGATTAAACAGTAACTAAGACTAGATCAGTGGTCTCAGTTTTGAATGACTTTAATTTCCACCATATCCAACAGTTGTCTCTCGTGACCAAAGGGTTTAACTCTTTCCATTTCTTCATGTGCATTAATCTTCACCTTTTTCTTCTTCGTATTCCTTAAGCACGGATACAGACACAGGACACGAGAATAGCACAATACGGACACGGCAACACGACAAATCTAAAAAAAATACGGCAAAGGAAAAGTCAAAATAATAATAATATAATATATATAAATGATAATTTTTGGAATAAAACCACTCATTTGGAGCTTAGAGCTTGATGTTTGTTATTATTGTTTTCTTAAATTTTATATTATTTTTCTAGTTAACCCATATGTCCTAAAAGTGTCTAAAACATGTTCTTGCCGTCCGTGTCCGACCAGAAAATAAAATATTCAAATTCTAGGACACTGCGTGTCCGTGTGTACTGCCAAAGGCAATTTTTTTTCCCCCTTAATTGGGGTACTCACACTTTTTTGCCCACACCTGGGCTCAAACCCCTCTCCTCCTCTTTGAGGATGGGGAGGTTATACCATTGGGCTACAAGCCCTTTGGTAGATAAGCCAATTCTCTTGTCTATCCTTGTAAAACAACTGTGAATCCGTGGCTTTAAGGTATCCTTGTAAAAATAGCTCTTTAATCATGATTCAAATTGACACTAACTCAAATCTAAAACTTTGGAACCTACAGAGTCAAGGAGCCTTTTTGAACTTACCGAAGATGTTCATGGTCGTTATTGAGAAATTTGTTCATCAATTTGTCAAGTTTTACTGTAATGGTGTTAAATCTAATAGTCGCTTGGTTTTGTGATTTGATATTTCATATCAGACAAGAGTAGCCAAAGGTGTTCTAATTTTTTCCCTTCTACTATCATACTGCAGAACCAAAATGAACATTATTCTACATAATTTCTGAAGGAGTGCGCCTTCTTTAGCTTAGTCCTAGATCCTCAAAGTATTTAAGTTGGCTGACTACAGTACACGTGTAATAGATACATGATTGAGAACTGAAGGCACAATATTACCCAATTTGACCTCACCCCATCAATTCCACTGGCATGCAATTCACATGGGGCAAATGCAGGTCACTCATCGCTGTGGTGGGATAGGACAACATAATCAATCTCACCAGAAGAGAGCAATTTCCAGGTTCGGGTACTTTGGTCTGATGTACCTGAATTTACTAACAGATGTGTTGGTCTATAGCAGATAGATGCATATATTATGAACTCAAGGTTGTTTAAGAAATTTGTTCTCCAATTTGTCAAGTTTTACTGTAATAGGGTAGTTTGGTCATTTAAAGATGAGTAGTCGCTTGGTTTTGTGATTTGATATTTGATATGTCTAAGCAAGTATGACATTGTTCTTCAAGTATTTAAACTGTTAAAACCCCAGGGCTCTAGTTTCTGCTTGTGAGTCCAAAATTGAATTCTATTGAAAACAGTACACGTGGGACATAGATACATGATTGATAATTGCACAGACAAAACCACACCACTTCAACTGGCATGCAATTCACGTGCAGTAGATGCAGGTCGCTCATTACTGTAGTGGGACAGCAACATAATCAATCTCACCAGAAGAGACTAGAGAGGGAATTTTCAGGTACTTTGGTCAGGTGAACCTGATTTTACTAACAAATGTGACGGCACACGTTAATCTAATGCATCCAAGCAAATGGATGCATAAATTACAAATTCTTGGCTTCTAAAAGTTTACTTAATCCAGAAAGAAATTTGCTACCCTACACATGCCAAAGGCTCTACACATGCCAAAGGCTATAGATGGATTATGAGGGAAGGAAGGAATTGCTAAACAACATAATGTTTACGAAAACACAGCAAGAAGTACACATATACCTGTATGAACTAAAATCCAGAAATAAATTTCCAATATCAAGTGGAATTAATAGAATTTCAAGGTGTACCAACATTACCCGACGGGATCTTGTCGTACAAGCAACTTGCGCCATGTGTTTCGTAAATATCCCTTCCTCGAGGGAAAATTTTCTCATTTTCTTCGAAATGCCTCTTTTGACTCCATCTTCTACCAATTTGTCAGAACTAGAACTACCTTCACCAAACATGGGAACTGGTTGTGTTGCTTTCTTTGACACCCATTCTTTCTCCTGGTATCTGAAAACTCCAGCCAATTTACTTAGGACCACATTTTGTTCGACATATCATATAATAGCACAATATGGTTCAGCTGACAAGTTACTTGGCACGGATAAATTTTTCAGTCTTGCTTCTGTCAAAATTTGGTGGAAGTTCTGCTTCCCAGTAACTGTTAGCCTTCTCATTACCCACAGCTACACATACAAAAAACAATAAGCATCTTTAACAATGCAGTAAATGCCAATATATAATATCTAGAAAACAGAATGGATAGATAAACAAAATCATTTATCACAACTTAAGGAATGAGCCAGCCAAAATTTTATCAATAATGATCTCTATTTATTTCATCCGCAGCCGTAAAAATTGAACTGAGATTACTAGCCTGCTATCCATCATTTGTTTAAATTAGAGATAAAAATTTAATAAGAAGAATTTATCTTCTTTGCGTGCAACATGTGAATCATGATACAATAGGTCAACTAATTGTTCCGTAAACTGAACATTTGAATGGGTTTTTGATATCTATTGCATCCTATTTATAGGGGAAATGAATTGGAACACAATTTAACATTCATGGACATCATGAAAGCATTTAATCTTCTGTGATCTACTATCATGTATTTCATTATTTCTGCTTATAAGAGAGAAATGCAACATATTCTTACATTTCATAAAAGCAACCTGCTCCGGTAGCCATGTATCCAAGTTTGTAGACCGTACCTATCACACAAATCAAAAGACTAAGCCACTGTTGGAAATAAGAACGGAGGAATACAAGAAAATATTGTCAACTGACCAAAAGTGAACTTGAGAAAGAAATATGTATTGTATATATGTAGTAGCCTTTACCCAGTCCCACCTATGCCGGGTACTGGAGGTGATGACCGGAGATAACCTAACTTTTGGTGTTATTTTTGCACAAAGTGACAGCTCGATCTCAAACTCAAACCCCTTTCTCACACTTGTCAGCCCTACTGTTTACCATTACAACAAGCAATGAACCCAAAAGATCCATCGATCAGGTTAGTCCAACCTACATGGAGAACAAGGAGGGGAAGTCTGGAGACATATCTAACCTTGGGCATTATTTTGCACTAGGTGGCTTCTTCATACTCAAAACTACATCCACATATATTTGTAAATCAGTAGTAGTAGTGTAAAAATTCTTCTTCTTCCAGTATATTATTTTCACGGTATATGGCATGCAACAAAGTTAATTGACCCAGAAAATATATATGTAGATGTGTGAGAACCATTCTATATGAGAAGCAATTTAAAAACAGATTTTTATGTTGAAAAAGAGAAGCATAGATTTGGCTAGAAAACCTTTCTGCGAAAATTATCTGACTATATTTTATTTTTCCTCCTGGAAAGGAAGGATGCAATGGCATGTAAACATGAGATAATAATCCAAAAGAAACTAAAACTTCTTTCCTTTATCTACTAAAAGGGCCCATCAAAGAGAGGACTAAATCCTTTTTAAGCTTCAACAAGGCAACTGATTGTTCATTTAAATTTGATGTGCAAGTCTTTACAACAGATAAAGCCAAAATCATGGTCTTTGTACATGTCAAACGTGATAAAAACTTGAAGGGGAGAGAGAGAGAGCATGTTCATCATGAACCAACATCAACCATCTCACCAACATGGCAGTGTAAATTGATGTTTACAGAAGCACCATTCAAACACCATATAAATTTCTTGTTGTATTGAGCCTCTTGATATCAAATATCGGTAAGCCGACCTTGTTTTTTGTTGTACATTGCAACAATGACATTGATGTTGAAATTACAATTTACCGAATGATGGTGAATTTGAATTTAAAACTGGCTATGTAATTCCTGTGGTTTCCAGCATTAATATGCAAGGCCAGAAGCTCCATTGCTATTGTGGAAAAATAGAAGAGAGAGAGAGAGAGTGCAAAGTGTAAACCTTTGAGATATGCACACCTAAACTCCGATGTATTCCTGAACACTGCATGCATATAAATATTCCAAGGTTCACGCTTGCCCATCGTGGGGCCCTGAAATAAATATGTTTCAACACTCAAAATATTACATTAAAAATTAATAAATAAAGTGCACAACTTGGAACCTCCGCTCAGATGGTAAATTAAATACAATTAGAAAATGAAATTCAAAATCTTAACTTGAACTACCATGATAGAGTCACATTTAGGGCTAATATAATGGGATACATGTGTATAAAAATCACATCTGCTGATCTAACTGAAAAAGAACATTTGTGGATCCCATTAGCTAGCCAAATCCAGTAAGGGGGACCAAGAAGATGGACATAAGGTGCATAACATGCCCTTTTTTTCCTTTTTCTTTTTTTTCTCTTGAGTGCCTTTAATGAAATTTTACTTATTTTTATTTTAAATATGAGCTCTCTGGGCTGATGCTTTAATAATAGCTTCATTACATGTAAGGTCTAGCTCAGTCAGAAAACATGAGAGCAAGTTTTATTAATGTTGAAGTAACTTACCTTCCATGAAAATGGAACTGAAGTAACTTAAGGTCCAAATATCTAAGGATCCATGAATCAACGATTAAGTAACAATAGAAAGCCCGAGACAGCAAGCAGTAACTTATTCAAATGACTCTTTCCCCCTTTCTTTTGTGTTGTCTAAACAGAGAATAACTTGTGTAATACTGAAGTAACAAATTATTCAATACTTGAGAGGATCTAATCGTAGGTAGCCCTCTCCAGATGTTGTCCTTCTTCTACCTTGCTCGTAAAATATTGTTTGTATAAATTTTACATAATCAATAGAATTCTAGCTCTTAGTAAACCAAGGTGACAGTCTTCTCCAACCCTTACTCCCAGTTTCTGAAGAACCTACCACTTCCCCTTATAGATCAGTTATGAGAGCTTCAAAATATCAGGATGATCAACATCACTTTCGTTTATCAAATTTAAGTAAGGACGGTCAACGTGCCTAAGTGCCACCTAGGACATTTCCTACTCTACACATCCCTCCTCATTATATTAATACATGGACGAATTATAGAATCATTTGAGAAGTATGTTGAATATTCATGTTAGTAGTAGACCTCCAACAGACCAGCATTTTACTTAGCTGGCACATCTAGGTACAAGCTAGAAATTATAACTGATACCAAAATTTGAGTTCATGAATACTGATTGGAAATAGAAACTGGCAAAATACACAGACTACTGGAAATAGATAATTATTCTAGATTGATGGCAGAGAAAATGACAGAGAGAGACAGAGAGCAGTTACTCAGGAGGAAAAATACTTTCAGAAATTTCATGGGGAAAGCAATAGAGTAAGTTCTAACAAAGACTTTAAATGTTACAGATTTCCATATTATCATCAACTACTAAAAGCGGAAACACGCATAACTAGATTCTTGATAGCCATCAGAGAACAACTCAGTGCCGTTTAAGTGCATCTGAGAATTTTAATCTAGTGTTTGAAATGATTATAACACCATATAACCATTATCCAATATCTCCTGATGTAGATAATAATGGTCACATTAGTCTACAAATTGCAAATGAGTTATGGAAAGCATACTTGCTCAGACAATCTGCACATTCCCTATTTTCTGGCAGCTTAAGAAGACCCTCCAATATCTGCAAAAAAAAAAAAAAACAGGTTGCAAGATAATATTAGTACTAAAAATCATAAAAAGAAATGGAAAGAATGATTCTGTCGTAATAGTAGAATAGTCCTGTTAAATTAATCCTTCATCAGTAATTAACCCCAGGGTTATGCTCAAGTCCATGACACATACAAATGCATGCGGACA
Organism: Cornus controversa; assembly: GCA_026545225.1. Classification (NCBI taxonomy): domain Eukaryota; kingdom Viridiplantae; phylum Streptophyta; class Magnoliopsida; order Cornales; family Cornaceae; genus Cornus; species Cornus controversa. The sequence continues at coordinate 66,605,957 of CM048848.1, read as the reverse complement.
CACACACACATACACACACACATATATTACTATTAAAAGTCTACATAATTTCTAATTTCTATATACATTTTACTGCCTTTAAAAATGAGAAAAAAATCTTTCATATTTTGCTTCACTTTAACCGCCCAATAAAATAAATTTGTTTCACTTTTTTTGAACAAAATTGAATGATTATTTGAAAACACCAGGATCTTATGCTTTGAAACACACACCTTTTAGTATTATTTGTCATATGATCAATATATATATATTTTTTTCGTAGCAAAATGTGCTGAAAGGAAATTGAATCTTTTTATTGCCAATGCAACACAAATTACATTAAAAACACCACTACTGCTTGTTTCAACATAAAAGTCAAAACACAGATAATACTGTTATCAGGAAAAATAAAATATGTGAAAGCATTAATAAATTAATAAATTGGGATGTGCATGTGTATCTGTGTGAGCTTGCTTAAGGAAGAGACACGTAGAGTAACAATCAAAGAACAAGAAATATAGTCCTAACTGATAAGAGTAACAATTAAAGAACAAGAAATATAATTCAACAGATATGAATAGCAATTAAAAAACAAGAAATATAATCCTAACTGATAAGAGTTGTAATTCAAGAAAAAGAAATATAATCCTAAACGAATCAAGATTTAAAATTTAAGAATTTTCATTACATGTGACCTAACAAAACACAGATGTAAAAAAAAAAAAAAATATGAAGTTGAATTAATAAAATCAGCAAATACATCGCATTAGATTTTGAAGTCATAGAATCAAATAAAAGTCAGAATATATATATATATATATATATATAAGAACCTTGGTGTGCTTGGCGTTAAGCTCCTTAGATACGGAAGCCTTCCCGTTCATCTTTTCACCGATCACCAGAACCAGAGAGGAGAGAGAAAGACAGAGAAAGATGTGTTCTTTCTCTCTCGCTCTCTAACCGTGTGGGAATGGTTGGGTTGGCTCCTACTAAGTACCGGTGGCGGAACAGAATCAGAGGAAACGGTTAGCCATTTCCTTAAATGCCGTTTGGGTTTGGAGCATTCTCTTCCACGTTTTGATTCGTCCGTTTTATAATATACTAATATAACATTGCAATAGCAGTATTGTATCTTTATCTGGTTGCTTCAATTCCAAGTTTTCAAAATTTTATTATGCGTACTATGTTTTGATGAACATGTCATGTAACATTTTTATTAAAATATAAAATATTTCTATAAATTATGGCATAGTATGATTAACAAATTATTATTAACATCCAAGTTCTGGAATTAATGTGCCGTAAATCAGTGACAGTTGAGAACATTTTGGCATGAGAAAAATAACTACATGTACCTTTTATACTTTTATATGGCAAGACAAAAAAGAAAAAAAAAATCACAAATTGATGCATTGACATACTATATGTACAATGGAACTAGGACCATATAAAGAAAGAACTTTTGGAACAAATGAATTGTTGATGGCTTATGGATGACTGATTGAATGAAGTACTGGAAAAAAAAAAAAAAAACACATTGAATCTGAGATTATATAAATATTATGTTTGGTTGCATATAATTGGTGTCATGAAATTGGAATTGAAAATTTTTTAAACTATATTCGGCTGCATAAAATTGAAACATTAGAAATGAAATTTGTAAAATTAGAGAAAATTTTATTCTTCATCTATTAATTTTTTTTTTCTCCAACCTTATCAATTCTAATTCCGAAACTCTAATTTCATGCAATCAAAAATAGTTCAATTAAAAACTTAAATTATTTTTTCTCTAATATCAATTTCAAGACACCAATTTCATGCCACTCTACTAATTAAATGTGTAAACAGTGAGTTAGAACTTCTTTTTTATTTTATTTTTATTTTAATTCAACATAATAAAATTGGATTCACATTGACCATCAATTTGCAACTTTTGCCAGTAAGCTAAAAACAAATTCAGAAGGAAAAAGAGAATTACTACAAAAAGTTGAGAGGGCCAAGCGTACCTTTGATCCTCTCCCCAAAATACCCATACAAATACACACACCACAATAACATATAATAGCAGCTATTTGAGGTAAATATTTAAAAATTTAAACATAACGGTCATGCCTAAATGAAAATGATTCCCGCAGACAGATGCTCCTTCCAACTCTCCGTTCGCAAGTCAGGACAAGACCACCACCGTTTACTACTACTTCCTTTGGCAGATTTCACATTGCATCAAAATCAAATTGCTCTGTGGCGGAGTCTTTGGCCGCAGATGAAGAAGAGACCTGCTCTCTTCTGTTGCGGCGGTGCGTTGAAACCCATGATTTGCGCAAGGCCAAAGTAATCCATGCCAAATTCATCAAGGGAGCTCTTGTCTCTACCCTGTTCCTCCGCAATCATCTCCTCAATGTGCATGTCAAATGTGGTGATCTTCGAAGTGGTCTCCAACTGTTCGAAGAAATGCCTGAGAAGAACGTCGTGTCATGGACAGCCGTCATTGCGGGCTTCGTCCAACATGGGCGTCCCGAGAAAGCCATCTCTCTGTTCTGCCGCATGCATCATAACGGAATGAAGCCCAATGAGTTCACTTTTGTCAGTGCCCTCCACGCCTGCTCCTTCTTCGAGAGTCTCACTCATGCATACCAAGTTTATGCCAAGATTGTCCGGTTTGGATTTGGGTCCAATATTTTTTTGGTGAATGCATTTTTGACGGCTTTAATAAGGCATAATAAATTGTCAGAGGCTTCAGAAGTTTTCGAGGAGTGTCAAGGTAAGGATATTGTGACTTGGAATGCCATGATGGCCGGGTATGTGCAGTTCTCCTACTCGCAAGTGCCAGGCTTTTGGTTTAGGATGAACCGTGAAGGAGTGAAGCCCGATAACTTCACTTTTGCTAGTGTTCTTACCGGGTTGGCTGCTCTTTCCGATCTTAAAATGGGCATGCAAGTTCACGCACAGCTCGTTAAGTCTGGTCATGGAAGTGAGATGTGTGTTGGGAATTCTTTGGTATCTGTGTATTTGGAAAATCAAAACTTGGTCGATGGTATCAAAGCTTTTGATGAAATCCCTTGCAGAGATGTTTGCTCCTGGACTCAGATGGCTGCAGGGTGCCTGAATTGCGGGGAAGCAAGCAAAGCGCTTGGGATTATCAGAGAAATGAGGAAGTTGGATGTCATGCCGAACAAATTCACTCTCGCCACTTCCCTTAGTGCCTGTGCTAATCTTGCTTCTTTGGAGGAAGGGAAGAAAGTTCATGGATTAAGAATTAAACTTGGGGATGACGTTGATGTCTGTGTGGATAATGCTCTGATTGACATGTATGCAAAATGTGGATGCATGGAGGGTGCATTAGGGGTTTTCCGATCAATGAATGATCATTCTGTTGTTTCGTGGACAGCAATGATAATGGGTTTTGCGCAAAATGGACATGCAAGGGAAGCTCTTAAATTTTTTGATGAGATGAGGAAAGGGAGCGTGGAGCCTAATTATATCACTTTCATCTGTGTGCTTTACGCCTGTAGTGAAAGAGGATTCATTGATGAAGGATGGAAGTATTTCTCTTCTATGACCCATGACCATGGCATATCCCCGGGAGAAGATCACTATGCATGTATGGTTAATCTGCTTGGCCGTGCAGGGCGTATCAAAGAAGCTGAGGACTTAATCCGGGGAATGCCATTTCAACCGGGTGTGCCGGTTTGGCAAACTTTGCTTGGTGCTTGCCAGTTACACGGGGATGTAGAAACTGCAAAACGCGCAGCAGAGCATGCCTTTGATCTAGACAAAGAAGATCCTTCAACTTATGTATTGTTATCTAACATGTTTGCTGGTTTAAGCAATTGGGAAGATGTGGGGACGCTGAGAAAACTAATGGTAGCTAGGGATGTAAAGAAAATGCCTGGTTCCAGTTGGATTGAAACAAACAGAGATCACTTACTGCCTACAGTAGATGGAAGATTCATATAAATGGTCAACTGGAACACTTCCACTAAATGATCTAAACAGACTTTCTTTCATCTGAACTCTGCTCTATTATAAACTTGGCATCAACATGTTTCAAATTTCAATATATTGGCAAACATTATTGCAATCTGAAGTCATGCTTCCATCTCGCTTTCCTGTTGTATCATACTGAATTTATAGAAAAATCACGTCACTGTCACAAATGTTCTATTTTAATTGGGTAAACCAAAGTGATTTGTTTTCAGCAGATATGAAGAAGTTAATAAAGGCATTTACCAACAAAAAAAAAAGTTAATAAAGGCCCCTAATATCTTATAAGAAGAACTAAAAAGACACACCTACTTTGCTCAGCTCAGCTTTGGTTGCAGAAGCTATGACTGATGAGCATGGCTTACCCTCAGTCGTTGAAAACGGTGCTTTCACATTTTTGTAGTACTGGATGCATCTTGCAGGCCTTGTTCTCCTTCACACTGGTCCTTCACTTCTATTGTAGAAGATATTCGTTTCCTTCTGAAGAACAATGGGGGTTTGAAATGTCTTGTGCAATGCATGTCCATGATCAAAGTAGTCACATGACTTCTCCTTTGTCTATCATCTCAAACCTGTGTCATTTTGACATCATTTCTACAAGAGCAATGCTATTCAAGACAGGCAAGTAGAGGCAATATCAAAGAAAATATATTTATGCTGAGTCTAACACTACATCATCTATTCATGGATTCTTTCCCACGCTTCCTTTTGTATTTGATTGATTGGCTCATTTATTTGTGTTTAGAAGTATTTTCTTTTTCACAATGTGATAGATATACCATCACCCACCACCGACTATAAGTGGGTTATTGCATGATTCCCTCTACCATGTCCGACTTAAACTAGAGTAAATTAAGTTATTAAATTTGCACACTTAACTGCTTACTTGGGTCATCAAACAACATTAGAGGTGTAGATGTGTAATATGTGGGTAGGGTGGCAATTGGCAAGGTCCAAACAAAGAATGCGATATAAATTAATTGTGACGTTGTAGGAGTGATAAAATTCAACACGATTTCAGAAATTTGCGAGTTTGGATTGACCTATCATGTTCGTCATAATCATGTCAACCTAACTAAGACATTTAATTAATCGTTTTGTGATTAGGTTTAGAGTCTCATCTTGTTAAATACGATTTGGTTTGTTTAATTAATCTTTGTCATATTAACTTGAAAAACACATAAAACATTTTGACATGTTTTAATCCATTTGATTATATGAGTTACATGGTAAGTTAATTAAAAGGGTCATATTAATTATCAATCAAGTCTTGTCATATTGTATTATATTATTACTCATTAAACATGTCATTACATGTCGTGTTAATACTATACCATATGCAACATGACTCATTTAATTTTAATTTTCTTTGTTCTAACTTGACAAAATCTCTCAGGTTGTGGGTAACAAATTTTTTATTTTAACCTTTAAGTAATTTACACATTTACTTTGTACCGATGAAGACTTTAATCTCAATTTTCTATTTTATTTTAAAAGTTAATAAAATATCACTAAATTACTGCGGCGAGTATTAAATGAATTTTGTTTTTGTTTCACTAATAACGAATTTGGATTATCTTCTTCGTTAATTTTTTTCTCGAAGCAATCCTCCAGTCATCATCTATAGCTTATAAAACATGTTATATCATTTTTCGTTTAAATATAATTGTGCATGTAACCATTATACATTGAGTAGTTACAAAAAAAAAGTGATGGGCGTGACTTGTTTATAACTGTTGGATGGTTGTTTGGAGAGTGGAGGAACATAATATCCGTATTGGATAAGAAGAACAAACACAACCGGTTAACAATTTTTGCCACCTCCTACGTGTTGACGATAAACCGGGATAGGGAGTCCCACCTCAGCGATTCGGTTTAAATTTAAACACCATTGGTTAATACACAATGCGGTGTCCCTCTCTGTCTCTCTCATTGAGCAAAAGGCAAAGCCTCAATCAAGGTCTTCCTTGTTGGTCGCAGTGTTCTCTCTCTATCTCTCTCCCTCGTCGTACGCTTTTACGGTTCAGCATTTATCAACAGACGATTGGTTTCTACACACGCGCCCCTCTCGCGGTCTCTCTAACGTTTGCAAACAGCAAACCCTCAGGTCATCCCTGTTGGTCGCGCGTTGTCATATCTCTTCGGTGAATCATGTCTTCGGCCGGAAACTCAGGCGGAGGCGGTGGTGGTGGCGGCCGATCAGCCCCTCAACTCTACTTCTGCCACCAGTGCAATCGTACGGTTCCAATAGCATCCTCACCTGCCTCCGAACTCATTTGTCCCAATTGCAACGGCGGCTTCCTTGAAGAATGTGAAAACCCTAACCCTAACCCTACTCATAATCCCTTCTTTGCCTTCTCCTCCAACAATTTATCCGGCTTCCCTTCCTTCTCTGCCGGCTTCGGCGGCACCCCCATCGTTTTCTCCTCTCCCGCTGGCGGCGGAGGCGCTAGCGAACTCCAAAACCCACCCGATCTCTCTGCCCTATTCGGCGGTCCTACCCGATCGGCCACTCTTCAAGGCGGCCCCAACCCCGGTGAATTCAATCCTTTTGCATTCCTTCAGAATTATCTCGATAACCTCAGAGCAGGCGGCGCCACCATCCAGTTCGTCATCGACAACAACTCGTCTGATTCCGGATTCCGGCTTCCTTCGAATCTTGGCGACTATTTCATCGGTCCTGGGCTCGAGCAACTGATTCAGCAGCTTGCCGAGAACGATCCGAACCGGTACGGCACTCCACCGGCTTCAAAGTCCGCGGTCGAGGCACTTCCGAACGTCAAGATAAACGATGAATTGCTTGCTTCAGATTCTGCGCAGTGTGCAGTCTGTAAAGACACATTTGAGCTTGGCGAGGAGGCAAAACAGATGCCTTGTAAACACATATACCATTCCGATTGTATTCTCCCTTGGTTGGAGATGCATAATTCTTGTCCGGTTTGTCGGTATGAGTTGCCCACTGATGATCCTGATTATGAGAATAGGGCTCGAGGAACAACAATCCCTGCAAATTCAAGCACGGGGTCTGGGTTAGCAGCTTCTGGTAGTGGTGGTGCTGCTGTTGGTGGGGCATCTCAGGAAAGTCCTCTGACACCGCGAACGGTAGAGCGGAGGTTTAGGATATCTTTGCCATGGCCGTTTAATGCATTTGCATCACCTGGAGAGGCAAGCAATAGCGAAGCTGGTAACAGCAGCGGTAACAATAATGGAGGATCAAACTCAGGAGGTCAGGCCAAAGAAGAAGATCTCGACTAAGTGTTATATCGATAAAGGTATTGTGGTTTACCCATATGGCTCTAATGTTTCGTCTTTTGTTGCATTTAGCTAGCTGTACTGGCCTTATTTTATCTTCTTACTTGTCTGAGACAACCACAATTACAGCAACTAAAATAAAGATAAAAGAACAGGGATAAATTTTTATCACTTAGGTAGGTGACCTCTGCTTATATTCATGATGATAGCTTTATTCTCTCTGGCTTTGAAATACACACACAAGTGTTGGTGTAGGCACTCAAAAACCATACTTCTCTAAACCAAAAATGCCCCATCTTTTAATCCAGACAACCCTATTATCAGAAGAATCAGATAGAATTAGAATTAATATTTTTCCCTTTTTGTTTAGGAAGGAGATATAAAAGACTTATTCTCTTGAGCTAATCCCCTTCCTCCAGGGATGGACCATAAAATGCTGCATCTCTGTACACTGGCTTGAATTGTTCATTTGAAATTTCATCAAAGGCCTCTCTTTTGCCTTACATCTGTCTTAATAGGAGCAGGCTTTTTAATTAGGTTGTAGAGCTTGATTGACTGTTGGTTTGAATACTTTAACTATTGCCTTTGCTGGTTCCTAAAGTGTGAAATATTATCAGTGGCCACAATTTTTGAACTCCCGACATGAACATCCAGAAAGGATTTTTGATACAGCGGCGCTGTTCATTGACTGCTCAAATATAGTTTTATAATGACATGAATCTTGATTGTACTAGTTTGGTGGCTGTTCCCCTTGGTTCTACATACTTAGTGGCGTTTCAAATGAGAATTGCATGTATGTATTCGGGCCAAATCATTTCTTCACCAGTCTGCTCCATCCACTAGAACCGTGTTATTGCATCTCTTACTGAATGCACAAGAACCATCGTAGTCATTTACTCTTATAAGTTCAACCATTTTTATAAAGTTGTTCAACTCTAAATATCCAGCTCAACGAGTTGCATCCTAAATATTTAACGGGCCCAATTATTATTATTTGAGCTTGAATGGCCAATCTTCCTAAAGTTCCATACACTAACATAGGATCTTCATGTTCGGTCAGTTTTCTGATTGATTCACTGGTTGGAATTAGAATAATATTCTGATGTGCAGTTTCAGTTTCTGTGATTTTCTCCCGTGGTTCTGCGTTGTTCTTGCCATCAACTATTCTTGGGTTTGACCCTTCTCATTTACTAATCCTGATTGATTTGCTTCTTCCTTCGTGCAAGCACAGGATCTGCCCCTTGTTGTGTCGCTTTTTGTGAACCTCCACTCCAGCCTGCTCAGATAGGTAGGATCTGAAATCAGTATCTGATTCAGTCAACTCCAGGTTTTTGGAAGCCCATCTGGTTAGTTCAACTGTTTCACAAGTTCTCTTAACTTCATTATGAGTGCCTTTCGGGTTGTAGGCATAAGAGGTAGTACTAGTACTTCACTGATTGGTGATCCCAGTAGATGTTAATTACTGTAAATAGTAAAAAAAAAAAAAAATAGAACAAGAGGGATAAATTCTTTCACTTGGGTGGTTGAAAGTATCAGCCTACTCTAAGATAGCTCTCTTCTCTCTGATTCTAATGTTAACAGGTAAGAAATTATATAAACATGCAATAACTGGCTGCATAATTATGAGGAAGAGAATATAATTTCATATCATAATCATCAGTTGTTTTTTGGTGAAATTTATACAGTAGGATGCTTTAAGAATAGAAATGACTTCCATGCATAACATTGTTATAACAATGTCATTCCATGATCAGTGGCTGCTTGTTTGTTGAATTTGCCAACATTCAGTACTCTAAAAGGAAATTTATATTACTTGTATATATAACAGCAACTGAGGTTAGCATTTTCATTTTTTTGGGGTTCAATCACGATTTGCTTGGTTGACCCAGTCATAATATTGAATAAACGGACCTTTTGTACGTTTTGCTCTTTGTGCTTCCTTGGGTGCTCATTGGGTCACAGACTACTCAGTTCTTAACATTCAATATGTTGGTACTAGCTTTGCAATCTCATTGTGATAGCTTTAGTATTTTCTGATGTTGTTGTGGAATTTTATGACTTGAGAGCGTATATTTTCTTCTCTTGTATTTGTCCCCTTGAATGTTATGGTAAAATAAGTTTTAAGTACTACTGTTATAACAAATTGTCATTGGGAGATATAATTGGATAGGATCTCAAGGGTCTGTTTGGTTTTCATTTCTTTGTTTGTTCAGTGTTTGTTTTGAAACTGCACAAGTAATGCATTCTTTTTCTTTTTACCTTGGGGAAAGGGTTGGTTTAGAAAATTGTGGTTACTGTATCCAAGAGGAATTGATATTGAAGGTGGAGTGATCCAAATATTTACTATGTAAACTTATGCGTTGTAGGACTAGTCAACATGTTCATACTTTTCTTCATTATCTTGGAATACACTCTCCATAATTGCATGAGACAGCTCTTTGGCTTTAGCTTTCCTATAACCTCATAACATGGATTTGGAAAGTTAACCTTGCTTCAGGAAAAACTGCAGTCAGTAATGCATAGGGATACAAAAGTAATAAAAAGAAGAATAGATAGTCATAGGGATACAAAGATCTTGATACTCTATAGAATTGAGCTCAAGAATGACATTGTCCTGTGGGCAAAGAGTCTTTGTGGTGACATGATCCAGACACTCTTGTAGTATTCGCCCTTGCAAGCAAGGAGATTATAGATGGACGTTGTCACAAAATTATGGTTTTTTTTTAATTTTTTTTTTACTTTTTCCCCCCTGGGGTTATCAAGGTATGCATCAGTTGTCCTGGATTCTTCAAATGCTCTTGTGGGTCTGGAAAAAAATCTCACACTGATTATTCACCCAAAAGAAATCACAGGCATCCATCTTGCTTTGCCACATTCATCAAAGAGATACGGCCATCTCTCTAGGTTGCATGCCCCATTTAGATTGTTCTCTTCATGCTTGGGAGTTGGGATTGCAATAACCTGAAAATCTTAGCACAGGGATTTTCTGCAAATAAGCCTTAATTGAAAGGCTACTTATGAACTGTCTGGATTTTGGTATGAACCTGAGTGCTAGGCTCTGGTAGTCCTTTAGTTTCTTTTTCCGCATTAACTTGGATTAGCAGTTATCAGAGGGGAATATTTCTTACAATTGAAGCTTGAGCATGAGTTCCCTCTGCTACTGCGAAACTTTGATCAACTTTGAGATCTTTCATCTACATAAGCTAAAGTTGTAGCACCGGTAACACTAAGGCAAAAAGCAAGGAGGATGTATAGCTGATAATGATCTTGTGGAGCATGATTTAATTCTGCAAGTGATTTCAGTACACGAGGGGTGGTTGGGAATTGGGATTAAGCTGTGGGGTAAAGCCTGGTGCCACATGAGCCATTTTTTTCTCCTCTTTTCCAAGAGGGCATGGGAGTCTATGACTTGACTTATTAGGTGTACTTTTTTGAGCTATTTGATTAGAGTTCTTTCTGATGCTTGATAATAGAATGCGATCCATGTATCTTCTTTGAAACAATCTTATGAGCTATGACAACATGTTCTCTCTTGTGACGCTTGTATCCCCATCATTTGTTATTTTGAGGCAATGTTTGCGTTTACGAAGCACGTATATACCTAAAAGATCAAAGAATCCGTGTCGGACACGTATTGGACACCGACACGCGTCAGACACGCTCCGACACGTGTCGGATACGTCAAAATACGTGTCCTAATTTTTTTATTTTTGGACACTCCACGGACACAACATAGACACACCATGGACACGTGTCTGACACGCATATCATATCATTAGGGAGTTTTCAAAAAGTTTTAAAAAGAAAGAGTTTAAAATGTAAATACGATGATTTCTTAGAATTTTTTTAATAAAATATGACAGTCATAACATATAATATTTCAATTTTTCTTAGAAAACAACTATTATCATTATTGTGGAGTAGATTCAATTGTGTAGTTCTTTAAACGATAAACTAATTGTTTTTACAGCTCATTAATTATTATGATTTGTGAATATTTCATTGTTAGGTTGATCTCATATATATAAAAAGATATATCTATTAGTCGTGTGTCCCCGCCGTGTCCGTATCCTAGTTTTTTAGGATCTGTCACGTCGCTGTGTCCGTGTCATATCGTTTTCGTGTCCCGTATCCGTATCCGTGCTTCTTAGATTTGCGTCCAACTCTTTATAATTTAATAGACGCACATGTAGCTTTGACATTTATATGTGTTTGTTTCAATTGTTTATGACTTTTAGAATTAGTGTCATGCTACTAATGCGGTCCTTTTGGAGTTTGGTTCTCGTGCACAACTGATCGTGGAGAAAATGGTTGAACCCATAGTTGCATTATTTTCTTTTATTATCATCATTGGTTTCTGCCACTAATGCGGTCCTTGTGGAGTTTGGTTCTCGTGCACAACTGATTGTGGAGACAATGGTTGATCCCATAGTTGCATTATTTTTCTTTTATTATCATCATTAGTTTCTTTTCCCTATTCTAGAGGTCTTTGCTGTGGTTTCCATCCACTGGTGTGTTGACTTGTGCATGTTTGCCATTGGATTAGTGTCACGAATGTGCTGCTTCTTGTTCAGAATTCATACGGCTAGCCCCTGTTTCACAGCGAAAGGCCACTATTATAACTATCAGCTGTATTTTGCTAATGAAATATTTTGATTTTATTTATGGCAGGCAGGGAACAGAGGGTCGAGCTTGTAACCATGTTGAACTTTGAAGGATCTCCATATACATTTGAAGAGTAGTGATTTTGTAATTTGATAATAATAAGAGTAGGTAAAATGTGTTTTCATTTTCCGAGTTTTTATACAATTTCATCATTTCTTGACTAATATATGTGCATTACTGGTTTGCAACTTCTGTATGATTATATTATTCTGGGACCATTTCATGTTCTTTTTTCACATGTGTTTTGCATCACATCCCTTAAACTGATTCATCGCCATCGATACTTGTCCTTATCGTCTCACTTGCGCATAGAGGTTGCCTGCTGGAAAGGGCAATGCACATGGTGTCTTAATTTTGGTGATATAATCATAGTGCATTCAAATGACCACAATCATTGAAATTATAGTACCACTACACTGCCACAGCAATAATAATGATCAGAGATGTTTCAGCATCCGAAGAATTAGGACGCCAAAGCTTGTTTACTTCTCGCGATCTACTATAAAATTATTTTATTATACACCGCACAACTATGATACCCTTTTATTTTGTTCATCACCTCGTGGTAGTTTTAGGTTCGATAAGCATGCTTGATTTAAACGTGAGATGGGAGACTGTTATTTGAAACTAACGGCTTATTTGTGTTGATGGAATTGGAAGCAAAAGAAAAGAAAGGAAAGAGAGTTTATTTTGATGGAATTGGAAGGAAAAGAAATAAAGTGAGTGTTTTTTTTGTGTTTGGTTGCTTTTTATTAGTAAGATAAAAGAAATAATAAGTAGAGGTTTGGAGAGAGAACTTATTTATCATTTCTTCTTTTTATCCTTTTAAAAGTGAAAGTTTTTAGAGAGAAATGATAAGAATAAGGAAATCGTAACAAAATTTAAGACATTTGGGTCTATTTTATTCTTGTAATATAAACACTAAAGGGTATTGATTAAAAATGTTTCTTTTCTTCTCTCTCCTTTACTTTTTTTAAACACTAATGCTATCATGCCGGAGTGTTCAAATAATTCGTGAATCTAATTTGATCTGTGTGGATTAGATGTGATTAGATTTTCAGTCCAATAGATACGGATTCATAAAACATGAATCCGTAGTCCACAAATCGAATTACGGATTAGGAGGTTAGAAATCCGATCCGATTTGTGACAATCTGTTATAATTTATAATATTTAAATATTATATATATAATAATATTTTATATCTTTTATTAATAATATATTAATATCTTATATGATAAATGCGGTATAATGGGGTTCCAAGGAAATATCACTCTTAAAATTGAGCAATAGGGATTAGGGACTCGTTTATTAAAAAAAAAACTTTTGGCAAATAAAACATTACATTTTTTTTTGTTGATAAAATAGTGTTTAGTGTCCATAGTTCTGCATATATTGTTGGGTTCACTTATATTGTCCCTTAGTTTCAACTACGGTTGGCAATTCGTGTTCCCGTGTCATGTTGATCTATAAGTATTCTACTAAATAGCTCAACCCTAATCTGACCCATTTAATAATCGTGTCAGAGATTCTCAACATTAACCCAACCCGTTTATTAAACGTGTTATCCATGTCGACCCGTATAATCTGTTTAATAAACATATCTTATAATGACACAACTTGTTTAATAATTTTTTTAATCCGTTTAACTTATATCATATGAGTTTCTCCACTTCTAAAAATCTCTCTGAAAATCGTATAAAAATAAAGTACATATCAATACATAAATCCTAAAATCAAACTATATTATAAATTTTGTAGCTATATATAAACTCAAAAACATTTAAAGGTGATTCAACAACTAGGAAGACACCATAACAATCTCATCCTTGCATTTTATGGCTACATCAATCATGTAAACAAATAAATAGATTATAAACAATTACAATATATATAACTATGTATATATAAGTTTGTATAAATAACTTATGTTGTAATCGTGTTACGGGTTAGACAGCTTAAACTCAAATTTAACCTAATTTTTGCGTTAATTTTTGCGTGTCGTGTTCGTGTCGACTTATTTATTAAACGTGTCCCAAACCCGTTTAATTCGTATTGTGTTCGAGTTGTGTTGTTGTATCGTGTCCAATTTTACAACTCCTAATTTCATCAATGAAAGGTTGATCCAAATAGTACTGTGGGCTCTTTATTCTGACATTTTCTTGTTTTTCCTTTTTAAGGTAAGAAAAGCGTTTCTAATCCTAATGTAAGGTTGACGTAGGAGTAGAGATCAACAATGATCAAACATAACCAATTAGTTTAAAAAATATACAATTCTGAAAGAGAATTCTCTAGTTTATAAATTAGAGAATGGGCTATAGTTAAAAATTGATATTGAGCCTCGGTAAGGATGGGATTGGAGATACGGATTGCCACATATGTGATCAAATTTGATTTTCATCAATCCTTATATTGCAGATTGATTAGGATTAATGCATAATCTGATCAGATCCATAGTCATCCTTACTATTACGTCATTTTTTTTTCATAATTTATTCAAATATAAATACATGTTAACTTTTACTTTTTTTTTCTCTTATAACTAATATTTTTTATTATTTTTAATCTTCTATTTATTCAAACGAAGCCTAACGTCCAGGTTGGCTGGAGAGAAACGAAAGAAGAAAAGAAAAGAAAGAGAGGAAAAGACTTCCATGTTTGGTATAAAATTTTAGAAAGAAATTAAGGGATACACTAACTGATGAACAATAAGTTTTGCCATTTCGTTTTCTAAGTTTTTCAGAGCTGTTTGAAAATTGAACCAAGCTAGCTCATAGGAATTATTTGTTTTATCTTTTTCATAATAAGTGAATTTCAGTTTTTCCCTTATCACTTACAAAATAAAACAATCATTTTCCTTCTTTTCTTTTCACTATCTTTTCCAAACACGATATAAGATAAATATCATATTTTCCTTCATTAATCACACAAATTGTTAAATATTTTTTCTCTCGTAACTAATATTTTTTTTTTTCTTCTATTATCCCAAACATGGCAACAGGGCCGGCCCTGGGCCTAGGCGGCCCAGGCGGTCGCCTAGGGCGCCAAAAGTTTTTAATTTTTTGAGGGCCCCAGCCCACTAGATGGTATTTAAAAAATATATATAGTAACTAATAGTCCAATACACTAGTCTGGGCTAATAACAAAGTGGGCCTCATTTAAAAAAATGATAATGGTCCAATACAATGGTCTGGGCCTCATTTAAAAATAAAAATAAAATTACTATTACCTATTTGTCTTAGGCATTTTTTTTTTAAAACTCCTTCCCAATACACTAGCATGGGCAATAACAAAGTGGGTCTCATTTAAAAAATATTGATAATGGTCCAATACAATGATTTGGGCCTCATTTTTTTTTTTAAAAAAAATAAATTACTAATAACTATTTGTCTTAGACATTTTTTTTTTTAGAACTCCTTTTCTTTTATTCTTCTATTTTCACAACGGCAATGCAACGACTTTCCTTTAGGGATTGTGAGCACTTTAATTGATAATTTTGCAGCTCAAAATGCAAGACGATTACATCACATTTACTTTGATATGAATTTCAATTTTGATTTTTGTGACTAAAGTGTGTTGAATATTTCTTTTAATTTTTTTATGTGAACTGGATAGTGCTATTTATAAAGCACCAAGATCAGGATTTTTTTTTCAACATTAATATATTTTATTTGCTTATTGTCTCATTTTAATAAAAAAATTGCACTCCTATAGAATTTATCCGCACGTAAAAATTTAGGTAGAAAAGGCTCCATTTGAAAGTCCGCCTAGGGCCTCTCAACATTTTTGGAATCTCAGGACCGGCCCTTCATAGCAAGAGGATGAGTGGGCGAAGGGATGCCTAGACGAAAGTTTAGGCAATGGACCATGGTAGGATGCTTGTATTACACGCATGAAGCGTAGAAGTGTCTCTCTTCATATGACCAACTTACCACAAAGGGTTAAAGTTTAAGGGTTTATGTTCGTGTAAGGATGAAGTTCAAGGAGAGAGTGTGTGTGAATTATTTGTTATGACATTAAAAGTAAAAATACAAAAAATAAAAAACCGAAATTAGGGGTTTCTTCTTATTTAATTTTTGTAATATTAGTTTGACGGGAGATGATTGCACGTTTTTTGTGCGCGTGAATTTGTTAATACGAATGAAAAATGAATGGTGTGAGTTGTTATATGGTTGGTAAGAGAAGATATTGATCCGAGACCGAGAGAGCTTGGGGTTTATATCTTGTCGGTGCATGAGATTTGTGGAGCTTTTAGATTCTTCTAATCTATCAAGTATCAACATCATAATTAATGCGTCAATTACTAGCATAATTCTACACTGACGCTGGTTGTAAATCCCTACAAAAAGAGACACCCATCAAATTAGGAGGAGGAAAATGATGGTGTTTCGGATTGCAAAAATTAATCCTTCAATTACCACCATAAGTATGTAGTTGCGGAGAATAATTACAATGCAGTTCGGTACATACTGGTGAGGGTGCGTGTACAATACGTGCAATGTTATATTATATACGTACTGATGGAGCAATTTTTGTAGATGATTTCAATCAACAAACTACGTGACATGGAACTCAAATTTTTGTCAGCAATAAAGTCTAACCGGCCGAAGAGTAAAAAGATTGACTTAAGTTACAACAAGATAAAGAGAACTATCTTATTTTCTAATATATCTCCTAATTTAATTTGAGAAGGTAACGAAAGGAATTTTCAACTAAAATGTTACTACCAAACACTCTCTTATAAAAAGAAGAGTCGGGCCACATCCAAAGGTACGCAATATTAAATATAGAATGACTTTTCTATTATACATACTAATTTGATTGTCAGAGTGTATTCGATCGGCACTCCGTTGATGCGGTTACATTTCTTCTGTTTTGCAATAAGACGTCCATTAATTTTTTGCATCATCACGTACGATTGAGATTGCATCGAAATATTTACACCCGTTATGCTTCATATTATTGTAAAATGAAAGATAAAAGTATTTTGGATTGCAAATACACCGAAATGATCTGAAAAATACCCTCATTTGCTTGATTCAGTTCTTTCCTTGAATAAACAGAAAAATGAAGGTACCATTGACAAATAAAGTGAGGATTACCATTATTTTCTTATTCTTAATAATTTAAACAGGAAGCAAAGTTAACATTACTTTGCTTGTACTTCTTTTCTCAACCAAATGCTTATGGTTGTTCACTTGTTCTCTCCTTTGTATAAAATGTCAATTGATAATGACTTGAGATTAAATGCTATGTCCTCGTCGAGATCAAATTCTCTCCCAGGAAACAAGAATACGAAATATACATACAGATACGATATAATATAAATACGACGATACGATAAAGATACATCAAATAAATAAGAATATAATATTATACATAAAATATTAAGTTTTCTTCTTCAACCATACAATAAATATACTTAAAACAATTATACAAAATATAAGAAGTTAAAATTAAGAATCTCCTATCTTTTCTAATATTCTTTACAATGACTCACTTGAGAGTTTTAAAATATTTTGTTTTATTATAAAATGACCTTTATTTAACCTATAAAGTTTTTAATATTACAATCTCGATCAATCCCATTTTATAGAATAAAAAAATTACAAATTTGTCTTGAAAAGTATCTTAAACATATCGCAGATGTATTCTAAACGTATCATAGCCGTATCCGATGTTCAAAAAATAATTAAAAAAAAATGAGATACTTTTTGGAAGTATTGGACACGTATCTAGGCCATATCCCGTATCGGATATGACCACTGGAGGTTTTTTAGAGTATCCGTGCTTCCTAGATTCTCTCCTATATAAGAGTTTCAGATGTGTAACTAACATCTTATGTTGAAATAAAACACTCGGTTGCATTAAAATGCAATACACTTGACATTATTTCATTGAAAATGCAAAATAACGAGTATCATCATATTTTTTCCCCCTATAAATATCATCATATTTTCTTAATGTAACGGTATTTCATCATATTGATAACAAAATGCCAATACATTAAGAACACCTTCTTGATGTAATAATATTATCGTGTTTGTGTTACATGTTGTTATATCATCACCATCATCATTATCCTTATTGTTAGAAATATTAAAAATAGTATATTGAAGATAAATCAACGATAAATAAGGTCATTTATATAGGCTAGATGAGACTATATATGAAAGATGATACGTGTGCCTATACAAGAAAAATGTTATGTGAGTGTAGTACAAGTAATGTATATAGTCCTAGTAAGGCCCTGTTTGACAGAGTTTTTGTTTCGATTTTTACGCAAAAGAAAAAGAGAAGCAGAAGCTAAATCAAGAAACTGGTACTCACCAGTTTCCTTTAAACGCTCTTTTTGGACTTCGAAACTCTTCTGCCTTACTAATCCAAACACTCTCTAAAACGACTTTTGAGTTTTAAAAGTCGAAAATCGTTTTTCAAAAGTCAATCTAAACAGAGCCTAAATATAACATGTATAAAATAAAAAAAATATACATTAACACTGCATATGAACGGAGTCGGTCACATAAATTCTCTTTTTTTATTGCGTTCTATTACAAGTCATCTCTTTTCTAATATTTAACTTTTAAATTATTTCTATCGATTTCGTTTATGTTAATTTGGAGCGCCCTCTCGGTTGCCCTACCTGCCTCTTATCCTAAGAAACATGGACACGAACACGGGACACGGGTACGACACGACACGGACACGGCGACACGACAAATTTCAAAAAAACAGGACACGACACGGCGGGAATACGGCTATGAAATAATATATTAATATATATTCAACAAGTTAACCAATATCCACAATATCATAAATTTAACAATAAAAAAATAATAAATCACACAAATACTTCAATTTATTATCAAGTAATTAATGTATTTTCAAAAAGGATGTTCATTATATTGGCTTTTTTATTTTTTTTATTTCTAAATTTATTATTTAGGAATTTTATCTAACTATTTTTTATTTTTAAAATTTTTTATTTTAGAAAATACTATATTTATATAGAAAATGGCATAATAGTCATATTAAATGATATATGTCATTATAGTTATTTCAAGGGGTCAATATGTCAATTTTTAGAAGATGAGGGCTGAAATGCTAAAAAAAAAATTCAAATGGGTCTTTTTGTAACTTTGCAAAAGTTCAGGGGTTTTTTTGCACTTTTAAAAATTACAAAATGTACCCCGCCGTGTCCCCCGCGTGTCCTTGCCGTGTCCCAGTCGTGTCCTAAAAAAAAAAATTCCAGGACACTTCTACGGAGTGTCCGACACGTGTCCGAGGAGTGTCCGAGTGTCCGAGGAGTGTCCGAGTGTCTGACACGGACACGACATCCCTATACAAAGTGTCCGTGCTTTCTAGCTCTTATCCTTATAGGCAAATTAAGATTCCTCTTCTCCAAAGAGCATCAATAAATCTTCTATGCGTGCCCATACCACTAAGTCAAATCTCTCTAATTTCATCACCAAATAGACATCTTATCGTCAATGTAAAATGTGATAGTTGATCAAAACGACATCTTAACCTACATGAAAGTACTTGAACATTTGTTTCTTTGCACAAGTCTGAATCAGTTGGTCAAACTTGCACAGTAGTAGTGAATAGTATCGCCCAGGCGTGTCGGTGTGCTCAGTGCTGGCTAAAACCGCGTCAATAACTAGTAAACAAAAAAGAACCAAACCATTTTCTCTCTCTTCAGACTTGTTGCTACTAATATTTTATTACTTATTACTTCCTACTCTACAATTCTTTCTGTTCTTTCGGTTCCCACCATTACTTTACTTATTTCTGACACCACAATCGAATGAAGAGCAAAGAAAAAGCTTCGATTCCAACTGCGATTTCATTATTTTTCGTAGTGTTGAGGAATTTTTTTTGGTAAAGCTAAAATTAAGAATTGCAATTCATTTCCGATACCTTTCTTCCAATTCCGTGTTTCAATTGGAAGGATCTGTGTTGTTGTTGTTGTTGTTTGTGCGTGTATATATATAGAGAGAGAGTCTTAATTGGAAGAAAATGTCGAGTAGTAGCAGTAGAAGTTCGTCGTCGTCTCCGACATCGCCGCGCTCTGCAAGGAGTGGAGATGGCGTGAACTATATTAGCATACAACACCAGGTCTCCAAGATGGACACTCTTGCCGGTGTTGCAATCAAGTATGGTGTCGAGGTATTTTTTCACATACTTCTTTTATTATTGAATTTGATTTTATTTTGCTGGTTCGTTTATTTATTACTATTGATTTCGTTGCAATTGCTGCTGCCCTGAAAATGCTCTAACATATCACTTATTTGTAATTTTGGAATTAGGAATTAGATGATTTGATCAGTGCCATACCTTTCTCTTTTGGGGTTGTTTTCTATTGCGATCTTTCTTTTCTTTTCTTGATCTGGCCATGTGATATATATATATATATATATATATATATATATATATAGAAATCAATGATATACATGTTTTGATCCCAATTCGTCTCAATTAGATGTTTAATTGTTTTTTTTTATTTTTCATTGAACTGCTAGTTCTTAAAACAAGAACAGTATCTAAATATTACACATTAACTTCTCAACTAGCATCCTATTAGGCACGAACTTATTAACTAATATTCAAAATGGAAAAGATAGAGCAAAATAAATAAATAATCAATAAATAAAATAAAAAATTGAAAAAATAAAAATGTGGTTGCTCGAGGTTTACTACTACCTGAAATCCAACAAATTTCACACTGAGCCCACATATGCCGGTATTTTTGAGTTACATTGAGATCATTACAACTTTCTCTAATGGTTACATCAGTACCATTCAGGTTGGTTTTTATATATTTCACCACAAATGGAGCATTGATCAAACCTAATGTTCATAATGATGTCATGCTTGCTTTCAAAATGCCGGAGAATCAAATCCTGATAAACCTTCTTTCGTGCTCAATGGATACAATGGTAAAAGTTTATATGGGTTCAATGTCCTTTTATCTTGTTAAACATATCTTATAACAATAACATGTAACATACTATTAATACATGTTAACATAGTAGGTAAAATAAGAAAAATAAAATAGAAGATAATAAAAACTAATACCATGTTTAACAAAATGTATAACAAGATAAAGAATGTGCTATTGATAACTTTTTTTTTTTTGTACCTTATTCCATTACGTTTCGAACTGATACAATGCTTCTTATCATTAGATAATATGATGCTGATTGTTCAATTAAAATTGCGGTGAGATTAAGCATGACATTTGATGCCTTCTTGGAAAATGCTTGCATGTCTTATGATCTGATGATAAAGATTTCTTTTCCATGCTTTATTAAAAAAAATTCGTACTCTTAACAGGTTGCTGACATTAAAAGGATGAACAAATTAGTAACAGATCTACAAATGTTTGCTTTGAAGTCATTGAAGATACCCTTACCCGGAAAGCGTCCTCCATCTCCCTGTTTGTCTCATGGTTCTGCTTCTCCAAGGTATACTATCTCTTATTTTTTCTTAAACTACACCGTACTTTTTATCCATCTACCTTCATATTCCCTCCATGTACTCTTGGAAGAATATTCTGCATAAAATGTAAACATTAGCATTTACTTCTTGTCATACCAACTATTGGCAATAATTTTGTTACCTACCAAGAAAAGCTAATAATTTTGTTAAAACACTTGTCAAAAGAATCCTATATCCTGATATGGTCTCTCTGCTCACGCACACTAGTCCAACAGTTCTAAGAGATTTGTGCAAAATAGTGCAGCCATTGTAACTTATTGTTTTGGGACTGATTATAAATTTCTTTTTCTTTCACCATTTGGTAAGTTATGAGGACTAGCTGCTTAAGGACACATGTTGTATTGTTTATGGTTATGGCAGGTCAATTTGAACTGATTTTTGAACATGATTAAGTGGTTCTTTCATGTCAAAGCAAAGTGTTTAAAAAAATATACATCTTTTATAAATCCAGAAGCACGAAACATTTTTAATTGTGCCTTCACGTCTAAAAGTTGGTTGATTGCACCATCTTAGACATTTTCTTCCCATGATGGAGCACAGAGTGTTTTTGTGGTGCAAATTATCCAATTTTCACCGGGGGAACTGTCGCAAGTTGGTGCCTGGGATGGATGTCAAATTATTTTGCAATGTTTTTTGCGATTCCTACTACTGAAGCTTGGAAGATTCCGCCAGTTGCTAACTCAAATTAAACTTTGATGGCCTCTCTCTTATAAAATCCTGGTCCAACTGGTTCCGGAAGAATCTTTTGTGACCATAAATCTCTCATCATTTTCACGTGTTTCCCTTATGATAGGGGTATTTTGAATAAAGCAAAGAGGGTTGCTCCTTTGGTGGGTCTCAGTCATGCCAAAGGTCTAGGCCTTCATCTCTTAGCCAAAGAAGACTTTTCCAAAGTCATTTTTTGAGCCAAGGAGGGTAAGCAAGACAGCTGGGTTAATTGGCATTGAATGATTTAGATCTTGACTTGGCAAAAGACTGGTTGTGGATTGGAGGGCTAGGAAAAAGAAAATTTTGGGAGGGATGCCATGATTTTGTATAAAGAAATGGAATGAAAGAAGTAACTTTCCCTCTCCTGACTCCTCTCATCCTCCCACATCTCTCTTTTTCTCTCTTTCTTCCCCATTGGTCACCTCCTTTTCTCTTTCCACACAAATGATCTGCGCATTACACATACAACACCTTCTAGTCAGTGGCTTATGTTTTTGAACATATTGCAGGAAAAGCAGCAATGAGAAAACACCACAGCATCTAGGCTGCTCGGATGCATTTAAATCATTCCAGTCCCCAACATTGAAGTCACCGCAGCAGAAAGTTTCTCCAGCCATGGGCACTTTACAAAACTATTATGGTCTCAAATCTTCCACTCCGAAGGGTGCAGCTGAGGGAACAGAGATGGCAGTTTATCGCTCAGGGAGTTCTCATTGCCTTGATGACAGATTGCTGCCTAAAGTTTTACCATTTTGTAATCCACCTTCAGACCACCACAAATCCAGAAGCTTAGCCAATGGTATCTTGCTGGAGAATGGTGCAGCTTCCAAAGATGTTGCTATTGCACAGATTGGAGATGAGGAGGGTGAGAGATCGAATGAGAAGTCCGTCCGAAGGCGTCAGAAAACTGAAACTGATTCTGGGACTAGCACAACAGAATGGTTGTTGAAAGAAGAAAACATCAGCAACAGCAGCGGTTCTCAAGCAACAACTGGAAAGAATTCGGCCCAGAGAACCACTTCAGGAAGCCGAACTGCATTGGTTGCTGATAGTGAGCCTGGATGGTTGAATTCTATTATTGTGGGGCTGGGAGATTCTATAATGGCTGATGGGCTTGCTGGAATCCGTAAATCATCAAGCACATCAAGTGTACAAGACCAGGACAGCAAAACTTCATCTGTTTGGCCAACGTTGAAGTGGAGTTTAAAAGCAGACTTACAAGCTTTCTCAACTGCATCCATTGCCAAACCAATTTTTGATGGCCTGCCAAAGCCAATAATTGGCCGCAGGAGCAAAGCTTCTCTTGATTAGCACAATTAATTTGTATATTCATGAAAACCAATGTGTTTTTCACCTTTTTGATTTATTCATGGAATGAGATTCTGCAGGCAGACACCACACTGCAAAAAGCAGGCAAGGTTGAAGTATGTCTGAGAACAAGGAGGGGAAAATGTTCAACACATCTTCTTGGATGATATTCTATATGAAAATGAGGTTATTTTATCAAACTTGAAGCAGCAGCAGCTTGAGATAAACAAAACTTGAAGCAGCAGCAGCTTGAGAAACTGCAATGAGGAGTATATGCAACTACGAAATTTTCTGGTTTTCTGAACATTTCCCCTTTTTCTTTTATTTTGTTTATTATAGCAGCATAGACTTTGAAGGGTGATTTCAAAACTATAGTGGCAATCTAATTTGTGTATATTTGAGTCAAGAATATGAACTAGTTGTCTTTCCTCTTTGAGTAAGAAATCCCTCCAAATATACTAGTAGTCTACCACACATTGGCACGAATGTCTAATGATCTCAAAGGAACACACATTTAGATTCACTTGGAACTTTGCCAGAAGTAATTTATATTGATTGCTGGTTGTGAGAGACCCTACTTTGGAGTTTGTCCTGTTTCTGTGATCTAAGGGCAACTGCAGCAATATGACTTGTGTTGTTTGGGACTGTGTTTTCATTTCAACGAGACATTGCACGTGACCAACTCCTGGTTTATTGGGAAAGGTCCTCATTATTACTGTTGGATGCTAAAAATTTCATGCATTAAGGATAGCTTTGTGCTATGAATGCTATATGATTAGTCTGATGAGTGATGACCATATATGCTACCGATGGCAACAGTGGTCCCGAGTAAGAGATTGTTTGGATCCTGGCCATGGACATGAACTTATTGTTCAAATTGTTTTATATGTAACTTCACATGAAGAATACAAGCCCACAGAAGTGGAATCCCATAAATGGAAGTTCGTGATTTTGCCATAGAATTAATCCCTTCTTCACCGAAAGTGAATTCTAAGAAATTTGTGCTTACTATGGTTGGATCTCCAAATAGATTGGAAGAGTTGGAAGGAAAATTAGTAGTAAAATCTAGTATTGTCAAGTTCATCTGGGTATTTTAGTGGGTGAAGAAAACCCACTCAAAAATCACTTACCTATATATTCCCAGAGAACCTTGTAACAAATGGTTTGATACATCTTTACTTTCTGCCTATAACATCCAGTGTCAACCATCACCCCATGAAGTGGGGGCAAATAATTTGTCATTTTCTTCATAGACTGGTGGCACAGCCTTGGTGTTACACAAACCAATAGAACGAACACAAGCCCCGTCACCGTCACCGTCTGGTGAGGAACTGGACTCAACCCAAGCATTGAGCATGACAATTTGAAAGTAACATCTTAATGAAAAAATCTAAGGATTCTAGAAAACCTGCAAATAGAATCTACTTAATGTGTTCACAGATGGTAAGAAAACCCATTAAACATGGAGTTAAATACCCTGCTCCTTACTAAGCCAGTTCTTACATTGTCCAATGACTCCAATGCAGTTAAGGATCCGGGATTTTACTTAATCAGAAGGCTTGATAAATATTAGACTGACGAGGTAAGGAGGTAAAATAAAATTTTCAACATAAAGGATTCCAGCAAATAAATAGAAGCCTCGAATGTTAAAAGCAAACTCAAAAGGCAAAATGTGTACATCTCTAAATAGTTCTCAAGACTAAAGCTCTCAAAATTCATCAATCATGTTCCTTCTGTCCTCTACATAAAAGGGAGGAGGGGTTATGTTAATCACCACCTATTATTTGGTGGTTTGACTTTGTAAATCCGAACTATCCAGTTGGATGTTGTGAATGCTTCTTCCAGGTATTCAAGTTTAACATCCTTATTTCCTATTTCAACTCCCCTCGCTCGATCATACCTGCCAGACCAAAAAGCCATTACAGGACATTAGCGATATATTTTAGGCATGATGAAAGCAGAACAATGCCTCCATTGCGAACCAATCTGAAACAGACATCTACAAAACAGAAGTCAGAGTATATAAAGATATATAACGCAACTCAAAAGGTAAATTTGAAATAGATAAAAGAGTTTTGTTACCATATTACTTTTAAACATGGTCCTTTCGAGAGATGAATTTATGTTTCTAGGTTTTCATTAGCACAAGTCTAAGTCGGGATGTAAATTGCAGCTGTACAACCTTGTCATGATTCATGAGTGGAGCAAGTACTCAAATGGGAGTTCAAGACTGAAATTCGACAGAAAGTCAAAAGCTTGTTTCTTTTGTCATTCTTAGCAGGTGAATCATCATATGTTAAGACATTAACAAAATTTCTTTTTCCGCACATGTAATATAATCATGGTATAGGACTTCATTATACTGCTGTACAGTGCCAAGTACTTGATGCCAGTAACAATTTTCATTATCAACATCATGATGTGATAACAGGAACTGATTTTTTTATCAGGTAAGTACTAACGCACACTTTGCCCACGCCAGGGCTCAAACCCCTTCCCTCCTCTTTGAGGGTGGGGAGGTTATGATATTGCCAGGGCATTACTTGATCCTTAGAAATTTATGATATATATTGCAAATAGGACAACTCCCATTCATATGGGACAAAAGGCAAGGATGATTCTGATTGCAAATAGACAGGAACATATACACACACAAACATACACACAAACAACTTAAAAACCAGAAAGGATGGTACGCGTTAAACTTACCCAGGAGGTTTGCCATATTCTGTTGTCAGCTCCCCAAACCGATAGTAAGACAGCTTGTACCTAATCACCAAAAAAGATAATATATAACTTCCCTTTTCATTAAATGCATCAAAAGTACGCAACCCAATCAGATACACATCTCAAATGGAGGGAACAATTCCCATACTATTAAATTTCTGACAACCTTGAAATCATAAACTTGAGCAAATTATTCTCAAAGAATGAATCAATTATTACTCCTTAATTCAACATTAACCTAAGAATCAAAGTATAACATGTTAAAACTGAAACATGAGATCTGCGAAAGCAGGATATGTTGTGCCACTAAAAATATAGAAATGGATAAACAAAGGAATCATAGTATTTGTGTAGGTTAATTTTCTGAATGATAGAGAGCAACCCAAATGGATATCATAACAATTTCACTTGGCTAGAAAGCAGCAGAAAAACTGACACCCAAACCCACAAACCCAAATCGGACACCCCAATCCTTCATATGGCATGACTGAAAGAAAAAGAAAAAACTCAAATTTAATAGTAGATGAGTTTCCCATCTATGAGATAGATGGGAACCTTTTTTTTACCAATTTGAGTAATAATTGCATATATTCTTACAAATAATAATATTAAATATTATATTATAATAATTATATAATGTACTTAATGCACAGTACGTGTCTACGTAGCCGCGTCCAAACACATACCCGTATCCAACTTTTGGACACATATCTGGGTAACATAGCCTGGGAACATCCTAGGGTTTATACAATGGGAACTTTCAAGCTGGAATGTAATACAATATCTGTTTTACTTGAAACATGTCAGTCGTCATTATACCAATATGCAGGAAATTATAGGCTTATTTGCAAGTCTAACAAATCTCTGAAAATGGAAAAATATTAACTTTAATATTTATACCCAAATTTTACAGAAAATGAATAAATAAAATAAGACAAATCCATTAAAATTATTCTTTTCTTTCTTTCTTTTTTTGGTAAATCCATAATACCTATTGCATACCAAATTTATATTCCTCTAACTAAGGTTCAACCATTACAAACTAAAAACAAAATCTAACTAAACCAACTTTATCATGATGCCTATATTAAAGCTTCCATTCTCAATACTATAACTAGCACCCAAATTCAGCACTGGATGGCTGGATGCCTACATATTAGCTTCAGCATGGGATCCTACACCTTAATTATGATTAGGTCAGTATCCAGTCCACCCCTTCGAACAACATCGATTAACAGGACCGCACTGGGTAATGACCCTTTATATGAATAATACAACATATGCATTTTGCTAAACGAGAAACACCATTATGGAAAGAACTAGGATCACGTAAAATGCGGCACAACTAAATGACCCTTGACATGGAAGAATTAAATACCAAGATGTGATGGAATAACACATGCTTCACTTTAACATAGTTAATAATTGTTGAAGCGTATTGACAAAAGCAAACGCTTACTACAACAGAACTAAAAGAAAGCATGCATCCATGATATATCTGCATGCACAATCAACTCAGTAGCAAAGCAACTTACATTAGGCAATTCAACATCTTGGGAGCAGCGCCTTTGTCAACACGGTATTCACCATTAACAAGGTAATCAGGTTCCTTAATGATAGGGAAAACACCACCTCCAATTCTCACCATCCATAAAAATCTAGTAACAAATTAATTGTTAGTAGAGAAAAAGATAAGCCTAGCCTGCTAAATATGATGATCCACAAAGAATTAATATATCAGACTAATACTTCAAAATAATAATTTGGATAACATAAACAATACAGGAATAGATATGCATAGAAGCGCAAAAAGATGAACCATTAAGAAAATAGTTTGTAAATATACCACATAGACCATTCACTCATGCCTATTAAGTGGCCCCGGGATAAAATACATTAATGAATAATGTTCACAGACAGAAGAATGAAATTATTATTAATCATTGACATATAATTATATATTTAATAAGCATCTCAACCAAGAAGTAGTCTTGGAAGGTTTCGATCTTATTGGGAAAGCTTTGTACCATAATCATACAGGTGGCGTTAGAATTGTCAAGTATCTGATATTTTGTGAGAGCAAAAACCACACTATTCCTTAGATGATATAAAACCACTTCACCATACCCAATAATAAGGGGGAGAGAAGGGGTTAGTAATAGATATATTATTTAAATGACTGCCTTTTGCATCTAGAATGGAATATACTACTTCTAAATGAAGTTAAAAAGAAAACGAATTGTTCAGTGTTCCAAAATATTATAAATGAAGACCTTGTAGAAATAGAACACTATATCAGAAGACCAACAATGTAATTTATTTCAGCAAACCCTTACTTGTTAATATCATCAGAAGAATAACCAGTGACACCTCCAAATACAACTAATACATAATCCACATCCAGTGATCTCATTATCTCATATGCTTCATCTTCATACGATGACATTGCACGTCCAACAGTTGCGATATGTGTATTGTTCCAGGTGTTATTGTCTACAATCACAGTTCTGTTTCCCATGGCAGTGATCTGGTACCCATAATCCCACCATGACATCACCTTAGCATTTGGAGGAGTATTCTGCCGAAGCCAAAAGTATGCTTCACGGTAATCATCAAAAATCACTCTTTGGCCATAGGCACCCCTTGCAGCCAAGACAATTGAGGGGGAAGAGTATGCTTCCGAGGTGACCCAGGTACAATGGGTAGCATATCTACTCAGCAAGTAAAAAGCACCAAGAAGCAATGCAGTAGCACCATTTTTTTGGAAAGGCAGAGATTGATCAAATGAAGCCTGTTTATGCAACAAATGTGAGTGAGAACTCTATATTTTATCACGAATAACCATTTGTAATGAAAATTAATAGGATCATGTTGACCAGCCAAGAACACATTGACCTTATGATGCTATCAAAAGCAAGGTTCCAATGGTGGATTATCAACTTAAGACATCATGTAGTTGCATAGTATCATGAACACTTATAAAGTTCCGTATGTAGAGGAAGACGTTCCTGCTATCCCTACATGAGGCAACTACATTCGTAAATGCTCTTATTCTTTTACTGGCACCTAGTATGCAAGCTATATAAAAGCTATATAATCAGATTTTAATGGGAAAAAAAATTATAGAATAGGGCATAAAAATGAACAATGTACTAATTATGACAGTCAGCAACTAAAGGACTATGTTTCAGGGTACAACTCATTGGCAATGCAAGATCAATGGCAAGTTACTCTGAAATGTTAACAGTGTGGTCTCCACTACACAACCGTGGAACTTGAAATTCACGTCAAATCAGAACAAACAAGATGTTCTTGCAAAGTAATGTATATGGAAAAACATTTTCTATAAAGATAATCTGTCAAAGCCTAAGATACTGACCTGTGGAGTCTAAATATCCTAAATTGAGGGCAACCAGAACCAATATGAGTTAGCTGGGCACCTCTCATTGAAACATACATGCAATTGAATGTATTCCACAACTAATTGATGCATGGAAAATATGCTAATTCTGTTGCAATATCCAAGTTGATACTTCATTTTCCTTGGTAAAAAAATTCAGGGAAAAATTTATTTCATTACAGCTTCTGTTTTATCTTAATGGATATTTTATTGCAAAACTCTTGGAAGTTAGGATAAATTCTATATATATATATATATATTTCTCAGAAACATACTTTTTCCAGGAATAAAATTTTCTTGAGCCAAATGGAGTTGTTTTCTTGACACCTAGGTTTTTAGTTGCACAATGCCACGATGTTTATTATTTTACTACTTCACCCATCAATAAAGAATGCAGCTAAAAACCCAGGCATGAAGAAATTTCCAATGAAATCCTTGCAAAGGATTATCAAGCTCCTCAATTTCATTTCATAGCTCCAGCATTTTCTTTGTGAAAGCTGTGGGCACTTAGCAGCAATAACACAGAGAAAAAAATCTATACTACTCCAATAAACAAGATTCCTAAAACTAGTAGAACATTATAGTAAAAAATGGAGACATCCAACACAAAAATGGTGTAAGTACAGTAATAAGAACCTCACCTTAGAAGAAGCCTTTGCACTAGTAGTTTTACCAGAAGCAGTATGAGGAACCTTGCTCTTTGCCCTTACCAACTGAGTTAAATTCTTTATAGTAGCAGACACTGCAATAGCACTAATTAAGCATACTGCAGGTGTAGCAACAAGAATTAGCCGAACCATGACCCCGGCGAAATACATGCTTGTAAGACCATACATCACTATAAATATTGTGGCATCTGACAACCGCTTGAAGCAGAAATACAAACCCGCTGGGAAAAGGAAAAGCAGGATATGGAAATCAAACATGAAAGATGACCATGCTGTTGGCTGATGCTCAGAGACTGATGCAATTATGGGGATGTGATCTTTTGCATAAGTTGGATCTAGCAGAGAGTAAAATCGGCCAGTCCATGGGGAGATGTATCCAGATGCCATGCCGAGCCCAAGAGCAATACCACCCAAACCAACCGCGCAGGTCACAGTGATCCTCAAAAAGGCTTGAAACAACTTTTCATCATTTAACAAGTGCTTAACCCAACCTAAGAAGTAAAATACCTGCATGGAGTTGAAGTTAGTGTTGTAAAGACTTGAGAGTCATATGCCTCATCAGCGGGAAAAGTTTATCTCCAAAGATCAATTCTTGGAAGAAAAAATAAATAAATTGAAGGAATAAAATCAAATACTGGATAATCATATCTGGCTCATTTGGCTCTCTTCAATAACCAAATGGGCTCATAAGCATGTGTATTCAGGAGGCAAAAGCAACAGTTTTCTTTTATGTTGTAGAGTCCCCATGATCTCATATCAAATGATGAGGGAAACAAGAATGAAAACCCCAATAGCAATAACTTGTGGATAGAGATTCTAAAACAGGTTTTTTTCTAATTTTTTTTATTCATCCAAAAAAATGTATCCATAAAACTAACCCATTATAATCTATTTAAAAGAAGCTGGAGAGTAAATGATCGACATCTTCTTCTTGTCACTATGACAAATTCAATGGCAACGAAAATTATACAGGACATAGGATTACAAGCATTTGCGAGTAAGCTTGTCAAGCACAACAATCTGTAAAGTCTTTCATGAAAGCTATACTCAGTGACACAAATTGATACCTGCAGCAAGAAAAACACGCCCATTGCCGCCATATGTTCACCTGACTGCACGTGCTGAAACCCCACAAATCGAATCTGCATAGCAAGCAACATTCCCAACACATACATGCAATTATATGCAACATACAACCTCATAGAATACCTTCCAGTGACCAAAAGTACCAACACATAAAGTGGGATCAAATTAATTATAAAGATATAGCCACCCCAAGCCGAGACCATATAGAAATACCCAAAAGCCGAAGCCAAAGCCCATGCAAGCGAGCCAGTATTCACCGCCTTAACGAACAAATAGAAAGTAAGCAACAGAGCAAAAATGGCAACACCCTCATTATCATAAGACCCCGCCACCGACCTCGAGATGTAACCGGGGCAAATGGCGATCAACACGGCGGCCACTAGCCCGGCACCGGTATCCCACAACTCTTTCCCAAAGAAGTAGGCCACGAGAGTGGTGTTGGAGGCGAAAAACGGCGCCGTCAGCACGCAGACCTCACGAATGTGGACGGCGAACCGGAGGAACCGCAGAGACCAGTAGATGAGAGCTGCGGTGACCATGAGGCCCGGGTAGAGAGTGCCACCAATGATTCGTCCTAGTGGGTACCAACTCTCTGAGTCGAACCAGTTCCAGAACTCGTAGAAACCCTTTTCAGTCAAGAAGAGAGTGGTCCGGTAATTGAAGTAGGGATCGAATTCGTGAATCATGCTCTCGTATCGGAGGACACTGAAAAGGCGAGTGATGAAGGCCAAGATGTAGACGAGACCGAGGATGGTGACTCGGATCAGGAGTTCTTGTTGCTTGGTTTTCAGTTTTAGGGTTTTGAGAGAGAAGGTGGTGGACGATAACAGATCTGGCTTCGAGCTGGGTGGTGTTGCCGCCGTGGCCGGTGATTTTACACCGCCGTTCCCGGCATCGATTTTGCCCACCATGGTTGATTGATTGACTGATTAAACTACGGATCGAGAGGAGCTTTGTTGGGGTTTAGATTTGTAAATTTTCCATGAAAATTTGAAACAGAAAATGAAGGAGGTTCTTGAGTTCTGTTACGAGGGTTTCGAATCAGATCTGAATCGAGTGTTGTTTTTGACTTTGCAGAAGAAGATCCAAATGCGGAATTTTCACACAAGAATGAGAATCATAATGCAAAGTGAATTTACGTTTAACTGATACAATAAAACACTAAAATACTAGGTATTGTACTACAGTCATAGTCGTCATAATTTTTAATTTTAATTTTAATTAATAAAGACGAATGTTATTTGTATCCAGTACAACATCTTCAAATATATTTTTTCTTTTATAAATTACACCAAGCGTTAACTAATAAAAAAACTAATTAGAAAATTATCCGGCAATAAAGACTCTCATTTTTTCTTTGACAATAAAAAATTAATCGAGATACTTTATTTTTGATATTCTAAAAAAAAAATTATAAAAGTAGTCCATATTTACGAGTAGATATTGGGTGAGTCGGGTATACCATGTCATTTGTATACCAAGCCAATTAAAATGCATCATGCAATGAAATGTTCAATGAATGGGTCCCACTTACATATAACAACTACTCTCAACTAACTTGAATGATGTATTTTAATTGGCTTGGTATACAAATGACATGGTATACCCGACTCACCCAATATCTATTCCTAAAATAGCAATGTTTATTTGAGAGTGAAGACATTACGTGAGATAAAAATATAATGACTTTCCAAATTAGAGAGTAAATCAAATTTCATAATATTGTTAATCCAAATCCTCTCCCATGAATAAAATGCAAGAATATTTATCATTATCTTGAAAAAATGCTCTTAAATAATATATTTCATCCTAAGATATTAATTACATTACATTTAATCAAAGTTGGAAGTGAATTTCACTGTTTTTCTATTTTTCTAAAATGTAATGTAAATGATTTTTCATTTTCAAATTACAGTTTAGTTACAATTTCATTTATTTATATTTACATTTGCACAGTCGTGGCATTTGCTCAACTCAACTTGGCGTCCTACAGAGAGATTGAAGAGGGAGATTGATTTGTGGCTTCGTGGTTGAATGGAAGATGAATATTGTTTTGGTCGTGTCGGAAAAAAAAAATTTAAGGTTACAATTACATACACATCTGCAAGTAAAACTAGGATTTTTACAAGGTTTTACTGTGAATTTATATTTGTTGACTTGGGTTACATATACACATCACGGATTTGGGTCAAATTTTAGATTATAATCAATTTTATATAATTATCCTGTTAGGATCTTGGTTGGTTAACGAATTCATTGAATTTTAATTATGGGTCATGAAATTAATCCGTAACAACGATTACAAAGGTGTTTTATTATCACTTGTTCAACTACTCACCACAACTTTAAAAGTAAGGTTACATCAATTGATTAATTTAACACGACTCTCAATCGATCGGTGATATAGTAGTTTTTGCAGGACATTGAAAATATAAAAAAGTTGTGATTAAAATATCTTTAAATTTTTGTCTCTCTTTCCTCAACCAATAAGTATCTCACTCGATCATCTTTTATCTCCCTATCCAAATTCATTTTCAGACAAACCCTCACATTCTTCAATAAAATTCAAATCTATACACAATAATACCAACAACTTGTTTTCAGAATATTAACCCTATCTAATATTAGTGAAAGGGAACAAAAATAAAATAAAATTATGCAACTCAGTCTTTTAATGATTAATGGTAGCAAAAAAATGAGGAGTGACACATATAAAAAGAGAGAACAGAAATAACATAGGATGAAAATGATGAAATGGGTGAAAATGTTATTTCTGTTTAAAATACTTATCGTATTTAATATGTATGAAAAGACTTGGAGAGTACCATTAGTTTATTGTCACGTCCATTTTTTTGTCGGTTTTGTAAGGTGATCAAGTTTATCATTTTTCCAACTTTAATTATTCACTTATTTTTGTGTCAAAAACAAATGTTGGATATATGGATTATGGAAACCAAAGCCAAATGAATGAGTGGTCCATACTCCTAGTTTGCGGGTAATTACAAATATCATAAATTTACATTGTGGTCACAAGTTCTAAGGGTGTCATGTAAAAAACGGTTCTTGTTCACTTAAAAAAATAAAAAGAGAGAAAGAAAAATTAGATGAGTAGTACCATTTATGCTAACCTAGGTTAAGTTTAAAGTATTTTTTGTGCTTCAAAGAGTCAAATGTTCATTCCTTTATTTTTGTTTTGTTTGTGGGTAATAATTAAGGGCCCGTTTGGTAATCGTTTATGTTTAGTGTTTATTCTTTAAGTGTTTATATAAACAGTGTTTATGTTACGATTTTGTTTATCCAAAAATATGAGTGCTGTTTGATAACGGAAAAACGTTTAGCTTATTTTAAAAATCATAAACATAAAAACATGTTTGTTAACCTTAAATTATTTTTTAAAAAAAAAAATTAATACAATAAATTGCATAAAAAGTCAAGTTTATGCTATAACAAATCTATACAGTAATAACATAGCAAGAAATATACATAAAAAATAAATAAATAATATTGGATTACATATATATCTACACACTACAAATTATACTGTAAAACTAGAATTATCCACAACCCAGAAGGTTCCAACAAGTAGGGGGGATGCACACGATTCGGTTCCTTACGGTTGTTGGGAGAATTGAAACCAGAACCGTTCCCTAATTTTGAAACCGGAATAAATGAGTTCGGTTCAATTCAATTATTATAGGAGTTGTATTTAACCTTATAATAGTTATAATAACTCCATTATTTAAAATGTTTTATATAACAAAAGGTTGGTATAACTATTACAATGATTTTATAACAGTATATATATATAATAGAAAATCATTATAGGAGTTTTATAACTATATATATATATATATATATATATTCAACGGTTCCGGTTTCAAGGATTGGAACCGGAATCGTAGTGAACGGTTCCTAAAATTTGGAGTCGGAACCGGAACCGTAGTGAACGATTTGGTTCGGTTCAGCTAAAGTTCTTTATGGTTCCACCGGTTCTTTGTGCACCCCTACCAAAAAAACAAAATATATATAATTATGAAAATTTTGAAAGTTTTTCAATTTGTATGGAGTGAGAAGAGGGATTTGGAGGGCATACTCTTGCTCTTGAACTTCTCATGCTAATACTTTCTTTTTAATTTTTTTGATTTCTATTTTTGTTTCAACACTGAAAATGAATGAATGACATAAGTACAAAATACCATTCTTGTTTTTTTAACAAGAAGATGATTGAGACTTCTTTTTTTATATTCCTCAAATAAGGTTTTTTTTCTTCTTTTTAACATGTGTGCCCCTAAGTAATTATTTCTTATTATCAAGTATATTAGTAATTATGTCCCCATTTGATAATTCTAATATTTTTATCCTTGTATCAAACAATAGCCTTTTATAATTTTTTTTCTTTTCATTTTCTCAATTTTAGTTTCAATGTTTAGGATTTGAAGGCTTAAGAACAATGTTGTTTTAAAAGTGTTTTGAAAATTTATAAACAAAACAAAAATTAACAAACATGTTTATCCCGAAAATTTGTTTTTATAAACAATAAACACTAAACATAAAGGGTTACCAAACGGGCCCTAAGTGATTGATCCATATTTTTAAAGTAAGAGTTTAGAAGGTTGAGAGTGATGATTGAGCCTCTGAATTGGAGGATTTCGAATGGAGTTTACTGTTTACGTTGGTGGGAATGTGAGCCCTACCATGCTCACATCTCTACTTTCGTTAGGCCATTTATTATGTTCCTCTCTGTATTTAAAATGTAGAAAGTCATGTTAACTTTTTTTTCTAACGTGGCTCTCTGTAATTGTAGAAATTTAAACCTACCAGTATGCAATATATCTACATTATTATTTTAATATTTTTTATATAAAAAATAATTCCTACAAAATTTTAAAATTTATTTATTTCTATTGTTTGTTATGAATAAAATATTTTTTTTCAATTGTTTACTTCTCACATATTTATTGACAAATAAAAAGACATTACATATTTTTTGCATAAATAAATTCATAAATTAAAAAGACATTATATATTTTTCGCACAAATAAATAAATAAATTAAAAAGATATTATATATATTCCAACTGCTATATTCCCAACGGCTATATAAATCACCTATTTGGTCTTCTTTAAATCATTATCTTCAGTCTTCTTTAAATCATCATCTTTATTATAGTATTTATACAATGGCTTCATCATCACAATCTATTCCAGTGTCTGAGTCTAGCAATTCAAATATTTCTGATATTTTTTTAGATTCTAATCGTGAGACGGTTCTTCAAGGCCATAAGAAACGGATGAAAGTAATTTTGAGTTTATTCACGCCTGATAAGGTATAGACATTCTTTCAACCTCCTAAGAGATGATATATTAAGTGTGAGTGAGAGCAGGCAGCCTAACAAATATGAAAAGATTACTTCGCCAAAAATCCTGTTTTTTCACTAGAGATCTTTTATAGACGATTTCGAATGCGCCGAGAGTTATTTCTTCGCATTTTAAACGATGTTACAAATTATGACGACTTCTTCAGACAGAAACCAGATGCTATTGGTCATTTGGGGTGCACCCCTATACAGAAGATGACAGCTGTGATACGTATTCTCGCCTATAGAATTTCAGCGGGTCTTTGTCGCGAGTACATAAAGGTTGGGAGCAATGCTACACGTCATGAAAATATTTCATGAATTTTTATCATGAATGATGTGGCAATTAAATGGTGAGTTAGTATTGGTGGAATTTCCCCCATACACGGAATGTCAATGGTATTATCACTTGCCACATCATTCATGAAGGCAATTCATGATAAAATTTCATGACGTTTAGCATTTCCCAAAGGTTGGGGAGCGCACTACGATCCAAAGCTTGAAGAGATTTTGTGATGGTATAATTGCATTGTATGCGGAGCAGTACCAACACTCACCGAACGAAGATGATATTGCACGTCTTCTTCAAAAAGGGGAGGAGAGAAGATTCCCAGGTATGCTTGGCTCTGTAGATTGTATGCATTGGGAATGGAAGAATTGTCCCATAGCGTGGCATGACACGCACAAGGGAGGAAGCCATAAGCCTACCCTCGTATTGGAAGCGGTTGCATCAAAAGATTTGTGAATTTGGCATGCTTTCTTTAGTATGGCTGGTTCACACACACAATGACTTGAATGTCCTAGATCACTCCCCAGTATTCAATGGTATCATCAATGGTACAATGCCTTCGGTTAATTACAAGGTGAATGGGCACTAACGTACATTGGGTATTACCTAACTGATGATATATATTTTAAGTGGGCTACTTTGATGTAGACCATCATGCACCCAACTACTGAAAAAGAAAAATTGTTTGCTCAAAAACAACAAGCCGCTAGGAAGGATGTTGAACGAGCGTTTGACGTGTTGCAGAACTCAATGACCAATGCGTTATTGAGAAAAAAAAAATTGAACAAAATAATGAGAACGTGCATCATATTCCACACTATGATCGAAACCCATCAATTTTGGTGATACACTTATTCGCTCGCCTTAATAGGATTCGTAATAGGAACGAGAATGTGGATCTAGGAGAGATCTCATGGAACATTTGTGAAATAAATTTGGTGATGAAGATGTTTAAAGCTCATCTCAAATTACATGTAATTTTTATATTGGTGATGAATAAAATATTTTTTTTTCAATTATTTGCTTGTTATGTTTTAAAAAAAATAAAATAAGCCAAAGAGTCGAACTTAAAAAAAATCAAATGAAAAAAAATTAAACTTTAAAGAGTTCTAAAAAATTAAATAAAGAACAAACAATATTTTTCTAATATATATATATATTATTTATAAATTTTAAATTATTTTTTGAAAAAAAAAAAGTATGCAGAGAGCCGTTTGGCTCAACAGCCCAAAAAAAAAACAGAAGATAGATAGGAAAAGAGAAAGAGAGAGAGAGAGAGAGTGTATTAAATTATTTTCTCACTCATTTGTAGACTCTCAATTGAAAATTTGTGGGCCCCGCATTTGAGCGAGCCCCACACGAACACTTGGCTCTCTCTGCATCTCATGGAAAGAGGGCCACAACCTAGAAAGTATGGACACACTTCGTATAGGGGTGCCGTGTCCGTGTCGGACACTCCTTAGAAGTGTCCTGGAATTTTTTTTTTTAGGACACGGGGGGACACGGCAAGGACACGCGGGGGACACGGCAGGGTACATTTTGTAATTTTTAAAAGTGCAAAAAAACCCCTGAACTTTTTTAAAGTTACAAAAAAACCCCTTTGAACTATTTTTTTGAGCATTTCAACCCCTCATCTTCTAAAAGTTGACATATTGACCCCTTAAAATAACTATAATGACATATATACCATTTATATGACTATTATGCCCTTTTTTTATATAAATATAGTATTTTCTAAAATAAAAAATTTTAAAATTAAAAAATAGTAAGATAAATTTCCTAAATAGTAAATTTAGAAACAAAAAAATAGAAAATCCAATAGAACTTTATTTAACATAAAGTAATGTTAGTTTATTTGGTATTTTGTATTTAAATTTATTTGTTTGTTATTAGAAAAATGAGTAATATGCAAGATTCTAATAGTGGGTTTGAATATAATGAACATCCTTTTTGAAAATACATTAATTGCTTGATAATAAATTGAAGTATTTGTGTGATTTATTATTTTTTTATTATTAGATTTATGGTATTGTGGATATTGGTTAACTTGTTGAATATATATTAATATATTATTTCATAGCCGTATCCCCGCCGTGTCGTGTCCTGTTTTTTTGAAATTTGTCGTGTCGCCGTGTCCGTGTCGTGTGTCGTACCCGTGTTCCGTGTCCGTGTCCATGCTTCTTAGGCCACAACTAATGCCCTTATAATCATTCACAATCGGCATCCTCCGAATTTGCAATAAGTATCATTTTTCAAAGGTTGAGAAATAATGGACTAAATTAACAAGTGAGAGACAAAATTTGCATGGTAAATTTTACAAACATATTGATATGATGACCGAGTCTTGATTACATTTATTAAGCCAGACTTGGGGGCAAAGAGGCTAAAAAAGCAAATCAATTTGGCTTAAGAAAATTATCAACCCTAATGTTTGTTTTTCTAGACACGAACTTCATGCAAATTGGAGGTTTTACCCCAGCAAGAGCAAGTACGGCATTAGGCAAAGTCCATATCCCATCCCCACAAATCAAGCCAGAAGCTACAGCAGGTCCAAAAGCATCTGCCTTAGCCCTGTTTATCCTTTGCCACACATACAGTATCAAACTTCCAACACACATATCAATGGCAAAATATGATCCCAGATAAAATGGTATCGCCATTGCCATTGGAATCGGAATAAACCATGCTCGCTTCTTACCCAGAACATCCCTCACAAAGTTGATGAAAATGGCTGCACCAAAGAACACATAACAAAGTGTAAGACAATTTTTGGGCAATGTAGAGACACCCTCAACCCCCAATTTGGCCATGTTCCGATAAACGAGAGCATAGGGTGCAGGATATTCACTTCCAATAAGCCCAATGTCAGGGAAGGCCTTGTAGAAGAGCCAAAAGACACAAGGCGAAATTACACAGCCCATTGCAGTGCCAATTACTTGGCTAACAAACATGGAGCGCGGTGAAGCCAATGTCAAGTACCCTGTCTTGAAGTCCTGCATCAGATCAGAGGCTGTTGAGACGATATTCATCATGACACCACAGGCTGCCAGACCTGCGAGAACTCCACCATTTGAGGCACCAGCCCATGCCCCAATCGTGAAGATAGCAAGCTTGCCATAGGTGGACGCGAGGGACCAATCAGTGAGCCCACACCCGTATGCATTACAGAAAGCCAGAGCAGGCGCGAAGATGTAGAGAACCAATATGTAGTACCATTTGAGCTGGTGGAATATGTGAGGAAGTGTAGCAGTTGAGATAGCAGCAATTGCAAGGTACCCTCCATAGGCAAACCATGTTGGGATTTGATCTTTGATGAAGAGTTTGGTTCGACGCTGGTTATCATAAGAAGGACTGGGACTGATCACAGGAGAGTGACGGTCACCAGAAGGGGGACCAGTGTTCAATTTTTTTTGTTGGAGTTGGTAAAACAAGGCCAAGAGAGTTCGCGTCAGCACCTTGAAGAAGTTGTATAAACCATCACCAAGAATCATGGCTATGGCGATGAAAATCTGTATATATATATATATGTTGAGAGCAAATTAAATAACATGATTAAGAGAAATTAACTATGTCTTTAGCTATATCAGTAAATTAAGCACACCTTATAACCTTGAAGGCCATGTAGGCTGGTTGGGGTGAGATTTGCAGGGTACCAATCACCCTTTCTAGTTTCTATAAGAGGCCACATGATTCCCCAAGAAAGAATTCCTCCAACCAGCAATGATACATTTATGATATGGGGGCAGATCATCCCAACTCCAATATAAGTGGCTGAAAAATCGAAGTAAAACCTGCACTTTTGAAATGCACAAATTAACAGGCAAAAACTAGCATTCAAATTTAGGTCTTTTTCTTGACACCAACACAAATTAAATACCAGAGATAAAAAAACAGGAGAAATTAAGAGGGTCGAATGTGTACTTGTAATTATATGCTTTCAGTCCAAATGTCGGGAAGCTTGTGAATCCACAATCATCTCCGGCGGTGAAGAACCATTGGAAGAAACCCCATAAGAAACTGAAGGAGAAGAATTTGCCCAATTCTCTCACTTGTTTCCTGATTAGGTGTAGCAGAAATAAGTAGCGGAAATCTCTAAAATTCATTTAGGCTGTGTTCGATTGTATGGAATTGGAGCCTTGAAATTGAAATTAGTAAAATTGGAGAAAATTTTGTTCATAAAATTTTCTCAACCATAAACAAAATTTTCTCAAATTTCGCCAATTCTAATTGCAGTCGAAGACAGCCTTATTAATTTGCATTATGCAATATTGAACTAATATATATATATATAAATCACTTACTTTGCTAACTTGGCTCCTTCAGGAGTGTGGAAGCTGTTAATAAGATGGGCAGTTGCAGTACCACTTGGATATGTCAATTTGAAGTCTATTATCATGATCTGAAACCAACCAATAGCTACATCATTTAAATTTATATTTAAATAATATTTTGTCAATAACCCAAACCATTATTTGAATAATCCTCATGAGTGTCTCAATTCTATGCCAAAAGTGTTTTGGCAATATGAAATTGAGTCTGATCTTATCTTCTTTCATCCAATGTTGTGCATTTATTCACAGCAATATTGAGGCAAGTTGTAAAACATACCTTTCGGAGAGGGACCACTGAGAATAGGCCGAGAAAACTGACCACAAAGAGGAAACCTATCATCCATCCTATCGCCGGATTCTTATAGTCTCTCTCTTGTGTTGATTCATTGGCAATTCGTTCACTCATTCCAAAGAGGTAATTCCCAAAACCTCCTATATTTGTATTCAATAATCGAGATTTTTTTTTTTGAAATTTCAAAAAACTGTCTCAATTCAATTCAATTCAATGATTAAATAAGTAGAGCATGCAAGTACACTTAAAAAGTCATGAAAACGCTTCCTACAGTACTAACAAACATTAACCGAGCTCTGCATGAACAGGCTCGATCATTTACAGTCCATATATACATATGTGTGTGTGTGTATATATATATAATTATATATATAGAGAGAGAGAGAGACACGGGGTACGTACCACTAAAGGCTATGCCGGATGAGGCAACCACGCAGGTCTGAACGACGGTGTTCTCTTGACGGGTGAAGGGTTGGTTGATTAAGGCAGATCTGTGAAGCAGTTTGGTCCAAGTCTTGACGAAGAAGAAACCCAAGAGTCCTGCAGAGACGTTGAGGGAAGGTATGATACCAGTGGTGAGATTGAGCTTCATCACTATGAAGCTGAACATCACTGACAGTCCAAAGCTCACCACAAAGGCTCTCACTGTCAACTGCTTCTTCCATGAAGGCACTTCTTTGCTCTCAAATATCTTCTCCACCGACAATATTCCTCCTCCTTCTTCCTCTTCATGGTCTGTTCTTTTTTCCTTCTTCTTCTCTTCCAAACTCATCTTTTCATCTTCTAAATCCATTCCCTCCTCTACCTTCTCTTCCCACAGTTTTTCCATTCTCTCCCTCTCTCTACTTTCTTGAGTTGTAGAATCTTAGGGGATGGATTTTTTCTGGGGAATAATACACTGAGATATGTTGTTACAATTAGGGGTGGCAATTTGCCCTGTCCCACCCTGTTTAAATTTTGTTTATAGAACCGTTTAAGGAAACAGGGTGGATATAGAGTTAGAGATAATAACCCGCATTTAGATGGGGTGGCGACGGGGTAAGACCCTACCCCGACGGGTACCCGCCCCGTTTAAGTATATATATATTTATACTTATATATATAATATATAGAGAAAATATTAATATTATATATATCATATAACTATACAAGTTTATTATATCAGTAATGGATGACTCAATATTATCCATTTTGTTGCAAGTACCTAAATGTGTGTGTTTGGTGTATATGTATCAAAATATCAGATTTATTATTATAAAAATATTGTATTAAAAAAAAATGTATAAACTGGGCGGGGTGGAGAAAGTTAAACAGTTATGAGAATGGGGAAGTCAAAACCAGCCTCACCCCGCCCCGCCCCGTTTATACATGGTTGTGGGGCGAGAAAAGTTAAACGATTTCAATTATGGGGAAGGCAAAACCCGCCCCGCCCCGTTGCCATCCCTAGTTATAATGATGTTAATAATGCTTTCAAGTTATTCAATATATAGATCATTCTTAAACTTCTTTTTTTTTAATAAATTACATTGATCTCTATGAGATTTAGCTTAATTACACACAATATCAAATTAATGTATTTTATTGTACCGAACTTTCCTAATGTTTGCTCCGTTATGACAAAGACCCATTTCGTACATAATTTCGTCTTTTTCGTCAAAAAAATTTGATTATAGTGACCAAAATGCCTCTCAAACAAAAGAAAAAGACTATAACTCTTTAAATGTCAAGAAATTACTAAAAGCTCAAATATAACAAACCAAAATACTCCTTTTATTCAGTTTAATTCATCTCCAGTTACATTTATGTAGATATGAATTTAAAAATATTTTTTTAAGTTTTACATGTAATTATTTTTATTAATTACACTTCAATTAAATATGTAAATTTATACTTTAAAATTAATTGCATTTTAATTTTATGGGTAGGTTTTGGGAAAGAAAAAACCACTCCACCCCAATAACCACCTCCAGCCACCAATCCACCATCATTCACTGCCAGCACCTCTGCCATCTTGAGCCCACTAGATACACTCCACTTCTCCTCCACCACCATAACCACTGCTACTATCATTACCACAAAATAAACATATATATATATATATATATATATATATACACACATATATCGTACATGAACCAAACAACAGATGGTTTCTCAACTCCACAAATCACTTTGCAATCAACCACACAATCTCAATTGCAACCCCAAATCCCAATTGTAAACATTAGTCATGTCATTCGCAACCACAATCCCAATCCCAATCAATAGCAACCCCAAAATCCACTATACAATCTCAGTCGCAACCACACAATACTTTAAAAATCAACCTTGGTTGACGACGGTCCGATCAGCTTCGCCCAGAACTGTAGCATGTGGAGGATTTTCAGGCAAGGAGTCAGTGGCCATGGTGGGAGCTCATAGAGAGAGAAAGTAGAGAGACTCTGTTATGGTGTCGACCATGGTTAGGTCAATAGATCCCGAGTCAGCGTTGTAGAGGACGGAGGTGGGGCGGATGTGGACGAGGACTACCGCGTCTCCGGGGCAGAGATAGTGATGGACCGCTTGGGTTGGATTTTGACAGTGGCAATCGGTGGAATGTCAAGGCTTGGGTTTGGATTTACATATATATACACACACAAACACAAACTGATGATTTGGTTTGAAATTGAAGAGAAATGGGTTTGGTTTTGATTTACGCAAATATAAATATTTATATGTGTGCGCGCGCGCAAATGATTTGGGTTTGAGATGGAGATGGAGATGATTTGGTTTGGGTGTTGGTG
Organism: Cornus controversa; assembly: GCA_026545225.1. Taxonomy (NCBI): domain Eukaryota; kingdom Viridiplantae; phylum Streptophyta; class Magnoliopsida; order Cornales; family Cornaceae; genus Cornus; species Cornus controversa. The sequence continues at coordinate 66,561,628 of CM048848.1, read as the reverse complement.
GTTATTGAAGTGGAGCGAGAAGGTGGTGGCGGTTCCATTGGTAGGGGTAGTGGCAGTGGTTAGTGGAGAGGAGAGAGAGGGGACAACGGTAGAGACGAAGTGAGAGGAGAGAGAAATTAAAATAAAATATATTAGATGGGTAAAAGTGTTATTTTATACGTGTATATATTTTTTTATTTTTATATTAATATAATATTAAGAGTATAATAGACATTTCATTCAAAAGTTAACAACTGTAGTTCATTTTTATTAAAAAGGATGCTATTGTAACAAAAATGCATTAATTTGATATTGTGTGTAATTAGACCAAACCTCAAGAAGGTCAGTGTAATTTACCCTACATTTTTTTTTTTTCAATGTGATTCTTTTTTGTTGTCCTTGAAAATAAATTCGAAACCATTTTGTTCGTATGAGGCCATTGGTCAAACAATTGTGATTTATTCAAAATATATAAGTATATATGAGACTTGTTTATTATAGATTGGGCTACTGTTAATTTATATGCCTTCCATTATTCAGGGTTTATTGGCTTTCGCAAATAATTCTAAGGATGTAAATTCTATTGTCGTATTTTTTATACTATATAGCCTTCACTGATTTGGTTTGCTAGGGAGATTTAGGAGTGTTATTGGATTATATTGTGAGTTCCCACGGCATCTCATTTAAGAGAGAGATGTTGAATAACAGTTATATGTGTGGATAACTTTCAATTGTGATGACATGTTTTAAAAAAAATTATGAGCACAATAGTAGAGCCCACAAAATGGACAATATTATAGCTTGTTCATATTTTAAAATTTAGCCAAAAATAAAAAAAAATATTTTTTTAAAAAATAAGCTTTCAAATAATAAAATATATTTTTTGATCTTCTTTTATGAAAGCAAACGTTTTCTTAGTTAAATGAAAAATTAATTTAAAAAGAGATAATCATAAAGAGTATACATTTTGTTATATTTGGATCACTGTGATTTGAGATTTGTATGAGTGTGACAAATAACACTGACCACTTATCTTACGAGTGAGCTATTAGTCTAGTATCAGTATCAGTTTCGTTGGCATTAATAATGGGACAATTCAGTTTTGTCTCTTTGGTTGACTGACTTCACTCTTCCAGTTCATGCATTTAAGTTTTAATATTTGTGTGGTGTTTGAAATTCAATACCACATCTTAATCCTTCCTTGGTGCCCCCACATAATTAGAACACTTTCACAGCAGCCCTATTTAAGTATTTATACTCCAATTGATTGAAGAAGTCTCCTCTTTGATATAAATTCTGTCACCATTTTTTGGATTCATCAATACATACGCAGACACAATGGCCCATGTAATTGTATGCTCAAATTTTTCATAAAATAAATAAAAAATACTTTAATAGCTTAGCCGATTTGTGGAACCCATAGGCCCCTTGTTTCTTGTCATCCCAACGAATCCACCAGCAACACCTGTCATAAAGTAAATTAAGCCTTACTTGTTAGAAGTTTGAAGAGGTGGTGGACTCAAACCAATGGGACGTAATCATGTGTAATGATATGTGTGTGTGTGTATATATATATATATATATATATATATTATATTAGTAGTTCTGTTTATCACAAAAGTTTGCAATAAAGAGTACTATTATTATCTTATCTTATTATGGGGCCAGTAATAAGCTACCCGAGTTCAAATATAGCGCAGGACTAGTCCTTAATATTTTTAAGATTACCATAGAGCTTAACTCAAGTGTCATTAGCACTTGTAACAAAGTTACGCATAGCTTGTGAATGCTGAAAATAGGATAATAAGGCTTGTGAACAACAATTTGGCAAAATATGAATCTATCAAGCAAGAACATACCAGTCAAGCTCAAATGGCTGGCCTGAAAGCAAGAAGCAAAGCAAGTGCTTCGTTAATGCTTATTTACCCACAAAAATAGGAGTTTCAACCATGCCACAGTGACAAGATAATTGCACAACCAAATAGCTTACGTTAAAAGGAAGGTTTCAGAGTAATTTAATTTAAATCTTATTCCATGAAATAAAAATAAAAAATAAAGGCAGAAAGGGTTCTGATGATAAAAATACAGAAACTGTCAACACTTTTTAACGTAGACATTAAAGAAAAGATTTTAAACTGTAATACAACTTGTAATTACAACATTCGAATGCTGCCAGATCAATATCAGCAGCAGATCCATTTCAAGCCTGAATGAATGTTTCATCACACCACGAAAAAGGGTATTTATTTGCGAATCTATATACAGATGGAATAAATTCCACCACAGCACAGTGACAACATGTGCTGCTTTTGATTCCTATCTGAGGGTTAGATTCAGAATTTGTACACAACTACTTTGGAAATAAAAGCTAAGTAATAGATCTAAAACCAAATTGGAGTAGTTACTAGCATCGCCTAGAGAGGAAGAACTCGTAGTCAGGTTGTCTATTCAAAGACTTCAGATTTCCCTTGGTAACAACATCTCTTGCCATAAGAGATGCCGTATGTTCAAGTGTCCTCAACCGCTCTTTCAGAATTCCGGAAGGGTTTGATTTCGGGTTTTCTGCTGTCTGGCTTGGTACAGAGTTCCTTGGCTGAAACCAGCATTCACCCTGTTCATTCACCATTCAAATTAAAAGTAAGCAAATCAGATTAACAAATTCATCAAAGCCTAGTATGTATTAATGTCAGCACAGAAAAAGCTTTAAAAAAAAAAACCATCACCACACACCACACACACACACACACACACACACAGAGTCAAAGTGAAAAATTTAGGTGTCCAGTTGTCATTTTTTATGCAATATGATACTACCCAAGGTAATATATGACAGAGTTGCCTAAATTAGGGTTTATACATTCAGAGGATACATGTCAATTAATTTATGAGGTTGAGAGAACAAGGCCACCACATGGAGATATATTGAGCAGCAATGCAGGTGCCTAACCGCACAGGTGGGGTGTAACAGTGTACACATTGATACTGTTATTAGAATTCTTCATGTAGTTTATATTGGACACAATCACACAACAATAACCACCCATTATTTTACTATAATAAAGGTTAGAATGTAGAATAATATTCTTATTGCCTTAGCACCCCTTTCTCACTCTGGACAGCAGCGTGGGTGCTTGTCAGATGGGGAGAGAGAGAGAGAGAGATTTTCCATTGTTTGGAAAATTTATCTGCATATAAGATCTCAGGCAGAGGTCGCACCTTGGTGCAATGGCAAGTGCCTTTGCCAAAAAGCGATAGGTCTCGAGTTCAAGACTTGGAAGCAGCTTCTCCAAAAATAGGGGTAAGGCTAGCCAACATCTACCTCTCCCAGACCCCGCTCAAGCGAGAGCCTTGTGCACTGGGTACGACCTTTTTATATAAGATCTCAAGCATTGTTTCATAGAGCCATCTTATTCCAACAGTTTATTTCTTTTGTGGAAATATGTAAAGAGTTATCTTTTAACCATTTTCGTGAAATCATCATCTGTTCTGTTTTTATTTCTTAGAGAGAAAAAATTCTGAATCTCCAATTGCTAAGTAACACCCTACGTATCTTCATTAATTTGTTCATTTATTTTACTCATACTCTATGAAGTATGAATACATATGGGACAAGGACACGACACAATAGGGATAGGGTGATATGACAAAATCTTAAAAAATAGGATACAAATTCAGCAAGGGCATGGCAATATATAGATTGTATAAATGTATATACGTATTAAAATTAAAATATATATTTATTTACATATAAATTTTAAAAAATAGTAATTGTTTGTAATGTTATATATATTGTTACTAACATTTCTTTATAAAAATAACAATGACAAACGAGCTAAGAGTTGAGAGTTGTAGCATGGATAAAATTAGAAATAAATTAGTTATGAGATATATCTTAATACTTCTTTTTTGAAGAATTTCTAAGTTTTTCTTAATAATTATGCTATGATATTATACTTGAAAAGGTTTTATTTTAATGTTCAAGACTTATATAGACGTATCTGAGAAGTATCGGATATGTGGTCAAAATATTTGAGAAGTCTCGGATATGTTTTAGAACTAAAATATTTATTTTCAAATTATGAAGATGTTTAGAAAGTATATAACACATTTGCAAGTATCTAAGGAGTCTCAGTATCCAACACGGACAAGGTAGGGTAATGTCCCCCTTAAAGAAGTACCCGTGGTTCATAGCTCCTACTTGAACATGTATTGGATTTATTTAGATTTATAGACTTTCTCTGCAACTACATTAATTTTGGTGCTATCATTCCTAGCCTTGCACCATTCTGCAATTGCATTATGATGGGCAAGCGCCAAAACCCTAATGCACCTGATAAATTGTTGATACTAATTAGCATCTGGAGAAACAGATTATGTATTTTATAAATATCTCAACAACCATTAACCAGTGTTACAGAGTTAATGCATGAGCTGAAACAATAACTAATTAAAGTAATTACAACTACCTGAGCATTGTAACTTTGGAGGCCCACAACTGGAGAAACTATACAAGCATCTTCACTCAAGGATTTTGATGTGGCACTTCTATGAACCAAATGACCAAGCGAATGGTAAGTCAAGAAAGCCGCACGAAAGTTGCCATCAGGTATTCTGTATATTGGATACCAAGCCACAGAGTACCTGAACATAATTGGTGTCAGTACTTATATCTAGAGTATTACTCTGTTTAACTCAGTGACACATCAAACTTTATTTTATAATTGTTGTGGAAATATTGTTCCACTACACTATGTACAGTATTTTATGTAAAGACTGGATCACATTTTATTACTAACCAGGATTTAGGGTGAAGATCATGTAGATTTACGGAGTCTAATATAGTTGGATCCCCGTAAGCCCTGCATTGTGAAGGTCCATCACCTCTAACCAGCTCCTTTATCCTGAATCCAAAAATATGGGTCAAAGGCAGCTTTCAGCAAACGAACCACGGTTCCTGAGAATCTTTAAAAGAGCCATAATATACAAGAGACCACATGAACCCAACTCCATTAAAGTTCCATATGCCCTTTTGAATAGAAAACCAAGGACTCATTACCAATGGCCATTAGCCCAGATGGTATGATATCTCGTCCCCAAAGGGGAGTTGAGTGTTCAAGTCCTGCTAGGGGCAATATCATGGGTGGGTGTGTGTTTGCTTGAACTTTCGTGGGGAGGAAAAAAAAAAAGAAAAACAAGAACTCACTAGAGAAGATATCTGATGCAATCTGATACAATCAATCTGTAACCTTGGAAATTGAAGCGAAATCCATCAAACAATATGGTATTATGGTGTAAACATGTTCTGTGTCTTTCTCTTGATAGGAAGTGCCCATCATCTTATACATAGACAACATTACGAATTACTTCGGTTAATAATAATGTGTAGCTAATTTTTTCTAGTAACTGTAATTTCTTTTCAGTATATAGCTTACCAATGATCAGAAAGACAATGATGCACAGACAATAGATTCGTTTTTCAGATACATACAAACCTTAAGATCATTATGCAGTCACTGCTGGTGCACCACAGTAGGTTAAACTACAATACAATTAACAAATAACCATTCCTTGAGAATATTCTTAGTTCTAAAAACTGTAATTGCCCGTGGAAAGTAATGGCATAAAGAGGGAACTCACACTGATGTTACTTGATTCATTACTGTGGAGTTATTAAAACCATCAGTACCTTTATGATGACACATAAATTGAAACATAAAGCAAATAATAAAAACAAAAATAACACTTACATTTCAAACAATGGTCGTCTTTGATGAGGTTGCTCGACTTCAAAATATTCAAAAAGAAGCTCTACATCATCAGACCATGCAGAATCAACTGATTGAATAGATGCATCATCTTTAATACATACTGAAGATGGTTCCACACAACAGATGTGATTCCTTTGTGGTAAAAAGCTTGTCTCCTCTGTGCGAGGCTGAGGAACAAGTACAGAAAATATTGGAAGGTGGCCAATATTAGTGGGGTTTTCAGTTATTTTATCCATCTCACACGCCTCCATAGTCTCAGTACCAGGAATGCCTTTCTTATTATCCAGAGGACTACTGTTACGGTTTCTGAAAAGCTGAACTGCTGACAAGAATGGGACAAAATAAGCCTGAAATGTGAAACGATCAATACCCAATCTCTTTGATTGTTCATAATCCTCTGCCTTTACTTCTAAACCATAGCTCCCATGTTTCTCATACCACTGCCACAGGCATCCCAAAGGGATTCTGGGTTTTTTATGTCTGCACAAATACTCACCAAATGCCCCATCATTCGAGCAAGTCTGACAACTTATAGTATTGTGCTGCAGACATATAACTGGAGAAGCGGAATGAAGAAGCCTTTCGAACTCAGCGATTGGACAACCAGTGGCCATCTGAAGAGCTTCAGAGGCCAATCGTGCATTATAAGCATCATTCACTGCTTGTGCCATCTTGTTTGAATCATTTTCAAATGCAAAATTATTTTGGCCTTTAGGTTCATGAACTAAGCAATTTCCATTAGCATGGTCTGTACAACACGGTTTAGGAATGCACACACTATGATTCCTCAACTTCTGAGTATCTCCATTTTCAGAAGGTAAGCCATTAGATGCTCTAGAATCCTGAACTGTGCATATTTCCATGCGAACCATCAAAGAAGGAAGTGTGTGAGGATCAGATGCTAATTCCTCTTCTGCAACATCCTTCGAAGTCCAACTTCCAGCAGCTGATTGAGCAAGGTTATCATTAGAAAGACATGAGCTCATTGGCAAAGAATCTTTCATTCCAACTGGTATCCATTTCTGCAAAATGGATCCAGTACTGTGGTCTTGCTTACTGTGTTCTGCCGTAGACACATCTTTTTCTATTTTGGTAGCTTCATCACCTCCAAGTAGACGAAGGTATACTGCAGACTGCCCCTTGAGCAACTCTGATTGATCCAGATAGTCACATGATTTTGACAATAAGCTATTTTCATTCTGTGCTGGTTTATTGTTAGAACTACAAACATCATTATGGACATATTCACGCAACTCCAATTGATTGGGGGAAACTTGTAAGCTCTGAACTGGTTCAGAAGAAATGGATTCAACTCCGTTGATTTGAAATCCAATCTTTGTACAACTAATTTTGGAATGAGATCTTGAAACACTGGCTAACCCTTTTTTACCACTCACTCGAGCAGGAACATCCAACAGTTCATTCTGTTGCAGATTAATCTTTGTAGAAACATTTGAATTGGCCTTGGTAGCATGAGATCCCTTGCTTGAATAACCGTTGTACTCTTGCTTTGATCCAGGACTAGTTTTCCTTTTCAACTTTCTAGAAACCTTGAGTTTTGACTGGCTTTTATCTTCATGATTTAATAATTTATTAGATTCAACAACATTACAATTCTTTTTAAGCAAAGGAGCCTCTTTCAACTCAATATCAGGCAGTGAGCAGACTGAGTTTACTTTGTTTAACTCATAATTGCATTCACCAGCATCATTTCTCTGAACCTTCTGCCAAACAGAGTGATAATTTTCCTTCCCAGAACGGCCACGAATGGTTTCAACACTGCTAACTCTGTGGACACTTGAACTCCAGGGCACTTTTTTGATTTGCTTACTTCTCTTGGCTGGTACCACAGAATGCATGTCACTGTTGACAGGGAAACATCCTTTTTTGGCAGTAGAACCAGGAGATTCTGAAGGATTAATTCCACTACTTTCTCTGTTAGATATTTTAACATCACAACTACTATAAATACTTTTATCACTGTTTGAGCCAACTGAAACTGAATCGAACACAAAAGAGTCCTGCGGCTCAGATAAAATATTGGAATATGGATCATTGAAACCACCGATTGATTTAGAATGAATGTCCTGTATTCCTCCATTGTAGATGGAAACTTCTGGGAAATCGGTTTGAGTCCCATTTTCAGAATTGGATGAAGACTGTTCACCACCAAAGTTCTGAACTACAGAACGTGATAAAGCTTCTGAGACATCCACTTCATCAATGTAAGATGTGCGCGTCTTTGGTAATTCGAAACAATCAATAGTTCCATTATTGTTGCCTTCAATATCATTCCCATTGCAACTAAGCTCTGGCAGTGGAACTGCCAATATAGTTGCATATGGAATTGATCCAACCCCATGATCCATATTCTTGTTTAAACCAGTTTCAGATATTGAACTCCCATGGGCACATTCCAGTTCAGTTGAGCTAGCATCACATGGAAGCTTTTTATTCCGTTTTCCTTTCTTTCTTGCTTTTTTTCTTGAGTTCCTTTTTACAGCCTTGTCTACTTCAGAAACATCAACATGGATATCAGGTGAATTAGTAACATCAGATCCACTTGGGATCATAACAGAGGAATCATCACCTCTAAGAGAATTCTGACATGAAGAATTGCCTCGAAACTGATTACATCTGCTCACTTTGTTAGCCAAGCCTTTGTTTCGAGATTGACGCTGGAAATTTGACCCAGAAAAGTTTCTAGTTGTAAAGGACTTGACAGAACAACTCCTATCAGAAGTATTCCCTCCATGTGCCTTTTGTCGATCAACCTTGACTGAACTAACTGGTGATGGAGAAATCAAATGGAGACCATCCATTTTTACCTGAGCTCCAGATCCCAAGAGGATTGAGTGATCAGGACAATGCATTGGCAGTGCAACAATTCTCCATCGTTCCAGGGCAAAGAATGTCAATATTGCACACCTAGTCAATGAAAAGAGACCAAATGAATCGGGGTGATACCTAAGCCACAATATTGAATTACAACAAATTGAGAAATTAAAAAAAAAAATATATATATATATATATATAGTCATTCATGATGGCCATCAGGAAATGAGGAAAGATCTAATATAATACTTCTGGCCATTCACAAGCTCATATATGAACACACCGGAATTTAAAAATGACAATACCAAATAAAATTGATTTATTTTATGAATCCCGTTCTCTGCTAATCTAGTCCTGAGCCCAGACAAACATCACCCAACTTATAGCTGTTTACATGACTCAGAATCCTCAGTCCTCTCCATGATACCACTGGACCATAATGCCAGTGTTCTTTTCTGAAATGTCAGAGGCATGCATAAGGCAAATAATGTTATACAGCCAGAGTTAGAACTGCTGACTTCCACACCTATGCATGTTCATGGCATGAAAAAGTAGTAGTTGAATATTCAAGGAAGTCAAAAGATCTATACCATAAGCAAACTGGTTTATGCAATATGCGACCCACATCTAATCACCAAAACATCCAAAATATTTTTTTACCTATGATCAGAGTTCCTCCCAACAAAAGAAGATACTTCACAGTCCTGAAATAAATGGTTAGCATCAACCAATAACAAGTCAGGAAAACCTAACCAATCCAAAATGGAAGAAAACTAGAACGTGCTTGAATCATTTATTGCAACAAACATATGTCACCCTTGAAGATGATCTGAAGTTATTCTGTTCTAAAGATTTCTCCCACAGTGAACTATTTCCTCCGTCTGCAACTTTAGGAGTATTGCGACTGGTTCTTTGAAGGGCACAATGCATCTTTTGCTGTGCCTATCAATATCGAGAGCATTGATATAAGGACATGAACTTTGGGTCCAACTATGAACTTAGCAAGAAATATATCAAAAACTTAAAATTCACAGATTCTAGCATCCACAAAGTTTTAAAACTTCAGTCAAATGCACTATATAAAATAACAAGTTCTCCAAGGAAATTTTGAGGCAAACATATGCTACTTGGTAAGGGAGCATAAGAGCAGTATGTAATAACATTGGTATACGTTGGATATACAAATATAAGATATATCATGTATGCCAGTTTTCTGAAAGACTGAAACCGAAACAAATCATTTTGTTAAGAAGTTTAGAATGTAGAATAATGCCAAAAAGAAAAATGAAAGTTTTTGTAACAGTGAATCCAAATTGATTCAAACATGACTGAGTTTACAAATCATTAGGAAAAGAAACTCAAATAAGCATATATCCACCCATCCCATAATAATAATAATAAAGAAAAAAAAACACTCTGTGCAGAGGAGATATGTATCAATCAGAAAACCAAGTTTAAACAGATTCATCAAACCTAGCACTGAAATTCAACACATTATTCACCCGAAAAACACAACCCCATCAGCAATATGTACTGAACAGTAAATGGCATAGGCAACAAGCCACGTATTTAGTGCAACATCGAAATACAATTAACTAAAAACTTAAATGTATAATTTTTTTAAAGAGGATCAAAATGAAGGAATAGCTAATTAAACTAAACTGCGCCCATAATGAACCACTTATTGCAATAACATTCATCTCGTCTTTAACTTTCTGTACAATATCTACCACTGTACTGGCACAACTATCTCAGCAATCTTCTCAATCGTTATTGGTAACCGTGTAAGGCCATTAGTAGCCCTGATAAAAAGTCCCTACATATATATTCCAGGAATGGCTTGTGAAAAACAAGAACTGAGGAGTTTCATAACCTTAAAGGGATGGCAAATTAATAATCATTGTGTAATATGAAAGTGTGGGAGGAATCAAAACACAGTCAAGATGTACAAGCTTATTGAGAGAACAAATGCAGCAATATTAATTATATTATAGTCTAACATTTTTTCAATAATTACCTGAAATTTGAAACTGAGATTGGTTTCTTAGAACATGCAATATAGTAGCTGATGGATGTCACTAAAACCATGTTATCTCACTTGTTTATTTTAAGTGTGTAATTCAGGAACTAATGCACCGCTCTTCATGGTGTTCAAATGACATTATCAATAGATTTACATGACCAGTTTTACTTGGGGAATTTAAGCCTTCCTGTGTAATCCAGTCACAAGTTTCAATAACATTGCTAAACATTCAAAATAAAAAATAAATTAATAAATAAAGAATGGTAATAATAAAATTTATTAAAATTACAACAAATCATAATGCAACTGCAACCAAGTAAATTTATTAAAAGGAAATAAGCAGAACCTTTATAACAAACAACAGTACCTCAATCTAAAGGTAACAAAGACAATTAATTTAAAATGACACACAGTAAATTTGTTGCAAAAATGACATCACCGCCACCACTTCAATCTGATAGTAATCAAGTCAACTTGTCCAGTGAAAGATGATAAATTCAATTCAAATGCGCTAGAAATACTTCAATCCAATTATACCCAATTCAAAAAATAAATAAATAAACAAATAAAAATGATGCAGCACTTGGATGCAATTTATGAACAGTCCCGATTATAATGGTGGCATAATGTTTGGCATAAACACAGAATTATATACGCTCCTCAAAAGGAAAAGGTTTAAAACATAAACACTTATAAAAGACAGGCATTAGTAGCTCACTTTCATTGCAAAATAAACCGTAGATGATACGAAAACCATAAGGCTAATATACTTATACCATGGATATCTCACATTCTTCAACATGAAATCAAATAGAGACCATAAAGCCTTCTGTTCCTCAGTTCTTGCTATAATCAGAAAATAAGGAATAACATTATTAACTGCCCGGCGAAGACAAACTATAAGGCTAATAAGCTCATATTATGGACATCTCGCATTCTTCGTTATGAAATCAAAGATAGATCATAAAGCTTTATGTTCCGCAATTATTGCCATAGTCGAACAGGAAAAGAAAGAGAAGAAATAACGATACCACTGACAGAAGAAGATGACAACTACAATGATGATGGTGACGATGGTGACAATGGTGAACAATTAAAAAGAAAAAAATTCAAGACCTCCGGAAAACAAGAAGGGAAAAGAGAACCCAGAGAGCTCATAAATCCCAAAATGGGTGCTTCCCTATTCAGGCACTAGAAAACCAACAGACGATAAACCTCTAGAACTCAATTCAACCACCAGTCAAAATAATTGATTTGATTAATTTTAACCAAGCACTCAGCCAACCATTGAAAAGTGAAGTTCCTCATTGAAAATAACATTTGAAAAGAAAAAAGAATGACAACAAACAGTACAGGTCTAAGATAGGATTGACTAACTTTAACCGCTGATCACAAATGCAAGACTAAAATGGGGTACAGCTCTGTGAATCACCAATCCAAATCTTCTCAATACGCTGTCTAAACAGCACCCAAAAAAATCTAAAAGAAAAAAGATCATCTACTATTTATTAGATGAAGTTTTCCCCAAATTTAGCTGAGGTTCACATAAATAGATGACAAGTGCTAAATATGTCAAATAAACCCCTTAAATTTCTCTAGCCCCGTTTCTAACCGGATTTCAGGCTAAAAATCAAAAGAAAACACAAAATCCGTTGATGAATCAATAGAATTCATGCGGCGCCGATCGAATCTAATCTAGTCACCAGAAAGAGAAATTACACACACACACACACATATATATATAAGAATAGAGAGAGAGAGAGAGAGAGAGAGAGAGAGTGTGCGCGCAAGAGTAGAGTGAGAAAGTTTCTCACTATAGGTTGACTATAGATAGCAGACAGAATAGGGATAAACTGCGATGGACTTGGCTGAAGATATGTATATAAAGATATATCTATTTATATATATGGAGAGAGAGAGAGAGAGAGAGAGAGAGAGAACGAACCATCGTAATAACCTTCTTTTCTCTTGTTGTTTTGCTTCTTGTTAAGTAATCCGTTTCGACGATCTTGAAATGGAACCCAACTCTTCTATCTTTCTACTTCCAGTGAGGATCACACTGATTGTCTGAATAATACAAACTAGTCTATAGATTCTATATACCACTCTTACTAAGAAAAGAATGTCTTTTTCAACTTTATTTTTTTAAACAAATACGTACATGTATATAGTATATACATATATATTTGTGTGACAGTGTGTGTATATACTCACCCACATACATACGGAGAGAGATTGCTCAATTATTATGTACCAAGCAAGAAGAGTGTGACGACCCGAAGTGCCAAACTATGGGGCTGTAAATATACAACTTCAATATGGGTAACTTTGTCAACTGAATTACTTCCATGAAAAAAAAAACAAAACAAAAATTACTCACCATTACATATAATGTGTGCATGCAAGAAAAGAAACCTGAATAGCTGGAATCAGATTCTCCCATTTCCACTTGTTTCGTCTTATGCAATATATATTTACATATTGACACCAAAACACTCACAGTACAAATTGTACAAACACAATCTCTTTATTTTAAAATAAATTTTATCAAAATATAATATTATAGTATGAGTGTTTTGATCAAATATATTGTATGATATTGTATACTCCGTGATATATTTTATTATACTCATGCAATACTCATACGATATATTTTATCAAATATAATATTATAGTAGCATTAAATCAAAAATATAATATATTTACATCGTTATTGTATTTTTAATATAATAGTGTTGGATATAAATGTTCGAATATTACACTAAAAGTTACTGGTGAAGATCCAATCCACAAGGCTAAGACAAATGAAATGATAAACGAATATCTTACATATGCAATTTTTCGCTTATGTTTGCATCAAATTCAGCTAAGTTTTTTTTTTTGGATTTGGATCTCTTCGTTAGTTTTTCTCTAAATACTTTTAAATCATCGTATAACAGTTATGCATGTGCAATTTTTCACTTATGTTAGCGTCAAATTCAATTTTTTTTTTTTTTTTGGATTTGGATCTCTTCGTTAGCTTCTCTGTAAATATTTTTAAATCATTATATAACAGTTACGAACTATCATGTTACCATTTTTTTTCTAATTTAGTTATGCATGGAACTGACACATATGAAAATCAGTGTTGTGTGTGATAAATTGAAAAGTGATACTAAAACTATTAGGAATCAACTTTTAAGTGCTAAATTTGAAATGATAATCATAAATTGAGATTTTTATTTTTTAGGTATTAGTGTTTGGAATAAAGTGAAATCCTTTTAATTTAAAAATCTATGACACTTAATATTTACAAAATAATATTTGTGTTATTAAACATCTCATTAATTTGAAAGACCAGTTACTTAATTTAGGTATTACTGAACGTGATTTTGCCTTGGTCTAGAAAATCAGAATCACTATTTTGCTTTCAAGTGACTTCAAAACAGATGATGATTCCATTTAGTAAAGGGTCCCAAGTTAGTTTGGTTAATCAAAAAGGGTTTGATAATGAAGGACTTGAAGTTACTGATTGTGACATTCTTAACATTATATATATATATATATATATATATATATATATATAGACTCGCGTCCACGACATTATTATGAACTCGCAATCATAATTGTTAGATAGAGTAATTTTAGACAATAGATAACAGAAGATATTTTAAATTATAAAATTAATATTTTAATCACTTTGACATGCATTCGCAACTATGATGGTTAGATAAAGTAATTTTAGAGAGTAGATAACAAAATATATTATGAACCATAAAATTAATCTTTTAATCACTTTTAGCTGTTAGATTGAATTTTTTATTTTTATTATACCAAACTCCGATGTTATATATATATATATATATATATATATATATATATATATATATATTCTTCATTCCATTTTGTGCTAAATGTATTTTCCTTTATTAGTACTAGTATTTATTTTATGAAAGAAGGTCGTATTAGGTCCACGGGCTTGAATGCTGGTGGAAATAATCTGTGACGCAGCATTGCAGGCATGAAAATTTCAACCGACCCGGTTCGAAAATAATTATTATATCGATTATTGTACAAATATATGAAATTATAATTTCTTTTTATTTCCCAACTCCCAACCTAGATATTTAAAAAAAAATTAAGATACAAAAGTTTTAGAGATTTTTAGGAAAAATAATTCTCTAAAATTGGAAATTTATCTGGTTATATTTTCAGAGAACAATTTTCAAAAAATTATAAACAAAATGCATTTTATGACTTTTTTTTTGTTTTTTCAGCAAAAAAATCATTTTTATAAAAATTGAACCAAACTTATCTTAACGGGTAGGAAGAGCTCTACCCCTTGTCACACCATTTTTTTTAACCGAAAAATTATTCGACACATGCTTGTCCTACATTTCAAAGATTAAGTTAATTATAGATTGATATTTGTCATATTAATAACATGGTTTAATTAAAGATTTAAACAAATATTTAATTTACTCACAAAATATGAGTTTATGGAATCATATACTTATCTACTGATATTTAGTGTACATGACAAGCAGTGCCGACCCCGGGCCTAGGAGGCCCAGGCGATCGCTTTGGGCCCCCAATTTTGGGGGCCCCAAATTTTAGACTGGGTATGTTACACTAGTATATAAATTGGGCCCATAATAATATACTTCATTGGACTTTTATAATTTTAATCCAAAACACTTAATTTATATACTTTAAATTTGGGCCCATAATAATATATTTTATTGGGCCTTATAATTTTAAACCCAAAACACTTGCCCATATACTTTAAACCCCCCCCCCCTCTCTCTCTCTCTCTATATATATATATATGCGGCTGTCACTGCCCACAGCTTTATTTATATTTTAAACTTATATATATATATATATATATTGTTGACCTCAAGGTTTTAACCCAAGGTTATTTGGGTGATTTTGATGATAACAAACTATTATAGTGTAGATTTAATAAATTTACTTGAGTGTGCAGGTTATAAAATATTATTTTATCTCAAGTATCTTAAAGGCATTGGACTTCAAAACGAATTACAAGAAGATACATGAAGCCACATGATCATGGAACTCAAAGATCAATAATCAAGATCAATGGCGAAGTTGAAGTGAATCCAAGCCACATGATGAAGGAACCCAAAAGCTTAAAGATTTGAAAATCAAAAGACTTGGGTAGGCTAGTCTTGGGTGAGTGTTAGATTTAATGTAAAGTTATTTATGAAGTAACTTCTTTTAAAAGCTCATCTATTGACCTAGTGGACCTTAGGACCAATGCATATCATTCATATCATATCATGGTTCCTACACTTGAACCTACACTTGAACTAGGAAATATCATTTATGGTTCTTAGATAGATTGACTTAGGCTTTGAACTCAAATGAATCACTATATAAAGCCGTGTCATGCACAGTTACTGTTTCGTGTACTTAGCACAGAAATTTGGCTAAGTGTTGGATTCTAGGGGCAAAAACGTAAATACGAGTTTTTTAATGAATCTTGACATAAAAAGTCCCGGTAACTGTACCCCATGATTTATCATGATCACATGAATTTTCTCAGCCTCAAATGACTTATTTTGGTCATTCATATTGCACGTTAAATTGTTATGTCAAAGCTGTGAAAATCCATTTTGTACTAAAACTGAAAAATCAGATTTTGATTTATTTAGAATTTGATTTTGAAACTATTTTTATTGAATCTAAATGGGGGGTACTTTGCTTAATTACATTGAATAACTTAAAGTAAATAGAAATATAAAGGTTTATGAGAAATTTACTTAAATGTTTTCAATGTAATTAAGTGTGCAGTGTATTAGTGCACTGTGCATGAGAAACTGGCTGAGTCTGAGAACAGATTCTGACCTGGGGACTTTCGGTCGACTGATGAACCCATCAGTCGACTGATAGAGGCCTTTCGGTCGACTGAAGGAATCCATCAGTCGACTGATAGATTTGGAAATTCATTCCAGTAGGGTGTGCAAAACAGGGGAGGTTTCAGCCGACCGAATCATTGCTTCAGTCGACCGAAACACCACTTTCAGTCGACCGATGAATTCATCAGTCGACCGAAACCTGGAGATTCCAACTCCAACGGCTAGTTTTCTGCACTAAAAGTTTCCCAACCACTTCCAAACGGCCATAATTTATTCTTGCACTATAAATACACATTGTATATGCATTATACATGTGTGAGAGACTACCATAATCCTTCATGATCATATATTATTGGTAGATGCTACCTTAGAGCTAAAATCCTCATTTCATTCATCCAATGGTAGCCACCACTATTCTTCCAATACACTATAAATTCATTTGAGCTGCATTTTGCAAATTGAGAGAGATATAGTGCAATGTAGAGCCAAGAGTAAAGAATAGTGGAGGAGAGAGCTAGAGAGAAACCTACCCATGAGCATAAACTTGAGAAATTCTTGAATGCAAATATTTGCATTCTACTTGGTAGTACATCTCTTGTAGGAATCACTATTGAGTCTCATCTTTCTCATCATTCATTGTGATTCATCTTCTATATCTAGAGTTGAGCTTTTCATTTGAGTACTTCATTTGTAACTCTAGGATATTGAGCTATAATTTGTGTATCTATCCATTAAGGGATATTCTTCATTGTAATCAAATTCTTATCTACCTTTGAGAGGAAGACCAAGTGATGCACTTGGCAAGGAAGCCCAAGTCATGAGCTTGGCAAAGAAGTCTTGGTGAGGAGTTCATTGAGCAAGGAAGCCCAAGCCATGAGCTTGGCAAAGAAGTCTTGGTGAGGATGTCATTGAGCAAGGAAGCCCAAGTAATTCACTTGGCAAGTGTAAGGTTTGCTTTCCACCATTAAGGAAGGCTATATAGTGGAAACCTCAAGAAGTGCTCTTGAGGCATGGACGTAGGCAAGAGGGGCCGAACCATGTAAAAATCATGGTGTCACTTGGTTTGCATTTCTCTATCTCTAAACTCCTTTATTTTATAGCATTGCATATGTTTAATTTATATATGCTTTATATATCAATACAATGAGTTTATATGTTTTAATTTATATGAGGAGGATGGGATGAATGCTTGGAGTGCATTAGTTGACTTGTGGAATTAATTAAATTGTTAATTGATTGAGTAGTTATTTGAGTATCTATTTTCCAATCAATTTGCATACCATGTATTTAACAAATGCACAATCAACATTTCCATAAACTACAAGCATGATATGTTGCACTTACATGTACACTTACACTTGTTGTATCCACTAGATCATTTAAGTGCATAATAGATAGAGCATTTCCAATCCCACTTGTTGAATACATAAGTTCACCAAGTATTTGATAAAATTTCATTAAAGCTCATTTTGTCAAAACATGCTAAATCGAAAAAGTTCCATTGTTTGCTTAATGTCCCTATTCACCCCCCCTCTAGGGACAATTCTCGGGTCACACACATATATATATATATATATATATATAAAATATCATATACTATTCTGGAGTCGAGGAACTGATTATATATATATAATATAAGTTATATAACCAGCAAACCTCTCGCTCTCTCTTTGCTCAATTGAGATTACAGAAGTAATAGAAGTTTCGTGAGTTCGTAACTTTCGTCTATAGTGGTTCATGATTGATTAAATTTGCACAAATTACACACATCTCTCCCTCTCTCTTGATTGGAGCACTTTAATTGATAATTTTGCCGCTCAAAATGCAAGACGATCACATTTACTTTGATATGCTCGTGTAAAACTTTTTGTATAAAAGGCCCCTCATTTAAAAGTTCGCTTAGGGCCCTTCAAAATTTTGAAAATCTCAGGGCCGGCCCTGATGACAAGGATAACAAAGTTAATATAAATAGTTGATATACTGTAGTGTATCAACCCCATTAATTAGTTAATGGACCTAGACTTTGAACTGAGAAAATAGAAGTAGAATTTTATTTCGACTTATCTTAAACCCTTTTTAATTATAAAGTTTCTCTCCAAACTTTCAATTTGGCATTAACTCCTTCTCTAGTCTCATCAACTAAAACAATATTATCGGCAAACAACATACATTACGAAATATCATCTTGGATGTGTCTTGTCAACTCATTCATCACTAAAGCAAGGAGATATAGACTTAATGCTGACCGTTAGTGTAAGCCTACAATGATTGAGAATTCGCTTGTTTCCTCTACAAGCGTTCTCACTATAGTTACACGTCCATCATATATATCCTTAATTGTGTCGATGTATCCCTTTGAGACTCTTTTCTTTTTTAAAACCCTCCATATTAGATCTCTAGGTACTCTATCATAGGCTTTCTCCAAATCAATAAAAATAATATGGAGATCTCTCTTCTTTTCTCTATATCTTTCCATTAGTCTCCTCAACAAATGAATAGCCTCCATCGTTGACCTACCTGGCATGAATCCAAATTGATTCTCCGACACTTCCGTCTCTCATCTTGGGCGTTGTTAAATCACTCTCTCCCAGAGTTTCATAGTGTGACTCATTAATTTAACACTGCGATAATTATTACAACTTTGTACTTTCCTTTTATTTTTATATATAAGTACAAGAAAACTTTGGCGCCACTCATTTGACATCCTTTTAGTTGTTATAATTTTATTAAATAATTTTGTTAACCAAGACAAGCTAACTTCTCCTAGACACTTCCACACCTCAATAGAAATGTCATCGGGTCTTAAAGCCCTCCTCAATTTCATCTTTCTTAACTCCTTGATCCTCCGAAAAAATAT